>JAVKLA010000084.1:12129061-12153138 GCA_034782735.1 Sagittarius serpentarius | reverse complement strand
AGCAACCTGATCGAGTTGAAGGTGTCCCTGCTCACCGCAGGGGGGTTGGACTAGACGGCCTTTGGTGGTCCCTTCCAACTCAAGCCATTCTATGATTCTATAAAGAACCAAACTAAGCTGGGGCTATAGCCTGCTCAGTAACAAACTTTAGAAGAACGCTTGCAAAATGTTGTCCTAAAACTGTTAAGAGCTAAAGAGTTATGTGGTGCAATTCGGATGCTGCCATTTCATCTTGGAGACACCGGGGTGGAAGATGCCATGTGGGGTGGATGTGTGTTACACTCACTGGCTTTATCAGTTTTGTCTCTGACAAGGGAGCTCGTTTTAGGTTGTTCCTCTTAATGCTCTTCATGATCCCTTTGCTAATGGACTGCAGGTTGCTGTTTCTCCTTCATACCCTTGGGGTTTAGGGAAGGGATTAGACTCAACCTAGGCTCTTCGCAGCAGAGGAGGTTTAATCTTTTTAGAAGTTACTGCTGTTGGGCTCACAGATGCTGTGCTCGCTGGCATTATGTGACCAGAAAGACTATATTGCGGGATTTATATGAAATAAGAGTCTTGGAAGTGGAAGGAGAACACATTGGGGGATTGCGCTTGGTTTTATTTTCTAAACAGCTTTGATTTGCCTTCAAAAAAGCATTTGACTGATGCCAGCTGCAGGTCAGGTAAGTTCAGCGTGTCCGGCAGTAGAAACTGGCTGAATTATGGCTGTATTTCTGTTGAGTGGGATTATTTTTCCATGGGCCAGGGCAAATAGAAGTTGGGGAAGGGGCTGAGCTTTATGCTTTTTAACTGTGGGGGCTGTGGTGAGAAGCAGAGCGTTTCAGTGCCTCACGTGAATCCCTGGCAGCCTGCTTTGGGAAGCCTTTTTGAATGTTACAGCTACACTGGAGTGAAATACGTTCCAGTTCAGTGAGAAAAAGATAATTAAAATGTCAGCCAAGGCCTCTGTATGTGACATTCTTAGCTTTGGGGGGCGTATTATTTGTTGAAAGTAGGTTGTAACGTCTTGCTATTAAGATGATGGTCACTTGGCGCAAATGAACCACTGGACTTTGATAGTTTTCCCTGTAAACACCGTATAGCTCCTGTCGCTACGGGACCAGCAGAGCAGCTTGTTTGGAAATACTGTGGTTTATGTGTGCTTTGGTAAGAAAACACAAGTTCAGCTAGCAGTAATGTCTGAACACAACAACTCCCTTCTCCTTTTTATTTCCAAGGAACCTTGGGCCAGTAACACAGTTGTACGTCAGCGTGGATGCCAGCACCAAAGAGAGCCTGAAGAGAATTGATCGACCCCTCTTCAAGGATTTCTGGCAGAGGTTTCTAGACAGTTTAAAAGCCTTGTCTGAAAAGGTACCTAGTTAAGAATGTATTTTAAAATATTTTTTTCTTCCTTCTGCACCTTACCTACTCAGGACAAAAGTGGAAGATTTGAGAGGCTCAAGACGGATTGTGGAGTGCGTTCTGGATGTGTTGGGAGCACATTTACATGTTTTGTACATTAAAGTCCAGCAAGTTTGATCAGTTTTCCATGGGGGGAGAAATTTAATGACAAAAGGAGAGCAGAATGTGTGTCAAATGGGACAGTAAACTCTGCTGTGAATGAGAGAGAGATGAGAGACAAAGAGATTATAAAGTAATAGATGATTTCCTAATGAAGCATTTACACTGAAAGCAGGCTGCTGAAGGAAAACTGGAAGTTCAGGGAAGCCTAGGAAGAGTCATAAATCCCCATGTGGCACTTAGCCCTGGTTCTCAAAGGTTTCCTTGAAATAGCAGCACATAAAGGACATTAAAATGTGTGTGCTGGAGTTCACTAGCTCTAGTCGCCTTTCTACTACATAGAAATCTGCTTATTTCCGGAAGATTTACCGAAAACAGGAGATCTGAGCGTAATAGCAAGGGTGATCCTTTACACTGTCAGTGGATTGTAGTAGTTCGTGTGTGTGTCTGAGACAGCTGAACAGTGACCTGAAGGCCCATGGGATCGTGTCTGCTGCTGCCAGCTCAGAACTTAGTCTACCGTGTAACAATTTTTGTAGTAATTAATGAAGTGCTCGTGGTCCCAGCATCACATGAATTAGTAAGAATAGTGCTTCATGAGTGTGTCTTCCCTCTCTTATTTACTGATACTGTGCTCTGATGGAAGCAAGTACTTCTGTTTACCCATTTGGCAGAAGTTGGCATGTTACCTGCTGAGCTGAACAGACAAGAGAGGCTGTTTCATTTGAATAATGAGTTTCTCTGCCTTCTGAGATGACAACATTGGACCATGTTTTGCCAAATGTACTTACATTAGTAGGTCTGGGAGACTCAGTGTAATTGAGTGACACTTTCTTCTGCAAAGGTATGTAAGTAGCTTGATCAAGCTGTTTGCATGCAAGTGTGCTGGCTGATCTAGTTAAGCAAAATCTCAGGCCAAACTCTGAGCTTACTGAAATCAGGTACAAACTTACTAAGTTCTCTGTGTGAGTAGAGGAGGCTATGGAAAGAAGGGGAGCTAAAATATTGAAGGCAAAAATATTGAGAAAGTCTTTTGGGAACTTGCTTTTGCTCATAATTTCTTTCATTCTGCCTCTCTTGACCCTGGATAGATAGGGTTCATTCATTGCTGTGTGTTGTCAGAAGTTTCCTTGCAAAGAATTGAAGGTGACAGTATTGGCAAGACTGTCCATACACATAAAAATACTCTGGTCAAGGTGAAGAGAAGAGGAAGAAGCAGCTCAACTAGCAGGTGCATTTTCTTCTCAAAGCAACTGCACTTTGAAGGGTCCTTGAAACACTGATAACACAAGAGCCAGTTAATAGTTGCTCCAGTTGGTAATACACTGTTCCACCAGCCCCTGCTCAGCTGCATATCGCATCATCACCCATGGGGGACAGCAAGAAGTCTTGGGAAGCTGCTGTTTGTTAGGTTTTTCTCTTAATGTTATACATGGTTCTGGTACCCAGATATTATCTTGAACTGCTTCTAGGCAGAAGCACCTTTCTGTTTTCCTTCTGAGCAGGTTGCTTGGTGTTCACATGTGATGTTAAGCACCATTCTGTAGGACTGTGATGACTGAAAGGTAATGAAAGCTAATGCATATGCTGATTCTTGAGAAATACAGCTCCTATTTCAGAATAGGTGGGAAAGTGCTGATGCATTGTGTTGGGTAAGTGATGCTAACGTATCTGGAAACAAAGTAGAAATCCCGTATTTTCACACTGCCTGACAAACCATCCAGGCTTAGTCAGTTCTCCTGAGACTGACACAAGCTGGCATTGCAGCTGATGAGAGTCACTGCTGATAAGAGTCATGGATAGGTTTGATCAATGCACGTTTAAAACCCAGGTTGTACCCTGCTGTGCTTGCCATTGTGGTGTTTGGCAAGTGCTGTTCCTGCACAGTTACCCTGCTCACTTGTGTGTCTGCTGGCTGTCCCTGGGGCTCTGTGCTCGATGCTGCAGGGATGGGTAGTTAGAGACAGGTCCTGCTGCAAAGTGGTGATAATCCAAACAGACTAGTGGAAAAATAGAGGGGGAGAGGACATGGTCCTAGGTGAGAAAGGAGTGAAGATGTCCTCCTTGGCTGTTCTCTTTTCTGCAACCAAAAACCAGGCTGATTCTTGTTAAAAACAAAAATGGAAGGGCCTGGGCAAAGAGGTGGTTTTCAAATCTGTTGCCTTAGTGAGGTAGTTATACTGATAATGGATTTCATGATTTTAACTGAAGCTCTTCACAAAGTTTTTGAGCCCTTAATAAAAGAGTGAATTTAATGATGAATTCTTCCCAGTATGATTTGACAGCATCATACAGCATGTTGGTGATTAGTTGCTACAGCATTTTCAAAGGAAGTTCAGGAATAAAAGGTAAAAATCTTTTGTGATATTTGTTTCTGCAGCAAACAGCAGGAAACCTTTTCCTTGTCCACTACTATTTTGAGTAAGTTTTATCCTTTCTAGAGTGATTCTCATTGAGATAATCTTTGTGATAAATTTTCAATGCTGAGAATTGTTTTTTGAGAGAAGAGTTTATGTCAAACAGCAGGTAGACTCTCAGAAGGCTCCATTTGTTTCTTGTTATGTCTTTTGCCCTCCAAATTAAATTGAGAGGAAAAAGATGTTAACATGTGCAATTTAGAATGTGCCCTTTCCAAATATCACATTTGAGAAGTCTTGTAGTCTCGTTCTCTGACAGCCTTGAGTTCGTAAGAACGATTGAGAGGTGACTTGACTTGATAGAGAAGCACTTGGAGCAAGCACTAAGGATGTGAATCCTTATTCTCGTTGTAAGGATGAGAAATCTCTGTTCTAGTGGTTGAAAGGCATTTCTTCCAGCTGTTGCTGCCTCGTAATGCTATATCCAAATAAGAAATGAGGTACAAATTAGTAATGAGGGTCCAAAAGCTCAGGAGGGAAGAGGTAGATTTTCCGTCTCTTGAAGTTTTATGCTCAAGTTGATGCTTTTTTCAAAAATACAATTAACCAAACATGTTGTCTGAGCAAGAAAAGGAAACTATGTTCTGTGAGCTTTCATCCACCAGCAGTCAGACTTGTGATCCATTTGTGTTTTGACTTTGTGCTGTTTCCCTCAGTGTTACTAGACCAGATTCTGTAGGGTGAGAAACTTTGAAAGTTGTTGTTGTTCTTGTTGTTGTCATCCGTAAATCACCAAGTGTTTTCCCAAGTGGCAGGGATGTTGACTGAGACAAACGGGAATTCCCCACTGAGTTGCTGATAAATGAAGTGTGGACGCAGTGACCCAGTATGGCAAAAGTGCTTACAGATTTCTACCCAAGCACTTTGAAAATAACTGGGTGATGGACATACCAGCAGAACATGCCCCTTTTGTGGTTTAACATTACATTGCAACATCTCTGAGCACGCTTTTTTCCACCTGCTGAAAGAGTAAGACAACTCTTGAAGGAAGTGGCTGCTGGTCCATGAATGTTCATGGGCTTGATGAGCACTGGAAAAAAGGTCCCTGGTGTTGCTCATGTGCTCTGAGGAGCACTCTTCCAACCTTGACGTGGTGTCACCTCTTCTGTCTTTATCTTCTTGACTTAATCATGATAAATCCTGTCCAATCTGCTCGATACTCTATACCTTATAGCACTTGCTGTGCTGCCAGACACCAAGTAGGCATTGCTGAACTGCTTTAACTTTCAGAGGACGGGTGCCAATGTTCTTTTAAACAGATTGGAGCCATGCACAAAGCAAATGGGGGGAAAAAAACCCTTTAGGTTAATAGATGTTATGGCACTGCAGGAACTGATGATGAAGCAGAACCTTATCCTTCCTGTCCTTCCAGGAGGGTCACAAAAAGCAAAAGAAACAGCTTATTGGCATTTTCTGGAGTTCAGTTAGACTTGTGTCTTTAGAAATCATATGCAACTCTTGCTTTAGATCTCAGGTAAAACCTTGCCCTCAATCTTTTTCTACTTCAAGGGAATTAAGATTGCATAGAAAAACAGGGTCATGGCTCTGTGGGTGAGGTGTAGAAAATGTCTTTCTCCCCACCCCCATTAAAAAAGGATGAAAAAGGGAAATTCTTAGCTCTACTTGTCCTAGGATATCATGTATTTGACAGTGCATGGATTTGGCACCTGTGGCTATGTACTCCTTGCTGGAAGGTGCTAGAGATGGTTTGTCCAGAGAAAGGCATGAAATACAAAAACATTTCCTATTACCATCTTCCAGGTCTGCATTTGCACGCTGCTTACAGGTAGTTTCTTTTAAATTTCTGCATGATGAAGACGCCAGCTTGCGTATTTAAACGTTTTCAGGCTTGCATCTGGTGCTGTGTACTTTAGTCTTTTTTTTCAAATGTGATCCTTTCTTCAAAGTTACCCTTGGCTTCTATGTGATTACAAACATAGCGTAGATACATTGAGTTACATCTTAAGCACTTTTTAGTGCTTATTATATAATATATGACAGTAACAATTGCTTTTATGAAAAGAGCACATTTGATTTGCATGGAGATTATTTATGGGGTTACTGGGGGAGGGGGGCTGGTTTGTAGAGCCTAGTTTGATGTTTCTGGGCTAAGCGACTTTTTAAGGAGAATTTAAATGTAAAATTTGCAACAGATGTTAGAATCAGCAATCAATTTTGCCGCTATAAATTTAGAGGAATTTGACTCTTCTGCACAGTAAATGCTCTCCACCAGCTGTGTGCTTGTTTTAATGGTTTTGCTAATGAGACTTCTGGTGTAAGCCTTTTGAAATGCAATACAATGAGTGTTACAAAGGTATGATGTTTAATACTAAGTTATTGTCTCTGAAATACATCATCTCTTTTCAGTTTAGCTTACAGCAAGCAGCAATCCAAATGAGGCTTCAGTGAGATTCTTGGCTGCAGAGGGAGTGAAATCTTATTTCTTCTGCCTGTTCCAGTACCTCTTGGTTTGCTTGCAGGCAAGAAGAGGGGAAAAATGTTCATAAACACACTTCACAATCAAAATGATATGTTATTCCAAGCTGCTGGTTGTTACAGGATAGTGAGGCTAAGGCGGGAAGGCAAGGTGCCTCTGGCCACCCAGTGAGCCTGAGGCAGAGGTGGGAATAAAATCCATGTTGTCTTGGTCCTTGTCCGGTGCTTTGTCCGTTACTCCACATTGATGCCTTCCTCGTTACTGCCTGGTGCTTTGGGGTAGCCAGGCTATTAGTTTGCTGCTTGTTCTTGCCAGGGGAGCAGTTATGGCTGTAGAGAGGCTGCCCAGCTGCCACCCTCACTGTTGGTAGAAGGCACTTCTCCCCGTTCCCATGTCTTTTGGAAATGGGCTCTGACCTATGAAGTGTAAATGGGAAAAACAGAGGGCCCTCCTCCCCCTCTTCCAAGTTCACTCTTCTCTTTCACTCCTTAACTAGCATACATTATTTAGCTTGCCTTGCTTTTCTCCTACTTAAGAAGATGCCAGACTTGGCTTTTAGAGAACTTGGTTCAAACCAGTTTCTATTCCCCCTTCCAGCCCTTCTGTTATTTAACCCAGTCACTATCAAAGGGCTGCTCTCTTCCCAGGGGCTTGGCTCTGAGAGCCAGAATTCCCAACTACCCCAACAAGCTCCGTGGTCTTGGGGATGTCTTCTCACATTTTCATTCTCTAGTTGTGAAACAGGGCAGTAGTCTTGATGTAAAAGAACCCTGAGAAGACAGAGCATGTGTGTGTTTTTGTGAACCCTTAAAAAGGAAAGAGCAAGCCTAAAATTCTGCTTGTGGCAACTAGGCAAAGGAAACTTGTATCTGCACTTTATTTTAAAACATGTTTTTATTTAAGCCTATAAAGTTGAAGTAACTGGGCCAAATGCCATAGATTGGGATTGTGCAGAGTATTGCATAATATTCCGTTCTGCTAAATGCATTAGCTGTTGGATTTTTCTACTCGCTGACCGACTATCAATGGCTCTAGTGTGATGATTCAGATAAGAAGCATTTATTGGGTTCACTGAATCTGTTCATTTGACATTTCAAGAAAGATGAGTTGACAGAGCATCTGCAAGAGTGATCTGTTTTCTCATCTTGGATGGTGAGTGTATAATTGAGGCGAAAACACTGCAAACAAGAAAATGGATTTTATGGGAATGTGGTAATGGGTGTTCTGGTGCTCCTCCAAAGGAGAGGGAACATACTCATGAACTTGTGCAAGGCAAATAAAATCAGGAAGACTTACTGCTTTGGAGGGGGCGAGTAATCTCTCATAAGGGGTTAGCTGCGATGGACTGAGTAGTGCAGGTGTGTTCGGATGGCAGAGGCTGGGCTGCTGAGTCCCGGCTTGCAGAACTAGCTGGAGTGACACATGGACTTGGTGCCCCAGGGCTCTTCAGTGCCACATGTCGTCTGGTGGGGTGGGCTCTGGGAAGGCTCTTCTCTGCTTCAGGGTGATATCGGCATGCTTGGCTCAAACTGCTGCTGAAGGCGATTTGACCAAATTTAGTTGGTTTGGGACTGAAGCAGCTGAGGAGCACTCCATCTCTTCCGCTGGTTCTCCCTTAGGGCAGGATCCTGCAGCAGGTAGGTGGCAATAGAGCTCAGCAAAAGGTTGTGTCTTCAGTGCTTTGCTTGTCAGTAATCTTCTTCCTCAGCTCCCATTTCAGCTTCTTTGGGTTACCTGAGTGCCAGCGAGAGCAGAATCTGACCCTGAACTTCCTTTGTCACATTGACTTTTTAGCAATAAACCAGCTCAAGCAAAGAAATGCCTTTTTCCTTGTCGCATATAGATGTTTGTGCCTTGGCCCTGTTCCTTTGTATGGTTCTCCGCCCCTAAAAATCCAAAGGGAGCTGGTGGTGTGAGTTGGGTGTTTGTAACTTTGACGCTTGCTCGTGGGTGTAAATGATGGCTGTGATCAGTGGGGTGGTCTGTGACCTCCCAAACCACGTGCCCATCCGTCATTTTCATAGCTGCTAAGTAACCCATCTGGAGCCTTGTTGACTTGCAAGTCGTGCGCTTGAAAGCCAAGTCCTGCATTTTCTCCTTGGATAAAACTGCTGTTAGATTTGCCAGTGTAAGAAAGGCAGGATCTACAACACACAGGTTCAGAGTCTTCTCTGAAGCTGCTAAATTGCTGGAGCATCTTTCATATAAATTTGTGGAGTTTGTTGTGTACATACTTGAATACAGAAAGCCGGTAATTAGTAACAGTGACAAAAGGTCAAAGCAAACTGGCAAATCAAAGGTGATTTATTTTTCATTTTTTACACAATTAAGGCCTTTGTGATGGGTGAGCTCGGCTTCTGTCAAATTTGTTCAGCCATTTCTAAGTGCAGTAGTTGGGTGCAATTACCGTGCTGACTAATTTGGGGATCTCCCTTTCTTGTTATCCCAGAAGAGCACTTGGCTGCTCATAAATCTGTTTGGTGGAGGAACTGGTATTAGATGCACTGTAAATGATCTTCTCTAACTGTTTAGCTTTAAAAACAGAGGAGCATAGTATAGGTGGTGGTGAGCCCTGAACTGGAGAGTTGATGATCCCTAGTGCTAATGCAGCTGTTTACAGACCTGTAAAAATGTGTGTCTGCTTCATTGCATTTATTTCATTCTGGCTTTGTGTTTAAATTTGCTTAATCTTGAGGAGCCCTATCTACCTGTAGGGCTTTTCTGAAGAGTGCAGCTTTCTGTGAAGGTAGGAGGATCTAAAGGCTTTTTGTAGAGACTGGGTCTCTAAAAGAATGCTTTAATTCGAGATGTCGGATTTTTAGGTAACGTCAAGCACGTACCCCCAAGGTAGGCTCCTCAAGTGGAAGTTGCACTGTGCATCCAGAGACGCTTAGGACTTTGTTAAACCCTTTGTTATGCTTTTTTTTTAAGAAGCAAAATAATTTTTGAATCCGTACATCAGGCTCATGGATACCTTTGAAATGAGCAAGATTTGATTACTCTTGGACGGTTACAGATTGGACTCAAATTCCTTTATGGAAGGTAAAGACCGCATAGCATAGCTATCTTCTTCCAGCATTTGCTGGGCAGCCTTCCTACCAAAGGCCCTGGCCACGCTGGCAGTTGACCAAATAAGAAGTTACCATTTTTGTTCAGGCTGCCAGAGAGGCAGATACCCACCTTCCACAACTGTAATGTAATTTGACAGTTGAACAAGTGCGTCAGTGAAATTAGGTGAGGAGATGGTGCTCATCAGTAGCAATGCTTGGTGCCTCGCGCCCGACGTTTGCATTCAGGAAGGCTTGTGAAGCTGGCTGCTCCCCCGCTGCTCTGCAGGAATGAGACTTGGCATTTAGACCCTGACACTAGCCCTGGGTTTTGCCATGATTTTGGATTACTTCTGCAATTTGTGTTGAGGTTAATTCTCTTTCCTTCTTCACTCAGCCTCTCTTGCATTGAGCAAGTCCTTCCGATTCTGTTCTGAATACTCTATTTTCATGCACTGCTTCTGTTGCAGTTGTCTGTGGGGAACTGACTTATGAATCTGATGGAGCAATGCCACACTTTGAGTGAGGTGGGGACAGCAGGATGCTGCGTGGTGACAAGTGAGAGCTCTAATGTTCTGTGTGATGCTTGAAGAGCATCCCACCTGGTAGCTTTTGGAGATGTCCAATTACTTCATGTTCCTGTCTCTGTACTTGAGAGCACATTACACACAGGAGTGGGACTGAGAAGAGATTAACCTTGCCTGTGACTGTCCCCCTTGGAACTAGTGTACACAGGAATGTCCCCCCTAGTAAGTATAAGCAGCCCAGATCAGGGGTGCAGTCTGTGATGGTCACCCAGTGGTCCTGGGACATGTGAAAGCTTGTAGTGGTTTTCATCATGTCAAGACAGGAAAGATGGTTGCTTGCAGTGGATTGCTGGGTGCATCTTTGCATGGCTGCAAGCGGTCCAGAGTGCCGCACAGGAAGGTAGTGGCAGTTCCCTTGCAAGCAGAAGCGATTCTTGCCTTGTGAGCTGCCGGTCTGCAGTCTCTCCAGATGCTGCTCGGTGATGCTGACCTGGCTGTGAGACTGGGGTAGCCAGGAGAGGAAACTTTCTCAGCAGGTGGAAATGATGGGACAAGGGCTGAGGAGTTCAAGTATCGCTGCCTGCTCTGAAGCGGTGATGCTGTACAAATTTTCCTAGAGTGTATCTCTAGGGAGTAATCCTGTAAACCACTGGGAACTGAAAGGATTCCAGCTTCTTGAGGCTAAAGCTCAGAGGGTAACTTCTCAAAACAAAGAGCCAGATACAAAGCCTGCGGGAGCTGCTAAAAGGCTCCCAGTGCTGCACCTGAACACTCAGGTAGTGCTAGGGAGAAGTGTTTGGAGCGGGGTTAAGAGCAGGCACTGGCAAACAGCTGTTTTGCAGCGGGATTGATCTCCAGGCCCCAAGTGTGTTGCAGAGCATCATCCAGGTGCTGCTCAGGGGCTGCTTTTATGAGCCTGCCCGTGTGCGGAGCGTTGTTCCCATGCGTGCTCGGATGGGGAATGTCCCCTCTCCACGTGTCACCTCCTGGCACATCTTGCGCTGCCCCAGCACTGTGCAGGAGTGCTCTCAGTCCCCAGTTCAAGCTGAAGCTCAACTATTTAATAGGATGGGCAGTTAAAACGTTTAAAGCTGATTTACCTTTCCATAATGTTCATTACTTTAGAGCCTAACTCCTGAGTTAGGGCTTTACAAGAGCAGTAGGCTTGCAAGGATTGCTTAATCAATAAGAAAGTAATTTATTTCAGACTCCTTGTTTATGTTGTTCTTTGTTAAATGAAACGGGCAGGATTTTCAGCAAATCGTGGTGGGGCTTTCAGTTCTATTTTTAGATGATTTGGACAAAACCCAGAAGAAAAATATTATAAATCCTTTGCTTCACAGACTGCGAGAGTGATTTTTAACGAGGTAGTTATGTTTTTATAGCAGATTAATCTCTGCTTTCATCATTTGACTCTTGAAGTTGCATTGCTGGTTTGTTGTTTCCCGAGATAATGAGTGTCAGTTTATTCTCTTAAATACAATAGCCCCTTCCCAGGCTTCAGTCGAGCTTGCGTGTTGTGCCGTTAGTCATGCGTCCGTCGTGTCTGCATCGCTGGCTGCTGCCATCTGTGTGAGTTATACCCATGAAGGTGCTGACATTTTGTCAAATCATGGTTTCTCTTTTTTACCTTACAGACGTGTTGCCTGTTCATTTTTCATTACCCTGCAATTACTTACTTAAACCATTGTTATTACAGGATTATTTAAAATGCAGTTTATTCTTCAGTCCTGTATTCCCCATTGCTGAGCAAAAAGCATGGATTTTGAGGAACATTCTTTCAGAGCCCTGCAAAATTTCAGTGGGATGTTGCTTTCCTGGCTGAGATTTCCAACTGCAGAGGTCTGTAAGGAAGCATCCAAGTCTTTGGGTGTATGTAAGGAAGCATCCAAGTCTTTGGCTGTATGTATAAATTACTGCTGGGATGGCTTCAAAATACTGAACACCTGGCAGCTGACTTGGGGGAGACTAGGTTCCTCCGTTGGATCCAAACTGACTTTGGTGAATGTTCAGTTCGTTCTTTAGCCAAAAGTGTTTGGCTAAAGTTGGGCTCTGTTTTTAATCTCCTCTTATCCCTCACTTTCTTTTTTTGCACATATGAATGCCGTTCAAGTTTTTTCTTCAAGTTTCCCAGTCTATGTGTTAAGATACTTTGCACATTATTGTTTGAGGCAAACTTTCCTCCTTGCTGCCCTCTTTGGGGTTTCCCTCCTTGTCTGTAGTTTGTTCTTAATATTGTCCTTTTCTTGACTTCCTTGCACTGCCAGGGTTACAACTGTGCACTATTAAGTGACATGTTTGAAATGGTGCCTCTCCAGGACCACCAGACCAGCTACCGCAGGCTACCCTCATCTTTGGCCAAGCAGCCAAGCCAGAGACATCAGGCCATGGAGCTAGAAGGACATGAGAGTGTGGAGCTTTAGCTGGGACATGTTGGGGAATGTGAAATGAAAGGAGACTGTGGGAGGTCCCAGAGGGTGGTTTCAGCTCTTCCCCGTCACAAGACTGGCTCTGAATGCCTCTTCTCTTTCCCACATATGACCAGAGACGAGTATGTCCACCCCCTCCTGTGACCTTGCGTGCAAAGTGCTGGCCCAGATGAGAGTAGAGGTGCCTGCTCAGCTTGAAGAGAAATCATTTTTATGGTCAGATCAAAGCAAGTCAGTGATTCTCCTGGATTTTGCACCCCTTTGGCGAAGGGGCTTTTCTGCAGATGGGACGGAGCCAAGGTGGCTGAGCAGGTCAGCTGCTGGCCAAGCTCCTGGGCTTGTCCTTACTTTGTGTTGAAGAGCAGCAGCTGGAGCTGGACAAAGTGCTTGTCACCTGGTGCCTGCGTGGCGGGTCCCTGCTGCTGCGGCAGCTGCTGCTCCAACCCACAGGACTGCTGCCGCGCTTAATTGGAAGACGCCCGTGTGGAAGAGGTCCTGATCTCGCCTATATTTGGGAGCCTTCACAAGAGCATCCCTGTCAAGCTTCTGGTTTAAGTCCTTTCAAAGTCAGTGGGACTTGGCCACAAACTCGGAGTGTCGCTGAAGGCTTTTATCCTGGTGAAAGGGCTTTTTAGTTTCACAAGCTCACTTTCTGCTCAGATTTGAGCCAGTCTTTGGTTGTGATGACTCTTTAGCACAGGGCTCAATGGGAGTGCTACCCAGGCTTGTGCTAATGCTTTTTTCTGGCTGTTTGGTGTTAAACATACTCTATTTCCCCAGGAAATTAAATATCGTCAGGCTGTGTGGTCTGTTTAACAGCACACTTGAAATGTTTTTTTGCTGATGATTTGATAGGATCTGTTTTAATGCTATTCTTCTATTTTAAGTTACATTGCATTGGACTTTTTTCCCCTTGGTATAAATTTTACGTGATAATTCCATGAAATCCTAGAAATATTGAAAGGAAATAAATAATCACTGGAATATTGTTGGTGCTGATTTACAAGAGTAAGTGTATTAAAAACAAGTCCATGGAAAATGGACAAGGAGCAGCCACAGTTCTGGATTTACTTAACATTTTTAGGTCTCAGAACAAAGCTGTTGCTATACTTTATTTTATTTCTAGAGATTTGTAACTAAATAAACTGAAAATTTCTACTGAAGTGTGAAGCAATAAAGTAGATTACATGCAATAGGTGGCGAGTACAGGAAGAACGATTGTGGAGGGGAATATGACTCAGGATGCTGGTTTAGGAAGGCAAGATAATGAGATCTGATTTATTTTCTCTTGGTTTCCAGTCTGGATCGCTTATTCATGTGCTTTGTACATCAGCAGGACTGCTCACAGGCTGAGGGGCTTTTCTGGTTTAAAATTCTGGCTTAGGAATTAGTGCTGATGTGCTTGTCTCACTCCAGGATTTTCTTTTTATTTCGAGGCAGAATTTCAAAGCTGGTCAATACACACCGATTTCATATGATACAAGAACTGTTATGTTGACTGATTTCTGTCTTTTAAAAAAACTGGTGCAAACCAAAAGTCCAGCATTGATGTTTTTGTAATTATTATTCAGGACATTTTTTTTCTTATTTTCAAGGCTCTAGAAGAATAAGAAATTCCATACAGCTTTCAGACTTGGCATCTCAGAATAATAATACTTTATAGAGAGAATTTTTTTTCTTACAGAAGTATATTAAAACTGAAAGAATTACAGTCTGCTTTGCTCTTTGGCCTTTACTTAAGGAGACTGACTTGGGGTCCAGATGCCAAGCTAAAATATGGGACCAGTCCCTCATCATGTGGGTACATGCACCTTTTAATTGGTTTTGTTACCTGCTTCTCTCACAAACAGCAGGAATGGGTTTTGAATGAAAAGATAGTACCAGGTTTGTGCTTTGTTTTTTATTTTTAAAGTTTGGGTTTGTTTTTTAAAAAACATCCTAGCTTCTTTGGCATTAGAACTTGAGTGTTGTGCTGGAGCCGGTGTAGGGCCCAAAAAGAGGGTGGTGGTGATGAGGCTGGTTTTCTCCCCTGTCCTGGGGATGACATGGGGACAACTGTCATGCTGTAAGATCCTGGGCGAAGACCGAGGGCTTTGGTTTTGATGTGCAGGGAAATGCTGGGATTGAGCACTCTCGCTTTCTTAGCAGTAAAATTGAAGTTCTGAGCTTTGCCCTGGTTTTACAGCAAAGTAGCTAATGTGTTAATTATCCTAAGGTAATATGCACCTTTTTTAGCAATGAAGACAAAGCCTCAACTTGCTTTAAACTGGTGTATTAATAGCAAATGCTTGAACAATGTATGTTTTTAGTAGATACCTACGCAGCATAACCTATTCAGGTTTTTTGCTTTAATGACTATTAGCCTGAAGAAAGGAAGCTGAAAACTTTTGTGCTCTGTGGTGAGTTAATCTTCGAAGGGAAGAAACCTCTGCTGTGCAAATCTGCTCTGCCAAACGCTCCCAGGTGCTTGCACTGTGACTTTTAGGAGGATGTCATCTCTCCAGTCCCTGTGTTCAGGGCTGGTTGGGTAGTGATAGATGAGCCCAAATGAAGTGATGAGCCCTTTGGTTAAGGGGAGGGTCCTGGTTGCCAAAAGAATAGATTAATCTGCCATGCTTTCAAGGGCACTGAGTCTTTCCCTGATGATGTTCTCCTCATGGGTGCCACAGCTCATCTGCAGAGCTTCTGGGAGCCTGGAGGCTCAGCAGTGCTGGATTCGGGAGAGGCAGAAGTGATCTCCAGTCCTCTTACAGAGGCTGTCTCAGGCTGAACGGGAAGGGTTTGGAAAGGTGTGAAATTTGGGGTGTGTTGGCATTTGAGATTTCCTTTTACTGTGTTTTGAATCTCTTATCCTTTGTAGGGTTTTATGCATAAAGATACGTGTTACTGGATATGGTGAATAGATACTTGGCTGCAGGGGTTTTCTTCTGATCGCATCCCTGTGACAAGTAATTTCCAAGTGTGAAAATTGCTTTGATATCTTCATTCAGGACTCGCTCACTTAGTAAGGCATTGCATAACCCAAACAAGGGAACCAAATTATGTCTTTGGAGAGGCTGGCTTCTCCCTTTGCAGGGCTGTCGCTCAGAAAGGGCAGCTCACCTACTGCTGCCGCGCGAGAGCAAGGAGCCTGCCAGAAGTGCCAGCGCTGCACTGGGCTGCGGGATTGCACATGCGTTTCGGTTTTTAGGCTGTTTTGTATCGTGATCAGAGTGGGTCCATGCCAGCTAGGAAGCTCTGAAAATGTGCCATGAAGTCAGCTTGCAAGTTGAGCCTTTCCGTGAAGGGAGTAAGAAATGTTAATGAAACTAAGAAGCCGGCTTTTGAAATGGCTTCCTGTTCATCATCTAATACTTGCAAAGGATCTGCAAAGTTGTATGAAAGAACAGGTTTTGTTTAGATTCTGCATCATAATTTCTTCTCCCCCAAGAGTGCTTTTTCCATTTAAGCAATGCAGTGTTTCTATTGACAATATTGGTTTTGTTACTTCAGATTCAGTAGTTGCAGAAATACGGATTTATGTTGAGGAGTCTGTGAATGAAATGTCATTTTTCTAACAATAAAATTATTTTATCTATATCTAAATGAAGTATGTGAGTGTTGAGAATATCTGACGTTAACCTAGCAAGGTGAAATAAAAATCTGGCTTTTGGTATGTTTACTTCCAAACAGTAGGACCTGTTACTCTGCTTTATGAAAGAGCAAGTTCAAGTGACATGATCCACGGTAAGGGTCTTGTAGGACCTCAGTGCATGGTTTGGAGGAGGAGGTTTGTCTACTCTTTGCCCTTTGTTCCAGCCTTCTCCAGTCCTGCTCCCACTGCTTCCCTGCCCTGGCTAGAGAAGGGAGATATTTCCCTGCCCCAGCCAAACTCGTATCAATCCAGCAACCTGCTCTTTGCAGCACAGTTGATGTGTTCACCCTTCACTTTTTCCTCCTGAGATTAGACCTGGGACGTTTTATGAAGAATAATGATATTTGATCTACAAAAAGATGAATGTTGAGGAGGAGGGAATTAAAAAGAAATGATGAAAAAAAAAAGCAGCCCCAGTCCCTCTTGGTTATTGAAGTGAGAAGGGAGCACTTTGTCAAACTGTCATGTGAATCCTTTATTACCGTCTTCTGGGCCAGTGGATGCTGGGAGAGCAGGTGTCACCTCGCGGGCTTGGTCTTGGTCTGAGGTGCGTTCAGTGGTTTGGCTTTGAGATTTGGCCATTGGCAAAATATGCGCATACAGAAAATGTTCATTTGCAAATGTTATAGGACTAGGAAAATTTTAGGATGGTTTCAAAGGAAAATGTAACCACCTTGGAAACAGGCAGAAATGTCAGTGCTGCTGCATGCTGCTCCAAGGGCTGGGCTTTGCGCCAGGCTTGGCATAGCCGGGGCGGCTGGGGAGGTCACCCTGCTGCTCTGCGAGCTGCCTGCGGAGCTGTCACAGTGCCTGGTCTCGTGTTTCAGCGTGAGCTGCTGGAGGGGTGCAAGTGTGCAGCAGCCTGGCGACTCGTCTGTGGGTTCACCCAAGTGTCGGCCACCCTGCAGAGGATGCAGGAAAAGAGCCACATCCCCGTCTGCTGGCCCCGATCATGGCTTTGAGCTCTGGCCGTGGGGCACTGCTGTTGCTGGGACCAGGGCATGAGACACTCTTTTGAGACAAAAATTTTGCTCTTTTTGTCTGCTGAGTGAGAGACCAGGATCTCGGATCCACTTAATGAAATGTTGGTGGTTGGTTTGTTTTGCAAGTATCCTTCCATAACACTGTTCAGTGTTTTCTTTTGGTTTGTTTTTTTTTGCCGTCTGCCCTGTTCTGGCGTTCAAGGGATGCAATGCTTTTTGGGGTAGCTTGGAAAGATTTTAGCAAGAGTTGTCTGAAGGGAAAATACTGCTTTTCCTCAGGTTGGTTCTTCAATCCTTAGTCCTCAAGTCCACTTTGTCCTCAGGTATTTGGAGAACAGAGGGCTGAACTGGCTGCTGTTGACTTGCATTTTTGGGACGCCATTATAAAAGGGTGACAGTTGCTACACAGTTTTCAGAATGCAATGAGAGACAACATGCAAGATCTCTGTTTCTTGAGCATGCTGCCAACACTGATGTGGTTTAGATGTCTTCCAAAGAGTAAGATGTGAAAGACTTGGGGGACCAAGTCTTAGTGTGGTATGTGCCAAAGTGGTTCTCAGTGTTTTTGCTTCTTTTAAGATATTTCTTGGACAATATTCTGTATTAAGGTGCCTCTAATGGACTAACTACCACATACAATCCCAAACAAACCACATGTGCTATAATTTGTAGAAGGCTGCTATGATAACCTGAGCAAAGGTTTGGGAAGGCAACGGGTATTTGTATAAAATCGCTCAATTCCTACCCATATGCTCAGTGTCCTGTGTGAGCAAAAGCACCTCATTAACTGCTTTTTATACCTGACATTGTGGGTTGAGAGTTGAAGTTCATCAGAACTGGGCAGGATCACAGAAACACATTGTCCCTCTGCTCCTGAGCGCTGTGCCCTGGCCTGAAGGAACATCCCCGAACATGAAGGACCCACAGTACCCGATGGTAATTGTCCTTAAGCAGCAGTACAGGCCCTTCCTGGTGCTATTTTGGCAGCTTTTGAGGATTGGCTTCGTGCTTCTGGCATGTGTTGTGACCTGTGCCGTTACAATGCTGTGCTCTCCGAGTAGCATCTTCCGAGTCAACTGATTTACCAAGGGCAAGAATAAAAGCATTGCTGACCTCTGAGCTTTGGAACAGAGAGGGGATTTCCTGGCAGAGGAGGGTGGTCCTGTAGGGTTGCTGCTTTCTGGGGCATGGAGCATGTGCCGGGTGCCTGGAGGAACCCAACAATGATGACGCTTAACCTCTTGGGAGGCTGCTGAGATTTTCAGCAGGGCCAGACTCCTCCATCCTTAGCCCTCCCAGCTGCACAGTGAATGCGCTGTGACCTGCAGCCATGCAACACTTTTGTTGTGTGCCTTGCAGAGACAGAAAGCGAGATGACCTCTCCTCCACCACTCAGCTGCAGATTGGAGCAGAAGCATCAAGAAGTCCAGTGCAATGTTCTGCAGCCGTGTGAGGAGAGCTGTTGGGCTTGGAGTGCGGCCAAAGAGGCTTCATTTGGCTTTCAAGCGTTCACAGCTGAAAAAATAACCCTTTAATAGTCAGTTATTCTGTTTCTGCGATCAGCTCTTTGTAAAGCATGCTCTTCAGCAATGATCTCAATCAGGAAAAAGTTGAAGGTTGCTGCTGAGTGCTTTCCCGTGCCCGGGCTGGATGAGCGTGCTCGGTGCTCAGAGCAGAGGGTTGCATTGGAGCGAGGATGCATCCTGCTTTCCATGCAGACGCGTGGGCATTGTGCTGTGTAACCGCTCTGATGAACTTCATGTTTTTCATAGTATTACTTTAAAAGTTATTCTGCCTTCCCCAGCCTTGAATAGATTTGTTTCAGCGTACTCAACTGCTCTTCTCTCTGCTCCTAGTTCTTCATTGAGGTCTGAATTGCTGGTTATTCAGTCTCCCTTGATTATAACCTGATGGGCGGTAGGGCTCCCACTCCAGCTGTAATGAGACTGCTTGGCTGCACCGTGCATTGTCTGTTGCTCTCCCAAATTGTTGTTTTGTGACAATACTCACCTGATCTAAGGGAACCTTCTCTAACAGCTGCTGCTTTTGTAATCTTTCCTCATGGAGGTGGTCTGCATACTGCCCTCAGTTCTCCTCCTGAAAGGCACTTGCAGAAAATTTGCAGCTCCTAGATGGATGGGGTGGGAGCTGTCGAGGTGGGAAGGCACCTGTGGAGATCGTCTAGTCCAGCCTTCCTGCTCCAAGCAGGATCAGCTTGGTGGGTTGTGCTGAATATCTCCAAGCATGGAGACTCCTCAACCTCTCCAGGCAACCCCCTCTGGTGTTCAGTCACCTTCCCTGTAGAAGTTTCATTTAAATAAGAAATTTGCTGTGATTCAGCCTGTGCCCGTCTATCTTGTCCTTCCCCTGTGCATTGCTGGGAAGAGTCTGGCTCCATCTGCTTTACTCTCCCCACCAGGTATTCATTTACAAGGGCATAGTCTCTTGCTTTCTTTCCCATCTCTTATTTTCCTTTGCCACCTGATGGGCATGCATGGTCCTGCTGGGCCCCGGAGCTGCCCCTTCCTGGAAGGCTGATTTTCTGCATAAAGAGCTTTTTGGCGTAAAAGAGACGCGGTTCCACACCCTCAACTTTCACCCATTCAAAAGGCTTGTTACCGTATTAACTTTTCCACTAATGTTATTCTGATGGCTGTCTGAAGTGAAATAATGGTTGCTTTTCCTGGAAACGCAGGGCGTAAAGCATTGCAGTCTGGTTTTATATCCTGATGGTTTAGATCATAAAATTCTCAGGGCTTAAGTTCTTATTTCTTGTTTTTCAGTGCTTATAAGAGGATCTCCTGGGACCCAATTGTACAACCAAATACAAATAATACATTAATAAAACAAGATTGTGTGTTTGTACTGCCGGCAGTCTGTAAGGATTACTTGTATATAACATTTTGTGGTATTAGGCCCTTGGTCATTTTGATCTGTCCCCTCTACCACTTTTTTTAAAAGTAGCTTTTCTCTCTGCTCAGATAACACTGGAGATTGTGCCCGCTGGAAAGAGGTTTCTTCAGTTGCAATATTAATTTCTGATTTTTCTACCTTTTTTTCTGTATCCCTTTGGCAGTGTTTCAGTTTCTTTACCTACTTCTTTCACCACCGGTTGTGATTAGTTAATACAGTTTTTGTGATAGTTCAGTTATTGCAGTGATGGATAGTACACACAGACCGCAGTTATTACTTGTCAGTGCTGCCCTGTGGGGGGGAAAAGCTCTTTTAATGTGCTTGTAGCAGTTTTAGTTTTATGAAGTACTTGAACTTTAAAGCTGGGCTTCTGAAATGATCTAGGATGTATACTGGAGAGTATTAAAAAGAAGATTTAAATGGGAGAAAAAAATACCTCCCTTCACACAAGCCTTCATTCTTGTAAGAAGAAATACTTGCTGAAGCATTGTACTTAATGTACGTTAGAAAATGTTGTGATAAAAGTAAACTGATAATGTGTCATCCTCTCCACAAATCTGTTCTTGCAGTATCACGTTTACTTGGCTCTGACAGCATTCCTCCTATGTTCAACCTGTTGGCCTGAGCTTCGAACAATTTTTTGACGTTTATGTTTAGTCCCTCCACAGAATGAGCGTAAAATGAGTAAACAAATTTTTTTTTTTTCCAGAAAAAGTGTTTGCATGCCTCAGCCCAGTTCCAAAGTGGGAGAGAGAACAAACTATTAGAGTTATAAGAACAAAGCATGGAGAGTGATTAGGAATTAGCCTCTAAAAAACACTTTTTTAGACTATAGAGGAAAGAAGTGAGATGGTCCCAGCGGTTGCAGGCAGCAAGATGCTGGGCAGAAGGTTGATCCCACTCACCCTGGCTTGCAAGATGACAAGTGACTGGACTTCAGACACCAGAGGAAAGGGGAGGGAAGGCTGGCAGACTGCTTGGTGGTATCATTGCACATGGATGTCCTCTGCCAACATAAGATTTTTTGCAAATGTTTGTATTTTTGCAGAATTTTTGCTGGTCCCATTGGGTTTTGGTCATGTCTGCCTGAGTGCGTGTCCCCCTGCTCCAAGCCAGAAGCAGCTGTTGGTGGCTATGTGCCTTCACACCAGCTTTCATGTCACAATGTCACACCCTCCCTTTATGTTGGTGGTAGCCACTGGGAAGCAGGGCAGCTCTTCCAGTTGCTGTTAGTATTTTGTGGCCTTCCCTGAACCTGCCCCGTCTGCTCTGGTGGTTGCAGGGACCATTTGGGAAACAAGCAGGCATGTATAAATGAAGTTGACAAGTGCTGGAGGCTGTACCTGTGATCCCAGGAGGAGGCAGGGCTCCATAGGGTCAGTCTCGTGTTTATGAACCCCAGGGGACCCCCATCTTCAGCATCGGCAGAGGACTGAGCCACATATGTAAGAGCAAGCAAGAAACCTTCCTCCGTGCTGTCCCGGTGATGGCCATAAATGCAGTGCTGAGGAGTGGTGAATAAGAACCAAGTATGCATTTGTTTCCGCATTAATAACTTTGTGTTAATCTTCGCAATCTGATTTCATCCATTTTTAATAGACTAGACTTGCTAGTGCTTTTAAAATACATGGCTTCCCCTATATTTTGGCAAGAAACATGAGGTGTGGGCAGTCCCCTCCAGCCTGGTCTCCTATGGGGTGTGGGTGCATTTGGCACATTCATCTGCCAGCAGAGATGGAGGGGTGAACCAGTGTGCCCCCCCGCAAAAATCACAGCGTGGTCCTCTGAAATCACAGCTTGGCATTCCCAGAGTCACCTCCTTCCAGTCAGCTGACCACAAGTTTTGCTGCCCACAAAGATGCTACTAATTTTTTTTCATTGCTCCGAGTGGTCCTTTCAGCCTCCAGAAAATGTTTTCTATCCTTTTGGAGATCTCAAAGGAATTGAACCTTGGGAGAACACTTGGTGGCATTTTCTAAGCTTGCTCCGAGTAATGTGGCACTACTGTAAATGGCACTTGTCACACATGTGTCCTTCAGGGTAGCAAATACCCTCCTGAACAGCCAGCACTTCAGTTACCTAAAGGTCTTGCCCTTGCTGCTCAGCAGAGGTGACATGCAAAGCTCTAGTTGATCCATTTCACACTTGGGCTAGGTATAAATATTTTTCATTAGTCTATAGGAACTTGCCATACATCTGTCGATATTATTCATTACCCTTAACTGCAGCACTTGAGACCAGTTTCTGCCTGGTCCAGTCTCCCATGACCTGTACGTTGTGTTCAGATTCCCCAAATAGAAGGTATCTGCTGTCTGAAGATCAAGTGGATTTTCCAAGACTTTCATCCCACAAATGGATTTCCTGTGTTTTATTTCTCTGTGTTAAGGCTGAGATTTTCTTTTCTTCCTTTTTTATATCCTCCACTGCTGCAGACTATTTAGCCAGCAGTGGTGATGCTGCTTATGCTGGATTTAACAGGATGCGCTGTCCTGTTGCTTGAGCACACTTGCTGTGTGCTCATTGCCAAGCTATGTTTTCTATGCACAACAGAGGCGTCCAGAAATTTGATTTTAGCACAAAACTATCCTGCCAAAAAAAAAAAAAAAAAGAAATGCCCCTAAAGGCTTCACTTCAGTGGTGGACTCCCCATTCTGATGACTGCACTGGGGACCTGACCTCCCAGTGTCAGGACTGGGTCTGGATCAGCAGCCTTTGGTAGGGACTGGTATTAAAATACGATTTTTATTTACTGTTGCCTTGAAGCTGCCTGCATTTGTTTACTACTGTGAGCTGACCTTTGGGGAGACATTTCTCGATTAATTGGGTATCTAATCACTTCAGACGATTGACAGGCGTGTGTGTATTGGAGTTTTTCCTCTTGTTAGGTATTTTCTCTCTGATTTCTTCTTTCCCTGTTATATGGCAAATGACGCGTTTATTTTTTGTATTAGTTCCTTCATTGTTTTTCTCTTTAGTACTGAACTGTTGATTTCATACTTGCCCTGTTTTTTCTTGGCCTGAATCTTCTGCCAATCCATTCAAATCATGAGAGTCTCTTGTTCTTAAATATGTGCTTATATGCTGCAGGTAAAGTAGAGGCCAGCTATTTTAATTATTGTAATATTTGGCCTTCAGTAATCATTGTCTCAATAATTCTTTAATGTTACTCTCCACAGACTTTTTTAAAAAGAAGCTCTACCTTTAATTATTTTCTCAAGACACTGACTCCTTGTAGGTATGGAATCCTCACTCCTATTTATCCCCCGGAGAATTTTGCAGGTTTACCTGGTGTTTTAGGTTCCCAAGATGACAAGCAACAAGTAGTGAGTGCATTGGGACACTTCTGTCTGCACGGGGTTTAGTTCTCTGTACATATGTACCTTAAAGATCTGCCCCTGGCTGTGTCCAGATGTTAGCAGGAGGAAGAAGATGCCCCTGGTTTTTATTTGTTTGTTCTCTAGTTATTTGTTAGTAAATAATCCGGAATGTTTCCATAGCAAATTGGTATAGAAAATACTTCCCCCCCGCCGCCATGGAAAACAGCAGTGTGTTTTAGGTAAGTGATGTTTTGATTTTTATACAGAGGGCAAAATTCACTCACGTGGCATGTAGGTCCGAGGCTCTGAAGAAGTAAAACATGGCTAGATTGGGGATTGGTACTAGGAAGTACCAGTTTTATCTGGGGAGGGGTAACAGCATAAACTTTGTAATAGCCTTGGAGTGGGACTCGGGGTCCTGGGATCTGTCCCTGCTTTGCCCCTGGCCAGTGGATGCTGTCAGAGGTACTGCAGTGGGAAACGGTCTGAGATGTAGTGACGGAAAGTTCCGTTCAGTAGCAGATCTCTGTATTAGCTTATCCTTCTGGGCTGGAAAATGTAATAAACTGAATAGTGTGCATGCTTCCCACACATGGCACTGAAGTTCAGGTAACCTTGTGCCACGGTGTCCTGGTTTCGGCTGGGACAGAGTTAATCGTCTTCCCAGTAGCTGGTACAGCGCTGTGTTTTGGGTTCAGTATGAGAGGAATGTGGATAACACCCTGATGGTTTCAGTTGTTGCTCAGTCGTGTTTAGACTCAGTCAAGGACTTTCCAGTTTCTCCTGCCCAGCCAGCAAGGAGGCTGGAGGGGCACAGGGAAGCTGGGAGGGGACACAGCCGGGACAGCTGCCCCAAACTGGCCAAAG
>JAVKLA010000084.1:12114001-12128961 GCA_034782735.1 Sagittarius serpentarius | reverse complement strand
CATCCCACTGGGTGGGGGGGGAGTGAGTGAGCGGCTGCGTGGGGCTGAGTTGCTGGCTGGGGTTAAACCACGACACACGGGCATGTCATGGGTAAGGGGTAAGGGAGATTCTCTTAACCTGAGTCTAAGCCTGGACTTTCTGGAGCAGGAGAATTTGATTCCAGCTCTTGCTGCGCCATGAAGTCCCAGCCCTGGGATACTGTCTGGCCGCAGCTGTGGAGTCTTGAGATGCAGTGTATTTGTTACAGTGCTCTTTCACTCTGGCTAAACTGGTGCTTTTGTCACGTTTTACAGTCTACGGTGTGCCAAGGAAGGAAAATGAGTTAATTCAAAAAACAGTTTTGCTGGAAGATTGCTCTATAAATAAATTCCAGAGATAAGTGAAATAAACCATTAGTGGAAGATGAAGGGAAGGAGAGGGGAAAGATGGAAACGAGCAGATGTAAGAAGTGAGACTGTATTTGTTCTGTGGCCAAGTGCTTACAGTGATAGAAGTCCTTTTGTTACCAGTAACTTCTTTGGTGAGCAGCCCTTAGAGGGAAAATCAGAATAATTCCAGGGGAAGAAGTTCTCAGAGTGCTGTCTGCCGCTGCGCGCACAAATAAGTCAGGTCTGGGCATCTTGGAGAGGCACCAGTGTGATGCGGAGCTGCGGCGCTCAGCAGCGGGATGGAGAGGACAGATCCAGGCAGGGGTGCTGCCAGGCAGAAATCCTGCTGCCCTGCTGCAGAGGGTAATGAGGGGTGGCTGCTGCTCTTGTAGTCATTAGCGCTGCAGCTACTGTGTTTGTTCCTAATGGTTTGCACCACACTTCTTACCAGGCTAGGGCATAAGCAGGGTATTTTCAGTGTTGCCCGGTTGTGATTTTAATTGTCACTTTGTGCTTCCAGTAAAATGCTTTGTGTAACTGATCACGGGAGAGCCTTTTCTCTGCGATATTGTACCTGATGTGCTGGAAGAGTTCATGGACGGGGCAGACAGTGGTCTCTATTCTTGTTTGTCCTGTCCAAAAGTCACCAGTGCCAGATGATCCAGCTGGAGGAAATAAAATATCTGCATAGCAACTAATGTTGAGTTTTTATGCCTGGGGAAGCAAACCAAAGAGAGAGAAACTTCCTGATTATTTTCCCAGTAAGTTAAAGCTCCTGTAAAAACAAAGTGCCTGGGATATATAGAGGGAAGATAAGTCTTTGTATGGCAGAAGGTGGCTCAGCTCACAGATGCTGTGGAGTACCTTTCTTGAAAGAGCAAGTGAGGTGGCTTCTGATTTGGGTCTGGTTTGTTTTAGCCTCTGGGTTCTTGGAATAAATGAATTTATTTCCCCCCCTGTTCAAAGCTGTGTGCAAGGCTGGAACATCCTCCCTGTGTCAGAATGTGTTGCTAATGTAATTTTTTCTTTATTTCAGCAACAGCGCACTGTTTATAGGCTGACACTGGTGAAAGCTTGGAATGTGGATGAACTCAAAGCCTATGCTGATCTGATATCCCTTGGTAAACCAGACTTCATCGAGGTCAAGGTGAGCTGCACAGAGCTTTTTTTTTTTTATCAGTATTTTACTTTTTTCCTCCTCATTCCACCCCCAGTCTTAAACTTATACGAGTAAATGCAATTCTTCCAAAGATTTCAGTGATGCATAAGGAACTAAGGAGCTTAGCTCTTGTTCTTAATGTTAGGCAGCTAGGTTTCTAATATCTTATGCGTGCATTTGGAGTAGTCTTCAGTGTTACGCAAGACAAGCTTTGTACAAGCCAGCATCAATTTCTGCCCAGCAGAATCATAACCCTCTGGTCTTTTTTTGTATTTCTCATGAAAGCAGAGACTGATAAATAGATACTCCTTTATGTCAACCAACATTTTAAACAAAATATTCTGGGACAAGCTGGTAGTTTGTGGTATTATTCTTCCCATCCTGGTGTGAAATTCTGCCAGGGGAAAAGGTGATGATAATGTCTGGTTTACTGATGTGGTATTTGTCTGGCTGTGCAAAACAGGGAAATACTACCCTCTGGGACTGGAAGAGCTACTAACAGGAGCATGTGAGATACAGCAGGACAGGAGGTGCTTTATCTTGTGGTTAATCAATTTAGCATATAGAGAAGGTAAAAAAAGGCACATTACAAAGTATTCTGTAAAGAATCACTATCAGTATTTTCATCCAGCAGCTCCCCTGCAGACCAGCCCATTTATCTTAGGACTCTATGTTTGCAACTCTGTTACTCCTGGACTTTCTCTTTCCTTTCTCTTTTCTCTTTTCATTCTCTCTTTCCTTTTTCTTTTCTCTTTTCTTTCACTCTTTCCTTTTCCTAACCTTTATTTACTGCTGCTTTCAAGAAAAAGCGTGGAGTTTGCTGCAATTTCCTTATGAAACAAAACCCAAAGGTTTTGATATTATCAGTATTGAGAGGTCTCTTTCTCTCTGAATGTGCTGCTGAAGTTGATAGCTTAATACAAAATAAGATTTTGAGTATGGTTTGGGGAAAAAGCCTCAGTTTTACAATGTGTATCAGACTACTTTATATTCCTCAGGTAAAACCTAGAAGGAGGAGTGCTCCTATGGGGCCCTTCCCACCTTGCATCTCCCGACTGTCTTACTGCAGCCTGGTTGTACAAGATCCTTTCTTTCATCATTTGAGGAGGGTAGAGATGAGTGTGCATGCCAGCGTAGAGTATGAGGCTGTCAGTGTACGTGCTACTTGGACTGCTCTGTCATATGTAGTGATTTTAATTAGTAAAATGAATCAGGTGTAAGTTAATCAATGTTTCTGCTCTCCAGGGCAAACATCTGTCTCCTCCAAGGCAGAGGGCTGCTGTTCCCTTTGCCTGGGGAAAGATTCAGCCTTGCAGTATTGGTTTCCCCGCAGTCTGGACCTCAGGTCTCCCAGTGGCTTTTCCCTGGCAAATCATGCCTTGAAAATAGGCGAGAAGAGGTGGTCAGAGGTATTCTCAAGGTGGTCATAGATGTACTCCCGACACTCTTCCAGCTGGGACAGGCTTCTGCCTGCACTGCTTCAATCAAAAATGTCATCTTTGCACTCCAAGTACTTCAAAGTACTTGTCAGATCACAACCAGCAAGGACTTTCTCCAAGGAAAGGATATGTATTGAGCCCTTCACCATGTTTGCCAAAGTATGAACTGAGGCAGAGAGGGGCTGCGTGACATTCCCCAAAACCACTTAGCACGGTAGTGTAGCTGGGGATTCAGCAGCACTCGTGTACCTGCCAAAACCAGCTGCAAAGGGGGTTTAAAAGGGTTGCAGGACAAGGAAGGCAGAGGGGTGCACCTGGCACCTGATGGCCGTGTGCTGCTGGGTGGGTTTGGGTCTTTTCATGGACTGATATGAGTGTGAGCTTGTGGTTTGTTTTTTCTTTTTTAAAAAAAACAGGTGTATGTTGTTTAATGTTACTTAATTAAATGGGACAGTTTGATCTAAATGTCGTTTTTCAAAAATATTCCAGCAGATAAGTGAAGCTGTGCAAGTGCTGGAGGACAGAAGTGACTGCCAGGGTGCTGATCCTTGTCAGATCATGGTGCCTTCAAGCTAATGGACAGAACATCTCAGGCCTCAGTTTCTTCTTCTGTGAATGGTTTAACATTGTGCCTATACTGTGGCCACAAAAGCAGTCTGTAGTTGGCACGTGGAAAGTCTCGTGTCTTTCCAGTCCCAAGAGCAGTACTTAGGGACACAGGGCAATTCAAGTTTTAAGCCTTTTCAAAGGACGCTGCATCTCTCTCCCTTGTCTTTGCTAGTTGCTGTACTTAGGCTGGGAGTGATGGGGAAAGTCTTCCCTTCTCTAGATAACAGCTGTCATTAAAAGCCACAGTGCAGCGTTTCGCAACTTCATTGTGATACGTATACTCAAAGTCTGAAAAACTCTTCTACAGTTTGCTCTTTGTTTCTGGTCTAGTGGAGGGAGGATGATTTTCCAAAGCTCTCAAAACCATAGAGCAAGTCTGACAGCAGCTAAGCCCTGCAAGACAGAAGCGAGGAGCTGAGTACAAGAAAACACACTAATTCCTTTTCAGCTTCAGCAGCAGAAATGAATTGTCAGAGTGCTGCTCTGCCTCGTTCACCAGCAGGCTCTGAAATAGTCTCTGTTTTTTTCCATTTAACTGAGCTTTTAAATAGAGCTGTGCTGTCCTGTTGTCTTAATTTTGAGGACAGGAAAGTAGGGTTCATATACTTGAACTACGAAGCATGCCATCCCGAGCAGCATTGCTGGCTGTGCCCGTTCGCAGCAGGACTTGAACTGATGTTATCACTGTCTGAAACAAATGCAACTCTGTGCTGGCACAACATTTGGGGTTTAAACAGCATTTCCGTCCCTTTAAAAAGTCACACAATTTTGTGATGGCTTCCCTGGAGTGGGGGATTTGCTTGACACTGGGTTGTGTTTAAATAGACCCTAAGTTGGATGGAAGGTTTTGCTCGTAGATTTTTTATATGGGGTGGTGTTAAGTGAGAGCAAGGATTTTTTTAACACAGTTGCCTTTCTTCCTTGTCTCTTTGGAGCAAGTGTAATGTTCCAAATGGTGGGTGCTTGGTGTTCTGAAGAGGGGAAGTAGCTCACACTAAATACAGTATTAGCTCAGTCAGTGGCCTTATTTGTTTCGCATAGTTTCTTCTGCCAGTTCCCACCAAACAGCAGTGTTTCTAAAGTGCGGAAGATTTGGCTCAGTAGGGAGGCACAACGGCTTTCTCCTCTTGCTGCACTGTCTCTGTGGCTCTGAAATGAGAGGGGATGACATGGTTTCTCATCTCAAGCGTGGAACCAATTTTTCCCTTTTCTTGCCCAGAAGGAGTAAGCGACATGTTTTGGAGTGGCTGATGAACAATGAGTTGTGTTGCTGTGGGGTAGTGAGAGAGTCCAGCCAAGCACCAACCGGAGAGGCTGACAGAGGGGAGGGCTTCCTCACTTGGCTGTCCTTCTCTGAAGTGTCGACTGATTGCTGGTGGGGTGGTGTGCCCCCCACGTTGCTGGAGATGTTTGTGTTGCTGCTGTGCCTGCGCTCAGACCCTTGCCCTGTGGTCTCACCCAAATAAATTAGTAGGTTATCCTCCCTTGCATTCAGCTGTGCGCTCTGCAGACAACTTGTTTTCATCTGATTGTCTTTAATCCTGGCTTGCAAAGCTCTTGTCCAACGCCCTACCCATGAGATCAGCCTTCTCTTACAGCAGGATCACTGGTGCAGATGGCTGCTGCAGTGGTTCCAGAGGCATCTCAGCTGTGCTGTTGAGCAGACTGGAGTCGAGAATGCTTCAAGGTGCTTCGTTGCTTCTGCCTGTGCACCTGAAGGGTGAAGCAAAAAGATGGGGTATGCTCTGGAATAAAAGGTGAGCAGATCTCCTTCTCAGCAAAGGAGAAGAGCAGACGAGGGGCTGCATCGTACTCCCTGCAAAGCCTGGGAGTTCGTGATTGTGCAGGCAAAGTGTACGTAAGCAGAATGATCATGTACATATAATCCCACAGCATTCAAAGCGATGCTTGATACAATAGTACATAAAGTCAGGAGTTAAATTCTGACCCAAAGGAAGACAGATAGGGTTGAGGTGTGTTCAAATGTAGCACTCGTTGCTGTCGATACTCCCTTTCATGCACTCTATGTATTGATCTGCACTCAGACAAAAACTCCTGTCAGTGTGTAACTGGCCTTTAGTCCAGCCCCAGCAGTTGTGGTGTTCGCACAGTTTGTGACCTGGGAATTTTCCCCAAAAGGCTTGATACTTTTGGTTAAAAGAAATTTCTTGTGTTCCTTTGAGAATGAAGCATATTGAAGAACCTATTTGGCATATGGATAGGTCTTAACTTTTTTTTTTTCCCCAAAACCTTAGTGTGATAGGTTAAAAAGGCGAAGACCAGGTCCTGCTCAAAGCTAATAAACAAAAAAATATTACAAGATACTGCAAAGCATCTGCCAGAAAATAAGGCTCATCTCAGCGGGATTTCCTGCTTAAATACTTGAGATAAATGACGTTCATTTAAAATGAATGTAGCTAATCCACTGTTGCTCCGGAGAGGCTCACGGGGTGGAGTGGATAGAGATTTATTTTCTTGCAGGGCTTAATACTTGTTCTCATTTACATGAGTATCTTACAGCAGTGTAACTCTGTGGGACCCTATTCTCTTATTTAAGCCAATAGAAATTAGCCTTGAATACTCTTGTATAAAACCCAAGTAAAGGAAGAATCAGTCATGTGGTTATTAAATACGCATCAATTTTATTTATTGCCTTAGTCTGTTTTAATGCCACAGTGTCACTGTCATAGTTGTACAAAGTTGATTGTTATATGTAAGATCTACAGCGTGCAACTCATCTTCTTGCAATGTTACCCTCTTTTTGTTTTAAAAGCTAGAGGCTTGTGTTGACATGCAGTATTTTGCCTTTTGTATTCCTTCTTAAAATAAGGGGCAAAAGGATTTTCGTAAGAAATGTAAATGGGTCCCAAGGAACTCATTCAGATCTGTGAGTGGAGTGTGGTGCAGGGTGACGTTAGTGTAAGGCCAGATGAGCGCACAGAAACCCAGTCTGGAGCTTTGGTTGTTGCAGGCAGATCCCGGAGCAGCTGGGCACACTTGCGCAGTTCATTGTGGCTGCGTCCACGCATCCTCTCTGCACTGCCGAGAGCTTTAAGGTTGTGCGTATGCGTATGCAAGCGTGCATGTCAAGTGCTCAACCTTGCAAACGTGGCTTTTGATTTCAGAGCTGCTTCTGCAGTGGTGTGGGAGATCCGGTTGCTGTGGTCAGAGCCGCAGGTGAAATGGCATCCCCAGGGAAGCGGTCTGCATTTGCTAAAGTGAAGCTGCATCTTGCAGCTTTTGCTTCCTGCCTCAGCAGAGCCTTGCTGCTTCTCTCCATCTGTTTTAATTTAAGGGGGGGAGGAAAAAAAAGCCTGCCTGGCTTGTCCTTTTTTCAAGGGCTGTTCATACCATGGTGTTGTCCGAGGGCAGGACTTGGGCAGAGCAGAGATGAGAGTCATGGCACTGCACAGAATTTCCTCAAGCCTTTGTGAAAACAGCTTTCAGCCACTTGAAAGCACTTGTCCCTGATGATTTTTCTGCAGCTCCAATGCAGCATCCTTGTGCTGAGCTTGTGTTGGTGGATGGGCTCGGTGTCCAGTGGAGCTAAGGACGATGTTCTGGGACTGCAGCTCCTGCTCTTGGTGTCTGAGGCTTTGCTACAGAATTAAAAAGACCAAGTAAATGTCTGGAAAGAAGGACCAGGGGGAAGTATCTGTCCCAGTTTGCTCAGTCTTGTCATATTAAACAGTAAAGATTATATAAGTGCTTAAAATAATGAGGAAAATGAGCTCTGCTTTAATGAGTTTTTAATTGCATGCAGCAAGAGGCGATTGCCCCCACCTGTCAAAAAGCTATTCAGAGTCTTGCTGCCATTCCAGTTTGCATTTAGATGAAGAGAAGGTGAAGTAAAAAAAAAAATCTCCTGTCCTAGTGCCTGCTATGAAATAAATCCAAACTGTGTATAATTTCCACGGCTGGGAAAAAAAAAAAAAAAGCATTGACCACTTCATGTCCTCTCAACTGCGAGCCATGGGTCCAAGGACAAGACACGGGGCGTGGATGGTCCAAGGTGGCTGAGTAGGCAGTGGCAGGGCTGCCTGGGGCTGTGCCTGGAGCTGCACCCCCTCCCCATCGTGCCGGAGAGCTGCAGGGCGGTTGGGCACCCGAGGGGTCTGGCGCTGCTATACTGGATATAACTGGATAAATCCCAGTTGCCCTCGACTGCTGTGGAAAGCTGCCTCCAGGTGGGTCCTGAGCAATCTCTGCTGAAAGCTACTCCTTTCCTTATTAGCATCTGTGGGTGATGGAGGCAGGGACCCAGCGTGCCATTTCTGTTGATCCAGCTAAAGGTTACAAGTTACTAATAGATGCGTCTGAGGAGTTCGGCTTGACATCAGTGGTTTTTTTCATGCTGTGAGTACATAGTAAGGCTCGGTAACAAGTTTCACTGCAAACATAGGTGAATGATTAAATCTTGAATTTTCAAGTGTCCCTGCTATGCAGTTTCATTGAAAAGTCAGTCTTTAGTCCAAGCCTGTGGTTTGGTACAAATACATGTCTGAAATTGAGGAGGAATTTTTGCAGTCCAGCACTGGGCTTGGGTGCAAATGTAAGCCTGATGAAAATCCAAGCTAAAATGGATTGTTCTCAGATACTTTCTGTGTTTCAATAAAGATTAGTATCCAAAATAAGTGGAAATCACAGGGCTTGGAAATTGCATTAGGCTTGTGAGGGTTTTAGATATGACCAAGGGAAGCTGTAGAAAATACAGAGCATATAGAGACTGGTTGTGTGTGATGGCCCAGTGTTGCTGTGCTCAGCTAACGGTCTGTAATAATAAATTTCCGTCCATGGCTCTGAGTGCTTGCTTGCAGGAGAAGGGCTAGCACTGTGTACTGTTTTTTGCAGCTGGGGAAACTGAGGCAGGATAGAAGTGGGTCACAGCAAAGCAGGTCACTGGCTGAAAATTCACCTCCTGCCTTCCAGCCTAAGTCTTTCTACTCCTTCCACCTGCCTCTCTGCAGTCACCCTTTAACAGGGCATAAGGAGCAGGGGGGTGAGTGATTTAACAGTGGCCATTTCTCTCTCAATATCTATATGGCTCATATTGAAGAGCTGGAATGAAAGGCTGCATCCAGCATTTCAGAGTTTTGCTTTTACAGGAGAAGTTCCTTTGACTTCAGGGGAGTCGTTGAAGATCTATTGGCCGCTGCAGCACCAATCTGCATATAGCCATATGTGTGGTACATCTGGAGAGCTGGTGTTAAATATTGGGGTTATGCTGTGTAACAAACCATTTCCATTCCTGCTTCTCAGATTTAACTGACACAAATAAACTGATGTCCTTCATTAAATCAACTTGAAAGCGATTATTAAAAACAACCAATGAGCCTGAATCCACTCCAGCGAGGAGCAGACGTGCATGAGAGCTTGTGTATATAATTTGGACAATGCTGATGCTTGGATCATAAGCATTTTTATTGCAGAGAGTGCAATCTATCAACATGTCATTTGAGGCTTTTTATATTTGTCTTGGGTCAGGGCTGCCCCAGTTCTTAAACAGTGGTGCTGTCACTCGGCAGCTTGGCCGACACTTTGTTCTTCTGTTAATTCACACGAGCCTCAATTAAACAAATTTATAACTTGTGGGCTAGGAGTTAAGAAAATTTTCTTGTTCGGTAATTAAGTTGGGAAGCCTGGAGTTTCAAAGTTGAGAAACAAAGCTCTGTCATATTTAGTTCCCTAGTAATCTTTCCTTTGTAGCCCTGTGGATTAAAACGATTGCTGGCTGTCAAGATCTCCGGCAAGGAGCCAGATCACAGTGGAAGAAATGTGCTTCTCATGCTTCTTGCTGCAGCGATAATCATCTTGGCACAAGGCGTTGCTTAAATACAATTGTGCACCCTTGGCTCTGTTACAGCAGCACGAAAATCCAGAGCACGCCCAGCGCGGTTGCTCTGGATTCGTACTGGCATAACCAAGAATAGCTGAGATGCTTTTCAAAAGGCTTCTGCATTTCAAGGTATTTGGTCAAAGCTATGTGGCATGATTAGGATGCTAAAAGCACCCTTATTAAAGACTAATTAAGAGGCAGCATCGTTGATGTTGCTAATGCAGGGAAGTTGGTATAAAAGCTTAGGGTGTACAATAGAATGGCTTCCCTTTTTAATACTTGATGTCTTAATAACTGTCTTCGTGTATTACTGAAAAATGTAATATGACCGCCCTAATCAACTGTTCACATTTTTTAAGTGGTATCAGCACTGTTAATTAACTCAAGTTTTAAGAAGTTGGGGAAGTTGAAAGCTGATGTGCTTTCATTTGGTGTGCTGCTAAGCTGATTTTCATTGATTTGTGCTTGTGAATTCATCAGCCATCTGAGCACTTAGTTATTGCATTTGCCTCTGCGCTTTCTTTGCTTGTAAATGATATCTTTGAAGTTTATTAAAAGAATGAGTCATGTTGTAGCTTCCTAAGAATTTTCCCCCTCTGGAGTCATACGTTTTTCATGCTGTTCAAATGATAATCTGTATAATGAACGCAGGGAAAATATTGCTATATGGAGCTGCGTCTATACAGCTCAACTTTGGAGATACGTATCCTATTATTTGCGTGTCTGGCTGCTCTAATATAAGAACATTTAAAATCTTTTTCAGACTTGCAGAGCTGGGCTAAAAAATTAACGTACTTCCCTGTTTAGCACTCCCCCGACTTGTTTGCGGTTGTGCACAGTCAACCTGTTTCCACGCCGGCTCTGAGTTACGGTGCGTGGCTCTAATAGCCGTTGCTTGGGCAAATTAATAGAGGAGGTCCCTCATAAATTTACCAGTAAGAAAGTAATTGCTTCCAAAACTTGTATAGTTTCTAATTAGCAAGAGTCTGTTTCTTTTGTAGCCCTATTTAAGCAGTGCATGGTTCACCTTGCTCTAATTTTAAGTGTTTGCAAAGGATTTGTCTCTGTTTATTGCTGGACATGACACGTTCAACTTCAGTGTAGGTGAATTAGGTCTTGGGAGTGCAGCGTCAGCTGGGACCAGGTGCTGTAAACATAGCGTGGATGCAAATGCCACTTAAAAGAAGCAGAAGTGTTCTTCACAGAGGAAGAACATGAGAATGCAAAACATAATCATCCATAAAATTGTGTGCACTCTGTTTTAAAGACTGGTGCTTGATGGGATTTTGTGCCTGGAATAAAAGCTCAGCCAAAGAGGAAAGGTGATGAAACCACCTAGAAAGGTACAGAGGAGTTGGGCTTTTGTCTAGAAGAAAAGCCGTTTCTTGTGTGAGTTTGCCCTTTTGGGTGGGGTTTGTGACCTGTGTTGTGATACCACAGGTTAGACCAGTTGGATGAGGCTTTAATGAATTTTATCTGGAAGGAAAGAAATAAGCAAAAATACATCTCAGCAAGCCACATACTGCTGAGCTAATTTATGAGAATTTTACTAAATTAAAGATGGAGCAAGGCAGTAGTGAATTTGATGTCATGCCTAAGACTAAAGCAGTAATTCAGGAGGTTCAAGTGATCAAATCTCCAAATTAAGAGCAGCTGATCTCAAAATGATGAGGCTGAGGGTGGGTGGAGTGGGGTGCAGGAGAACTTGACGGGGTTTGTTCACTGACCAGTGATTGTTGCAGGGCATGGAGCTGGCTGCTGCAGGGGGTGGGTGTTGCAGTGACCCAGAGGACCTCAGCTTCTGTTGCAAGTAAATCACCCAAACCAGCACTGCTCGTGTCTTGGCTTTGTGTAGGGCACAGCAGGAACACGTGTTCCACTCCGACGCGCTCTCCTTCGGTCCATTTGCTGTATCGGGTGGTTGGGAAGGGAGCTGGAGCAAGAAGCCAGTATCTCTGCTGACTTAATACAACTAAATCGGAGATGAAGGTGTCTTTTGAACAATACCGCTTCTAAATTAGTGACTAGTTTTGAGTGTGCTTCCAGAAAACAATCAGAAAAGCTGTTTTCCCAAAGATCATGCTCCTGCCTGTTTGCACGAGTGAGCTCCAGAGCTTTGCAGACCAATGTGTGGTGGGAAACTTCTCTCCGTGCTCTGCCCAAAGGATGTTCATAGTGCTTGTCACATCAGCCTGCACGTGCCAGGTACTTCCCACCCCATGGACTAGCTCTTTGCTTTTTGGGTGCAGATACAACATGCCAGCACTGCGTGACCTTTACTTCTGCCAAGTCAGGGGAGATGCGGAGCGATGGGGGCTTTGGGGGCGCGTGAGCGATGGCGATGGCCTTTCGGCTGGCAGACAGCATTGGGCGGGAGATCCGCAATCAGTGCAAATCAATCTTATAAAAAAATCCCTCAATGTTTCCTGTGGACGTTCACTCTGGGGCGATTACTTCAGCTCTCAGCACTTCACAAAGCAGCATGGACTCTCTGTGGAGTGGTAGGATTATAGAAATTCCTCAATTGTTCTGGCGGCCTTTGACCAAAACAACACAAGCTGCTTTTTAATGTCATCGTGTGAGTTCTCATCAGTAAACAATGAGTTTCTCTACAACACCAACTCAAGCCTGGATTTTCATCTTCCCTCTGCGTGTGCGGGAGGTGCAGGCAGAGATAGACTCTTTTCCAAACAGTTCTCAGTATTTACTGAATTAATTTAAGCAAAAAATAGCAAGAGTGAGATGAGCTGGAGGGAGTTTTTACAAATGCCTTTATATTTTTGGATGTTTGCTCGTGTACTCAGCCCTGAAAAAGAATATGTGCGTTTACTGACTGTGTTTGCACTGGCTTTACTGTGCCGATATTATTCTTGTATCTGGCTCATGGCCCTCGATATCCAGGGGGGATACTGAGCAGTTTGGACAAGTGCCCCCCATCTCTATTTTTTATTTTATTTTATTTTTTTTAAACAAGGGTCTGGAGCACTGAGTGCCTGGCAGTCACTGTCGTTCCTGTAGGTGAGGTCTGGGGGGAAAAGCAGGTAGGAGCACATCCAGTATCTTCCTTAAAATTCTACCCCCACCACCCCCCCCCAGCAGGCACTTGTTGAGCAGCCTGCAGACCTCCATGTGAACAGAGCAGCCCATACCAAGCCAGGGAATTAAAGAATAATCTTGGAAACGGGTGACTTGTGTTTCTTTAGGTAGATGGAGGAGCTTGAGCAGAGTTCTCCGTCTGGTTTCTAGAAGCACTTAGCCACAGGAGGCTTTGCGTTCATCCTTTCATGCCGGTGTTCAGGGTCTTGGTGGAACCTTGAATCGCTGGAGGTAGCGGAAGAGCCAACAGCTAAACCAGCTCTTGTGGTCTGCGCTGTGGTCGCCTCTAAACAGCGAGCTCATTGCTGAGTGACTGGGGTACTTCTGCCTCCCAAGGAGCGAAAGAGCAACAAAGGGCAGCACGTTCCTCTAGCCTTGAAATTTTCTTGGAGTTTTGTAAGTCTTGTCCTAACTGGAAACTGGAGGAGCAGCACTGCCGTGGAGAGGAGCAGACCAGCGGCGAAGAAGGCTGGATAAGGAAGATGAGGTTTCAGCAGTGCCACGATGCTGTCCAGGGCAGCTGTCCTTCCTCCCCCCACAGCTTCCCCCACGGCCCCATGCAAATCTTTGTCTCACTTTTTTACAGGCTGTACGAGCACGTCCCTCCCAGAGGTGTTGACTTGCTGGCTTCATTAAGGATCGTTAGGTGCTTGGCTACTGCAGAAAAACAGCTTAGTTGAGCAGAGGGGCAGAAGCAAAACCCTGTTTTTTTTCTGGGGGAGCTCTTATTTTTACCCCCAGTGAAGATGCTTTCATCCCCATAGAGTTGCTTCTGGTTTAGAAGATGTCTTGGAGAAGAGAATGGGTGATATGGCACTGGACCATGCAAATTCACCATTTCTTCACCTTTAAAGCCCAATTACATCCCTCTGGTTTGAACCTAAAATTAGCACTTGTCTTCTGAAGACCTTAAGGTTCACAGACATCCTCTGCTTTGTTCCACTTTTGCACAATTTAGGTTTTTTTAGTGATTTTCCTCTTTGTGCACTCAAGAGCCGTGCACTTTGTGCATGCACAGAAGAGAAGGATGTTTTGCACACTTGCAGATTTCTGCCACCCCTTTGGAAGGAAAGGTGTTTAAAAGAAATGTGCTGTTTCTCTGGGCTCAAGCTGCTGCTACCTTGCCAGCATCTGCATCTACACCTTTCTCCTGATAAGCCACATCCCTGCCAGCGCTTGGTCTGGGCACCGCTGCCCGGTGGGACTCTGCCCAGCCCATCTGTGCAAGGGTGCATAATGCTTTATGAATGCCCATTTCTTACACCAAAACTGGGAGTATCTTAATTTTTCTATAAAAGGACTAGTAGTTGGGAAGAACATTGAGAGCTCAAGATCCAAACAGTCATGTGAATAAAACTGAGTGTTTTACTCCATCTCCAATACAACGTATTTGTAGAGCCCCAGGTTATGTTTACCTGGGTCTCTTTGCATGGGCACCATGGGGAAGATAGAAAATGGGTTTCGGAGTGCAGGGACTGCCTTTTCATCTTGATTGCCAAAATGGTCTTGCTCTGGGGCAGTTGCAGCAATTGTCTACAGCTAAAATAGGTGGGTTTAATTCTCTTGTAATTAAATTGAACAGCTGGAAGCAGGGAGAGCCAGCACTGTACAGTGGGGGGGCTTCCCTGGGCACGGTTAGGGAGGAGGGCATGCAGGATGGTTTTACAAGGGGCTGGAACGAGATTTGTATGGATACTAGAGGACAGTGACAGAAACCATAGCCTTGGCTTAGAAGGGGAGAGGTCCTTACCTCTGTGGCACATAGGACAGTTATCTTTAGAAGTGTCCCACTGACTTGTTGCATTGGTTGTTCACGAGGCTTTCTTCCAGGCATGTCATGTTTCAGAACCAAGTGACCTTCTGGAACGTCCGTTGGTAGCTCAGGAGCACGAGCATCCTCCATTTGAATGTTTTTAAAGCTGCTTTCCAGGATAAAGATTAACCTGTGTTTTACTGCTGGGGAGGCCTCGGCACACAGTGGTTGGGTGATGTGTCACTGAGGGAGAGACTGATTTTTTGATGCCATCTCCAAATTTGTTACCTTTGCATAAGACACGGTGTGAAGCAGGGACAAAACAGACCGTTTTCAGGGTTTGCTGTGGCTGATGTGCTGGCGTTGCCCTGAGCTTATGAAGGGTTAAGCTGACAGTGACGGTCTCCATATTTCTTCTCAGGGCGTGACATACTGTGGTGAAAGCTCGGCCAGCAACCTCACCATGGCCAACGTCCCCTGGCACGAGGAGGTGGTGCACTTCGTCCAGGAGCTGGCTGACCTCATCCCCGACTATGAAATTGCATGCGAGCACGAACACTCGAACTGTCTCCTGATAGCTCACAAAAAGGTGAGACTGTGCCACGGTGTAATGCCAAGCACCATATCTTCTCCTTGGAAGTGTTGCACAATTGTGTTGTTCCAAAACATTTTCTTTTTAGAGTTAGCTGGATGCTTTTT
>JAVKLA010000084.1:12100583-12113901 GCA_034782735.1 Sagittarius serpentarius | reverse complement strand
GGGGGGCGGGGCGGGGCTGGGAAATGCATAAGGTATATTGCAGAGAGAGCTGTGGAATAGTTGCTGAAGCCACTGCAGGTTGCAGCCTGTTGTGGTAACTCACAGCAGTACCGCGACAATCCAGGGAAGAAGCATTTAACGGCTCCAGGAGGAGCCCAGTGCAGTATCTCGTGTGCTGTGTCACACTCACTGCATTTTGAGAAAGGTAAAAACAAATCTTGTTGATGTGGGTCAGCTGGTCCGTCTTGTTTCTGTTTTGTCATGATGGTTTTCAGTGGCATATACAGGTTGGTAAGGAAACTACGTCAGAACAGGTTAGGGCTGTGTTTTTCCTCTCCTGGACCTTTGTGATACCTACCAGAACTGTAGACCTTCCTTTAAGCCCGAGTTGAACTAATGTATTTTTCTTCCTTTGGAGAACTAATTTTTGTAAAAGACTTTATGTGAATGTTAACAGAGAAGGCTTTCCTTTTGAAACCGGAGCTGCCTTTCTGCAAAACTGTTTTGCAGGACAAATGAAGCAGCTAGAACAATTACACGTGTTCTCCATCCTAACGATGGAGAAGAGGTAGTGGTGCTGCTTTCTGACACCAGTCCAGCATCCCTTATGCTACTGGAGTACTTTCACAGGCCAAGCATGTGTCAGCAGCCTGTGTGTGTGTAAAACGGTTGGTTTGAAACTTGGGTCCCTTCATAAATAGCATCAACACAATTTGAAATACAAGTGAAATGCCAAAAAAAAATAATTAATTTTAAAGGATGCAGGATATGAAAGATATCAAGTACAATTTGGAGTTTTGAGCTCCAGAAATGCTTAATAGAAAGATAATAAAAATGTATGATAATGTGCTAGCTAGGCAACTGATGGAGCAGCTACTTATGCTAATTGCGATGATTTTATTCTTTGCATATTCTTCGCTTGTGTTTGCTGAAGTCATGTTTGCTCTCATGTCTCTCGCTTAAATGGGAGCTGCTTTTAGTGAGTGGTGGTGTAGGGCTTTCCATGTGAGGTGATTCACAGCGTGCCCAGGGAATAACTGGTTAAAATCACCACTTGCAAAAGATCGAAAGTATTTGAAATCAGCATTTGAAAATTATTAGTCTCGTTGTTGAAAACTTCTGCACAGTTACAAAACTGTTGCTTGCTTTTGTGATTTGCTGTTTTATGGGAACAGCTGTAAAGGAGCAGAGAAAAACGGGATACCTGGCATTATTTTTGTTTTAACTCACCTTAAAGTTGCTTTATTTACAGTCTCGGTCTTGGTTGTTGCCACTGGCAACAGTGCCTGAGCAAATCCTTGAATGCAAAATACTCTTTTCCATTCTAAGGTGAAGGGCCCAGGGAAAGAAAGGAAACAGATTGCCACCTAACTTATTGATGGATAATTTAAGTAATGCCATTAGTAACAAGAATAGATTGATACTAGCCCAGGAGGAATTCAACAGCTGCTTTGCTTTCCAAAGCCATTAGGAGAGGGCGTCTTTTGGAAACAATCTATACTCAGTACTAAAAGAACTAATAAAAAATAAATTTATTTCTATTATGTTTAATTCTGAATTTCAGGCTCCAGTGGAGAATAAAATTTGTCAGTGTATATTATTTCCAGAAAACCTCTACTCTGGGAACAATCAAACTGTAGTGAGTAATTGCAAAATCAAAGGTATCTTTAAAAAGTTAAGGAGTTGCAGAAAGGCGGTAATAAAAATCATTAGGAAATGTGATTTAGTCCACTGTGTCCTGCTAGGTCTGAGTTTTGAGGTGTTCAACCAACACTCACGTTAATAATTTTAAATGCCAATATTGTGATACCACCCTGTACAAAAGAGTCTGGAAACGTCAGAGAAATAATGTGTCTTGCTTGTAGCCTCTGCTCCTTGATTTATGGAGAATCATTGATTGGCACCTGCTTACTTGATGAATAATAGTTCAGGTTTTAGGCTCTAAGGCCAGGGATTTAGGTAGAAAAAGGGATTTTAGGTAGAGGAAATTGCAGTTTGTATGTCTGGTGTTATTTTCTTTTCTCAGGAAATCAAGAGACGATACAGAGATAGGAATGGTTACATTTTTGGGGTACCTCAGTGTCTTAATCTTGGGCTTTCAAGTCTTTTCCCACGCCACACGCTTTTTTTTCCCCTGTTGACCAGAAGTGGGTTGCTGGTGTCTGAGTGTTTCTGCAGCTACAGGTGAAGGCTTTCGGGACTTAGTGGGTCTCGGGAAGTGAGATGCATCTTACTTAACCTTGGAGAGCTTTGAATCTGGCACTCCTGCGCTATCCAAGGGCAGCTTAAAAAGTCTCATAAGCTTCAACCTTACAGCAAACTGTTTGTTTTCCAGTTAGCCCTCCCTTAAAAAAAAAAAAAAAAAAAAAAAAAAAACAAAAAAAACAACACCCGCAGAGAACACCTGCGCCCTGCTCACAGTGACCTGAAAAACCATTAGTTACTGGTATTTTCACTTTTTTTGGGCCAACTGGGTGTCAAGTGCTTAAGCGTGAAGGACAAGCAAAGACAACCAGGTTGAGTGCAGCCCTCCCTTGCGTTGGTCTGGGCTCCCACGGGTGGGAGATCTCTTCTTCCCTGTCTCTTCTGCATCTTCCTCCCAGCTTTCTACTCCCCCCTGCATGCTGGTTTCCATCTCTCCTGGAGAGGTACTCGGTGTGTTTTGGCTCCATCCTCTTTCCATCCTCTTTGATTCTTTTTTTTAGCAGTAGTGCTAAATTCTGGAGTAATTATATTTGCTTTGTAGCAAATCCTACAAACGCTGTGGTACAAAAAATCTAATTTATTACAGTGCTTTTGAACTAATTGGCTGAGATATTGAGACAGCAGCAACTTTATAATTTAACAGTTAATTCAAGTAACCTTTTCCAGAGAGAGACCTTAGGCGGCTGCTTTGCCTGGGTTGTAACAACAAATATATCCTTGAGATGACCATAACAAGCGCCTAAGAAGGGTGATGTGCTGCAGCTGCCTTGCAGCAAAGATTTTTTTTTTTTTGAATGAGAGTTAGCATCTTGGTAATTTCTAGAGTAAAACCCTCTGCTTTGCTTTGTTGAATTTGCTTTATGCGTGTGTTTACCACCCGCTCCATTGTGTCGAAACACTTGCCTGCCAATTATCTCCTATTACGTTCATTTGAACATCTAACTTACTTTTGCAAGTGGGTTGTTTTCCAGCCATGTTCTCCCTGTTGCTTTACACCCGTGAGTTTCTCATTAGTGCAATTTGTATTGTGTGCTGCTGCTCAGTCTGGTCCTTAGGTCTGCTGGCACATGTGAGCATCCCTGCCTCTTCCCTGTGATGCTGGGATTGCTTTCCGTGTCAATTAGCCATGCACAGCAGAGGGGGTAGTCCTGAAATCCCATCCCCTTTTGCTCTCTTTGGAGGTCTCAGTTAACAGGGTGAAGTGAATGGCCGGTGAGCTCAGAAAAATAAAGTGGCTGTTGTCATCCATTTTTACTTCAATAAATGGATACGCCTGACTTCCACAAGCAGATCCGAGTCCATACCCTGGATCCAGATGTTCCCTCATGGTGTGGATGCAGTCCTGTGCCCCTGACCTCCCTTGGCTCACCAGGTGGATTTTTTTCCCTGTTGGATGTGGTCCGGGTCAGGATCGTGTTCTCCAGCATGGCAGGGTGAGCCTGCCATCCACAAAATAACCCAAGGCAGATGCTTTTAGGAAGGTCCCTGTAATCATTTCATTTCCCATAACCAAAACGCAATGCTGAGGGTACAAGGGGTATCTCCAAGGCAGGTGTCTTGGGTAGTTTGAACTGAAATGGGTCGGGGGGAGATAGTAGCCTGGCAAAAGGTGCTCATTACTCTCCATCAACCAAGAAATCTTCGAGGGAATCGGCCTTTTCCTTCCCACTGGGTTTTCCAGCACTGCCTGTATCTGTACCGTGGGGGCTCAGATGGGACGTGAAGGCTTCACTTGTGTCCCGGCTGCACTTGCAGAAGGCTCGAGAGGTTGGGTGAAAGGCGTTGAAGTTGTTCCATGCTGAGCATTTCATCTATATTTAGGGAGGAAAAGGAAGCACTTAACTACCAGCTGCAGATCAACTAACAAGGGTTATATTAGAGAAAAATAGTCCATCACATTTTATTTCCTTCCTGCCTTGCAAATCATTTGGAGAGTGTAAACTGTCCTTGTGATCCAGCATCTCAGATCCAGAATCTGGATGACGTTCTCTGCCTGCTCGCCCATCAGTTACCCTGTACCTGTGACAGCATTACAGTGCAAGGGGAAAAACAACCTTGGGTTGCTGCTTTGTGTCAGAAGGTCCCCAGATAGGTGCGATATCCCCACGACTGCAGCAGACGCAGGGGATGGGGTTCCTCCCCAGCTGAGGACGAGGTGTCTCAGTCGCCAAAGAACAGCCTTAGTGCAGGCGTGAGTATGAAATGTTATGTTTCCTGAAGGTTTTTTTCTTTCTGTTGTCTCCTTCCAAATAGGAAGGTGGCTCTGTTGTGCTTGATCTGTTAGTTATTAAAAGAAGATCACAGTTGTGCTAAGGTAATCCATTTTTCATCCATCGGAATTAAAACGGTCTGGATGTAGCCCTGGCTTAATTGGCAGACGAGATGTTCTGCTCTGCAGCGGGTAGGGATTAAAAAAAAAATCTGCAATAATGAATCTCTTTTCTTTAGAATAACTCATGCAAGATTAGATGTAATAAACAGAAGCTAACGAGTTGCAGAGGAATTGTCGCACGGGCGTAGGGCCGTACAGCGCTGGCGAGGGACGGTGCCTGCCCAGCAGTGCACGGGTCGGGTCACCCTTGGTTTGGTGTCACCTTTTTTTGTTTCACCCTCTTGGAAAAAACAACAGCAAATCCCATTTCCAGGCATTCTGGTTGCCAGCTTTGGAAGGTGTTTCATCTACTTTAACATGTTGGATTGCTAATAAGCACTTAAGTCACTGAATGTGTAACTACAAGGCTACATTTTGTTTCCATCTGAAACTGATGCTGTTAACTGTTCGTGGATACTGTCTGCAAAGTTGCTGAGGGGTTTAAAGCTCGCTTATTCCCAGGGCTCGATGTCACTGTGCAGATTTTCATTTAGCCCCATGGACATGGGATGTAGTGAGACACTCTCCTCTGCATGCCTGTGCAGTCCTGTTGGATTGGTTATTACCTTCTATTGCATGCATTTGTAACTTAATAACCAGCTTAATCTTAACTTCTTCCCCCTAAAGCCTGAGGTTACAACTGGTAATTAAAAAAAAATGTTTAGCTTTTTAACAAGCAATTTGACCCTGTTAAGATTAATTTATCTACAATATTTCTTCTTCTTTTTGTGAGTGACTCCAGTTCAGTCACTTTCACTGCTGAACAAAGGGAGCCTTAAATGATTGTGAGCCTTAATTATGTGAGAAACTGTGCGTAATAATTCAATGAATTATTTGTTTGACTTGGAGAGCTTCATACTGGCAGGTGGCAAAAATAGTCATAGCAGTCGCGTAATGTAAGTGCTTTGCACTCCCATTATATATGATCTGTTTAATAATACCCTGTGTGAAAGCGTAAAAGCTGTTTTGTTTATTGCAATGATGGGCTGTCTTCAAATTTAAATTAAGGAGCTCAGGATTGGAGCCATCACGATCACTTTTCCAGCTGCCTTTTTGATGTCACGCCCAGAGAAGTGGCTGACGGTGCAGACCAGCAATAGAAAGCCAGTAGCTGAAAGCTGCTGCATTGCAAATCTGGAGTAGTAACTAATTCCCAAGTAACACATTTGACATGGCATTACCCTCTACTCAGCCATCTCCTGTTTCTGGTACCAGCAGTCTTAAAGGCTTCGAAGCCAAGCGACCTGAGCGGGAAGATGTGGTTTTTCTTTTTTTTTTTCTCCGGAAAGGGGAATTGTAAACGTAAAGACTGGCAAGACATCCACGGGAGAGCAGGATGAACCTACCCGTCCTGGCTTTGTGCACGGCCTTGGTGGCTGCGGTATTTAAATTCCTGCAGCCTGCAAGAGCCCAGCTGCGGCATCTAGACAGTTAGTGAGACTTCTGTCTGTCCATTATAGAAAATCCAGATGTGTATGTTACCCCACTGAATGTGTGGATGTGGTTCACAGAGCAATTCTCTGCAGGCTTTGTGCTGTTTCTTTAGGGATGATATGCTGCAGCAGGCCTGGGGTCTGTAAGTGTCCCCTGGTCTCTTTGGTGACAGTGAAAACGTAAGAGGAAATAAAAGGGATGATGGGTGTTTAACTCCTGCCCCGCCACATGGCCAGTGTAAAAATGTAGCTGGGACAGATTTTTTTTTTTTGTTATTCATATGTTCACATATATTACTGCAGATTGATGAAACTTGCAGTGTTTTGCTGCTGCTGAGTTGTTCCAGCTGCTGCCAGGGGCTTTAAGGAGAGGAGTGTTTCTACTACAGATTTTTTTTCTCAAAATACTCTTAATATAAGCCCTGTAGTGTGCCTGTGTGGGATGAGTGCTCCTCACTGACCCTGTGGGCTGTGAGCCCACCTGGCCTGAGGTACACAGCCTGCACAGCTGGCAGGAGGCTGCATGGATACTTGAAAACAAGTTTCTGAGTTTCAGGACCATAGATATGTAAGCATGGAATTAAAAATAAATAAATCTGCTTAAGACCTGTGTGCAAAGCCACACTCCATCTCCCCAGAACAATGCCTTTCCTTAATAGCAAAAGAATATATTTAAGCTCAGCAAAGAAAGTATTTCAAGGAAAACCACTGAAAACCAGACTGAGGATACCTTGACTGCTTCTCCAAAGATAATTCAAAGGTAAGTTTTCTTCTCAGGAAAGAACATAAATGGAGAGTGTAGTAGTGGGGGTTTTTTAAATCTCTCTGTGTGTTTGAATGCTCAGGCGGTGCAGGGACTGTAATGTTTGCAGGCTCTGTATGCATTACTTCCCTTAAAAAAAAAAAAAAGTATTTGCACGAAATTCTTTTGTTGTTCTGGGGGTTTTGGTGGTTTTGTTTTGGTTTTTTGTGGGTTGTTTCGGGGGGGGGGGGGGGAGTTGGGATTGTTGGTTTTGGTTTTTTTGTTGTTTGGTTGGTTTTGGTTTTGGTTTTGAAAAGCAACCTCCTGCCTGCAACACTAAATGCATCGTACAGCCCTGGGTCTCCAAAGCCACGGGCAGCAGCGTTGCCATTGGCACTTGGGGGTTGGTTTGCGGGTGGCAGCCGGGAAGGGGCCGTGCAGATGGTGCTGCATCCAGCTGCTCCGCAGGGAGGGGAGACAGGGAGCGGGGCACCCCGGCAGCACAGAGTCCCTGCGTGAGCTGTCAGCTTGTGTTGCTTGGCTGGGATTTTAACACTCAGGCAGGGAGAAGGCTTAATCATTTCTGAATGTCTAAGAGCAGAGCTGGCTGTTGGGTTTAATTTGTTTTTTGGGATGGGAAATAAAAGTATGGACTGGGAAGCATCGGACCTGCTGGCCTTAAAAGCTGAGTTGCTGAGACTTGCTTTTGCAAAATGTTCCTTTAACGTCTCATGCTATGTGCAAACCAAAGTAAGTGTCTACTGAAACATTTGGCAAAGCCAGGTTTTAAAATGCTGGAAATCATAACTAGAAAAGCCATCAGAGGAGCAGTGGGCTCTCCCTGCCCTCCTGTATGATGCTACACCAGTTTCTGTGCCTCCCTGTGACTGAAGCACGTGCTGTTTTTTCCCTGCTTACCCCCTGATCGATTTTTGTGTGTGTGTGATCTTTAAAACTACAAATAAAACTGCTGTATTTAACCATTAAACCCTATGCACCTGCCTGGGGAAGAATCCATTTGTTGGACTACTAAATCTTTGTGTCCTCGAGTAATTAAAGAGTAGCTGTTGCAAGCCCCAAAGCTCTGCTTTCCCTTCCTAGTCTTCCTTCTGCTCCCCAGGGATGCTGCATTGCAACACAGCTCATCGGGGAAGGGTTTCCCATGGGTCTTCTCCCCATCGGGGACACACTCTGGCCTTCCAACCCAGGGTTTGCTCTGCGAGGATGAGGTCTGCAGGAGCCGCAGCAGGCTTTGTACCACTGCTCTGCTTTATTCTCTCATGCAGCCCATACTATTTATTCCTTTCCTGAAAATACTTTTTTTTTTTTTTTTTTTTTTTTTTAATTAGAGAAAGACTAGAGTGAATGGGTGAAGAGGAGCCTCCTCGTTTCAGTGTGTTTTTCTCTGCAGAAAATATAACATTATCCTTGTTAGGACAAACTAATTGATTTTTGGCTGACTTCCATTTTTCAGTGTTAGTGTTTCATATGTCACCATCTCTGCCTCTCTTCTGTATTTTATCCCTTCGTATAAACCCTGTGTTTATTTCTCGGCAATTATGCATGTCTGGAGGAATGTAGTAAATTGTACTACTGTATTGTCCTCAATATATGCATATGTTTTTTACCCCCAAAAAATTGCTTATGAAAATATGTTGATAAAAAAAGAAATACGTAGTGTGGCTCTTCTCCTTCATGAATGTTGATGGGTTTCTGTAGCAAGAAGCTTCCCTCTCTGCAGTCAGGAGCTGTAAACCTACTGCAGAAGATAATTTAAAGAAATTTCTTGTTCATATCCACTCTTGTGAGTTATAAGAGAAAAGGGAGATGTTAGCCATGCTCTGTTGATCCTCCCAGGTAACTTGGCTCTCCATTTTAGTCCTGGCTCCTGATTGTCTTTGCAGTATATATGTTAGCTTTGCTGTAGACTGTTTGAGGGACTGGCCATGTCCATGGACAGCCCAACCCCAGGCAGGTAGCTCCGTCCTCTTGCACCGTTGCCCTGCGGCTCCCCTGGGTCCAGCCATGCCATTCCTGGCAGAGGTATGTAACTCCTTGACGCGTATCCCCAGTGGTGGTCCAGCATCATGACTACATCTGCTTTTCTGGGCTTGAAGGCCGTTATGAGTTTCCCCTCGTTTCCTTTGCCTCTCATTTTCCCAGCATTAATGCCAGCTCGGGGCAGTGCTCCTTACCCTGGCTGTAGGATCTGCAGAAATCGGGCAGGTTTTGCATTGCTGTGCACCGGTGCCACGTCTGTAGGGAGCAATCGGTGGTGGGACCGTGGGGACTGGAGCTTGGGGACCAGAGCTCGGGGGATCTGGGAGCATGAGCTCCGAGGGCAAGGCGTGTGCTGGCTCCCATGTCATCTCGCTGGTCGAGCGAAGCCCTCAGGGAGGGTGAGTTTACCTTTCCAGACAACACAGCCTGGCTTCAGAACCAGCTGAAGGAACTTTATTACTTTTTTTAATGATGCTAGCTTAAAAAAAAAAAAAAAAAAAAAAAACCAAAAAAAAAACCGAGGGGAGAGTTTCAGCCATTTGTCTTTTGTCGATGTATTTATCACCTTAAAAGACTTAACCAGGTAGTGAAAAATTCAATAAAAACCTGACCGCATTAGTCTGAAATAACGCCGATGTTTAGCATTGATTCGCCTGTTATATGGATGTTGTGAAACTATTTTGAGTCTTAAATCTTTTGTTATCTATGGAATAACCACAAAATTGTTAAAATCCAACCTGTAAATCTTGTCGGCAATTGAGGCTGTTCTCCCCTACCCCGTGTTTGTCTGGTTTTTATTCCTCAGCAGAAGTAATTGCTTTCCATGACACACGTAAAGGATTGCTCCCATTTCTTCGTGTTTTATAGCTGTGCTTATTGCAGCACTAAAAATATTTAATATTATTTCATCTGCTTTTGTAATGAATCCCAGGCAGCCTTCATTTGGTTGTTCTGGTGGTTGTCACCTTAGCCTGCAGCAGGCAGCTCCCAGCCTTAATAGCTCTTTTGTGTCAGGAGCTGCACGTTCAGATGGAGTCAAAATTAAATAGCTTAAAATCTCACTTTGGTGACGTAGCCAAAGTTCAGGATGCAGAGCAACACACGTGGTTTATGCAAGCCTGGAGGGTTTTATCCCTCAAGGCAGCAGTTTTATCCCCAGGACAGTAGGGCTTTATGCTAAGGGGAGTGAGTGATGAGGGGAGGAGAGGGCAGAGGTCCCCTCCTGCCACTCACCAAGCCACCTCTCAGCATCCCACCTTGCTCAGGAGCACAACCCAAAAGCCAGTGGGTCTGGGCAGGCTGCCTTTGGGCCAGCTGTGTCCTTGCTCCACCGTTCACTTCCTCCGGTGGCCTCTGAAAGCTTTGCTGCCCAGCTCTGAGCGATGGGGACTTTTTGGGACTGGCGTTGGAAGATCTTCAGTTTTATTTCCTTCTGCCGCTAGCCTCATCAAAGGTCACCAACTCCATGGAAGAGCAGCTGATGTGGTGAGATACAGCCACAGCATGATAAGGGAGTTGAGAGGGAAATAGTTTACTTCTAAAAAGAGAGAAACCATCTGACCATGTCCCAGAAACTCCTGTCAGGCTCTCATCCCTGTATGAGACCACTTCTGCCCGTGGCTGGGCAGTGACGGTGTTATACTGATGCTGAAGCAGCTGTGGATGATGAAAGCACCAGCACTGATGCCAGCCCGTTCATAGGATGGTGGGGTTTTACCCACCCATTGCCAATTAAACTGCTTGTGAGTGCAGCTGCATCACCATTGACTGGCTTGACACAGCAATGGCCTGAGTGGGGCTTCCTCTAGAAATAGTCTAGAAATAGTTCTCCGTATCTCCTGCAGGTAATAGTACGCTGTTTTCCTGCAGTTTCTAGCTTTAGTATTCTGGAGAGGCAGATATCTACGCCAGTGTTTGGGCTGGGGTTGGTGGCTGCAGTCCATACCCTCGTTTCAGCTGCTCTGGGTGGCACCAGTATCTCCTGTAGCTTTGGTGCTCTTGCTGAGCCACTCTTGACCACAGGGTTAACAGCTCCTTGCAAGCTCCCCCTTCCATCCTGAGATTAGAGCATCCCGGTTGGTTTTCAAGGAAACAGGCTTTACCAAATTACCTATTCAGTTGAGTTTGAGTCTCATCAGCCTTTTTGTTCTTTATGTACTAGGTTTCTCCTAGCTGGCCTCAAGGCTACCTAGGGACCCATCTGACGTGTTAGGAGAGCTCTGTGCCCGTCATGGGAATAAGCTCAGCAGCTCCTGTGCTAAACAAGTCTCCCATGTGCCGTGTTTGTTAAAGGCTTTGCTGGATCCTGTGGGTTGGGGTTTTTTTTGCCCTTTTGATGAGGGCAAAAAAATTCTCATTCGTATGAGAATTTGCTGAGTGTTAGTAAACCAAATCTGGGGGGAACAGGGAGGCTTACGCATGGTGTGAACTCGTCAGCTAGCACCTCCGCATGCACTGGGAGGGAAGTTCAGGTCTCCTGAGCCTGGATCCTCTTTGGGACCTGCTGCTTTACAGGCCATACGTTGTCTCCTCTGCTATTGCTTTACTTGCGACCGCGCACGCTGGAAAAGGATGTGTGGCCTTGGTGAAACGTGGCCTCCACCTTAGCGTTTGAAGAATGAGTGTTGAGCGAGTTTATTTACGGCGAGACTTGTTCCCTGCTGTTATGACTCTGCAGTCTCACGTCTCTGCTCTGTGCGGAGGATGACTCCTGCAAGAATTTGCTGTAATTACGCAGGCAGCAATAGATTAGCGCTAGCAATGTTTGATTGCAGAATTTTGCGTGTCAGCAGTTTTTCCAACCAAAAAAGCTTTTAGCTCTTGGGCAGAAAGTCAAGTGCTATTTTAAATGCATAGCCATCAGGTTTCTGAAAAAAAGCGAGTCAGTCTGTTTTGCTGCTTTTTTTTTTTTTTTTATGAAGTGCATAATAAGCTCTTAGTTCAGATAAATCCTAATTGAGGATTCAGTCAAGGCTGTTGCTAAATTAGCAGAGCAGGTCTGCTAGACAAATGCAGCTTCAGCTTGTCAAAATAAGCAATTCTTAAAATTCTCATATGGAAAGAGGATTCATGTCATTAAACCTTTTTATTTTCCCCCATTCCCAAACATGGCCCTCTTGTTTCTTTCAAGAATCGCCCATATCCACCCCAGTCACCACAGCACATGGCTCTGGTGTTGCTCCCGTACCATTTTGCCAGGCTGTGGCTGCCCTGGGCTCATTGTCGCATGCTCTGAACAGGGGCTTTGGTTGACCTTGGAAACGTCCCTTCATCAAGGGGTACCTGGGCATCGCTGTCAAATTTCCATGTTTCCTCCAGGGCTCTTCCAGTTCCCCAAAGCGCGGTCTTTCAGGTATAAGTGACACCTAGCAAGTGCAGACACGCCTGGGAAGGCTTCGGGATGCGTCGTGAAAGTGTTCCTCCTGGCAAAGTGGGGCTGAAGTGGTGGTAGGATCTGGTACTTTGAAAGGTCCAGCAAAGCACCCAGCAGTCAAACCCTCATGGAGATTATTTGCTGGTAGTTAGCACTGAACGACTAAAGCTGTAAGAAAAAACAGCCATCCTGTATCTGTGTGTGTTGTCAAACCCCGTGGATGAAATGATGAAATGTGGCTCAGGAACAGTAAGTTCTGGGTATTTGTCCACCTGAATTTCTTTTTTTTCTATTAAAGCAGTTATCCTACTACTATAGCTTTTCAATGGCTTTTACCCTGGACCTTAATGTGTCTAGAAAATTAAAAAAGACTACAGCTGAGTAACCAATTTAATATGTCCCCAGCTTATCTTAGCATAAATGTGGTATTTGGTACTCCTCATTGCTCCCTGGCTTGGTAACATGTTTCTTTTCCTTCCAGTTCAAGATCAATGGCGAGTGGTGGACCTGGATCAACTACGACCACTTCCAGGAGCTGGTGCGAGAGCACGAGAGGAGCGGCGGGTCCAAGACTTTCACAGCGGCCGATTACGCAGCCAGAACTCCTTGCTGGGCGCTGTTTGGGTCCAGAGAAAGGGGATTCGATCCCTTGGATGTAAGATACCAGCGGAAGAACAAAGTGAGAGACATCTCTGGGTGCTGAGGTTAGGTTGGGGCTCACCGAACTCTGCGCTGGCTGGCTGCTGAGTTTTGGTCTCCATTTCTAGGCTAACACCGATTTTTGAATCTATTCACCTAGATTTTTCTGCCATTTGATATTGACGAGGAGGGTAAAGCCTTTATTTAACCCTTCCCTCCTGTTTTTAGGGCTTCTAGGATGAAAATATTTATAATGCTCTCTATCTGAAGATAAATCACAAATGGTGTATACTAGCAATTTCTTGTAACTGGCAGTGTGATGAGAGGCAGTGGCTGTGGTCTCCACAGCGGAGAGTGTTCGGAGTTGGATGTGGAGGGGTAGCGTTCGTTTGACTTCTGCGCCCTGCTGCGAGGAGAGCCCGGCATGTGCTGGCACCCAACTTGGCAGCAGAACATTCCGCATCCATAAGTACAAGTGCCGAGGGAATTTCAATGCCACAGGCTGTTTGGATCTGTGCAGGTGGGACTGCAGATGGATCTGGATCTAAAAGCCT
>JAVKLA010000084.1:12056144-12092396 GCA_034782735.1 Sagittarius serpentarius | reverse complement strand
GGGCAACCCGTTCCAATGCCTAATGACCCTTTCAGTAAAGAAATTCTTCCTGATATGAAACCTAAACCTCCCCTGGAGCAACTTGAGGCTGATGGGGAAAATCCTCCAAAACGTGGTGCGGTTTTTTTTGCTCTGATAGAGCCTGGCTTGCCTAAGTGTGAGCCGGTTCAGCTCCCTAAACCAGTAGAGGACTAATCCCTTGCCTGCAGGGTGAGTTGGGAGGCCTCAGGTGACAAGGGAAGTGTCCACTCAGGTCCTACAAACACCTGCACCCGCCCCGGGGCCGGCTCCATCACCTCCATCCTGCCACTGCATCGCCGTACGCCTTTCCTATCGCCGGGATTTTTTAGGGATGCTGATAATAACTTAATCTTCACCCCTGGGGCAGCCATCTGGGAGCTTAAACCACCGCTGCCTTGCTAAACTTGATCCTCTTTGCCAGGGGCTCAGATTAGATCAGCTGTTTAAATCATCTTAGTGCTAAATACATGTTATTTGGAAAACAGAAAGCATCCAAGACATGAATAATTAGCTGTTAAATTCTGCAGCCACGTGCGGCGGCTTGCCCCAGGAAATGTGAAGCCACTTGTCAAATTATCCGCAGGCCCCGAAGCTGCTGCCGTCGGCAACTGGTAATTTCTCCTCCGGCTGGGACTGGAGGAGGACAGCAGGTGAAGCCCCGCTGGCAGGTTGATTTCCCCCCTAATCACAAAGGTGGGACCTGGCTGTGAAGTTTTGCAGCGAAACGGGCTTGTCGCAGCCTTTGCTGTTGCTACGTCCCGGCCACGAAGCTCTATAAGGGGCGAATGATGCCTTTAGGCAGCTGGTGTATCACCTATAGCATCTCGCACCCCTGCTGGAGCCGGCAGAGAGGCAGTGCTGCCTCGCTCCCCCGGCCTTAGCATCGGTATTTCCACTTCTTACTCCAAAACCCAAAAAGCCACCGGCGCTGGGGCGGTGGAGAGCCCGCAGGGAGGTTTGCGCGGAGCTGCTGGCACCCTGTGCTCAGTCACCAGTTCCTGCCTTCCCTGCTTAAATACGCGATATAAACCACATGCACTTGCTTCTAAATGCTTGCTGAATCAGAGTTTTACTCGTCCCCGCCCCACAGCTGTTGTCTTCTCTGGCTGTATTTGCCTCTGATGTTTTGGCAGGCCGGGAGGAACAGGGCGTCCCGCACACGCAGGAGGTCGCAGGGCTTGGAAGTGCGAAAACTTCAGCCTTTTTTTTGGCGGGGGTCGGGGGAGTGTCAGGTCCTGTGACCCTGCTCGAAACCCTCCTGGTACAGCTGCCCAGCAAGAAGACAATGGCAAAATATTGCTCTTTTCCCCATCTCCCCACCCTGCCGCCGCTGCTGCGTCCCCCGCACCCACGCTTTCCGGGGGGAGCCAGGGCAAAGCCGCGTCAGCCTGCGACGGGTGAGGGTATAATTTGCACGTGGTGTTAAGGCTGCTGCAACTGAAAGTGAAATAACTCTCCTTGACTTTTTTTAAAATAAAAGCTACAGGTTATGTATCATTCAATGAGATCCTGCAAGTCCTTTTTAATATGAAAATAGGCTAATTAACACTAATAAAAAAACAATAATAACAGAGAGCAGTAGATGTGGCTTACAGTTTCTATTTGCCACTTTGGGACAAGACTTTGGCTTCAGATTCTGCTTTCCTCATCCCCGCAGGGGACGGGTGCTGATGGCACAACAAGGTGCGTCTCAGGGAGCCAGGGGCTCCCATCCCCACTCCAGCCCCTCCGGACTGGGGACAGCTCTTCCCAGGCATTCATCGCCGGCTCCAATCTCTCTAGGGTTGCAAGCCAGAGAAGCGCAGACACATTTTTTTGTGGCTGGGGGTTTAACTTGGGCTTTTTTCCTTTTTTTTTTTTTTTTTTTTTTTTTTGCTTCTTGCCCAGGTGCAGGCTGGGCATGTAAAGAAAGCCTTAACCCATCTTTTCTATTTCTGATTAACATCCAGCCCTCTGCCTGTGAACCGCTGCATGCCAAGGTCTGTTTTTTCCCCTGGCCATGGTCAAACCTTATCAGGGGCTGGTGGAGCATCCGCCAGCACGGGCTGTGCTTGCAGCATCGGGCCGATACAGGTTATAACAGAGTTGTCCTCTCCGGCATGTGGTGACGATGGGTTTTGTTGCACTGAGGCTGTGCGGTCCTTGCAGGGGGCTAATAAATAAAAGTCCACCTCAGTACCTTTGCATAGGATTGATGCTGTGTGGCATATTTCAGCACAACGTGGGGTTCCTGGAGGGATCTCTAGCGTGCTTTGGTCTCCTCCAGCAGACCACCCCGTGAATGATATGTCATCTACGTATTATGGAAATCTACTCTCCAGATTAATGCAGAAGGAAAACCAACGGAGAGCTCTGCAGGCAGGAGCTGAGGCTGCGAAACGCCGGATCGTGGCATTAGCACACTAATAATAAAATATTGTTCTTTGGCGGCAGGCTTACAGCATTACAAGAAAAGCTGCTCTGAGCTCTGCTCAGCTTACGCGGGTAGCGCTGAAATACCTGCGCCGCTGCTCTCCCAGCGTCTGCTCAGAACAAAGCTTTTTTGTTTCTTTAAACAAATAAGCTACAAAAGCTGCTAAACACCCCCAAGAAACAGCAGTGAGAAAGCAAGGCCACAGAAATTTAAGGTATTATCCAGCTTTTTCAACTCGAGCCTCACTGGGGGGGATGGGATCTCCATTCCTGGTGAGGCCTCTGAGCCCAGGCACACTCGTGACATCGCAGGGCGGTGGCATGCAGGTACATGCATGGCCCCGTGCAGTGGCCAAGCAGAGCCCTTGGGGACACTGGGGTGCAAAAGCCCCTGTCCTGCGGGAGCCATCTCCAGCGCCGAGCTGCCTCGTACCCCGGGGAGCACACGGTTTCTAGAAGGTCTGCAGATGCCCACTTGGAAAAGGAGCAACCGTGTGTGGAGTGTGTGGTGGGTTGACCTTGGCTGGCTGCCAGGTGCCCACCCAGCCGCTCGCTCACCCTCCCGCCTTGGCAAGAAGATGAAAAAGCTGATGGGTTGAGAGAAGGGCATCAAAGCTGCTCAAAATGAAGCACCAAATCATGCCTCCTGGTTTGAGGAAGCAATAATGAATGTCTCCTGGCCACAGCGAATACTGCTGGAGCAAAGAGCACCCGAGGAGCAGCGTAGCCCGTGTGTAACGCAAAGTATGAAGACACGGAGCTAAAATCAACGCTGTCGCTTCCTTTGCTGCAGGCACCTTGCGTCACTGGGAGGAGTGTGCCAAGGTAATCGCCACCTTTCCTTGAACGCATTTGGGGCTACTTCTAAAATGTCAGGGACAAAGCTGGTTGCTCACATTCCCTGTAACTAAACCAACTCGTTCATCTCATGGAGGTGGCCCCTCCATGATTAAAGCCTGCGGTGGTTTTGGGGCTCACCTTGCAAAGAGGGACCGTGCTTGGGGCAAAGTCCTCCTCGGGGGCGGGGGATCACCTTGTCCCTGGGTTTCCTCTGGTCCTGGAGCTCTCTGCAAAGGACGCTGTGGCTGGAGAGTGGATGGGGACACTACGTTTTCCCCCTTCACTCCCTTTGGGTCTGCCCCTGCCCTTGGGCAGAGGATGGGACAGGTCCCACCAGCCCCAGCGGGGTGGTTAATGTGAGCTTGAAGACAAGGAGCGGACACGATGTGGCTTTTCAACAGCCCCGTAAGAAAGCAGCAAGTTTCACTTAACAAAACGAGGGGTAATACCTGGCTGGAGCCTCAGCGGGGATGGAGCACCCTCCCTGCCCGTGATGCTGTGCTCGCCCTGGGCATGTCTAAAGGGAGAGAGATCTGCTGCCTGTTATTTAAATGGGAAAATGTGAAAACAGCAAATGGGAGTTGGGTCCTGTGGTCCTCCCTGCTGGGATTGCCGGCTCTGACTGCACTGCTGCAGGCAGGACCTCCTCAGGCGAGCAGGGCTTGCCAGCGCTCTGCTGCATGCTGTGCTGGGGCTTAAGAATATGTTATTCCCCCATTTTCCTTTCTTTACACTTTTTTCCTCCTTTATAGTTTCTTAAATAGTTTGGGAAGACTCATAGCAAGGGTGGCGTGCACGGCTGGAAGCATCGTGCTTGGTGCTCCCACAGTGCTTGCTGGGCGTGGGAGACGCACGCTTAACCCATACTCCAGGGATACGCGCTCCCATAGCAGCCGGTAATACCAAACCTATGGGAAGCAGATGTGCTTATCTCCAGTGTCAAGGTGTTTGCTGCTTCCCCAGAAGCCCCCCATGGGTCCTTGAGAGCTCTTCTGGAGAGCAGCAGCGAGCATCCATCTCTACCTGCACCCTCGTGCACCGCAGTAAAGGTGGACGTGGCCAACAGCAAAACCCGTTTGGTCCCTGTAGTTATTTTCATAGAACCTCCACTTTCTGCAATTTGTGCTCTCCCAGGTCAGTGTCACAGGGTATTTCCCACGGCCCTGAGGGCCGTACTGCTGCGTGGAAGCAGCGACGTGGCTGGCAGAGGGCTCTGGAGGAGGAACACCAGCGGCAGGTGATTCCTCTACAGGTGGATCCAGTTTGCTGGAAGGACGGCAGGAGGGGAGGGCGTGGGCAGGGCACTTGGGGAGGCTGCAAAAGCCGCTGGGGCTGCCCAAATAGAAGGAGATTGGTTCTAAGCTTCGAAGGTAGATCCTCGTGTGCGGGGCAGTCGATGCTGAAAGGTGTCTCTGCTTGTGGATGGTGCTCGAGGTGAGTTTTGCAGCCTGGTGGGACCAGGGAGGGGGAGGTGCTGCCCGTGGTGCCGGGTCGGAGAAGCTGTGCCGCTGGGGCTGGCGGTGACTGTGGCTTTGAGGTCCCTTGGCCGTGTTTCCTGGGGCCCCGTGAGGTGAGGGCTGCTGGCAGCTCTGCCCTGCCAGACCAGGCTCCGCTGCAGGCGGGTGAGGAGGGCGCACCCCGCTCCGGGAAGCGGGGTTAGAGGTGGAAAATCTGAATCCTGGCAGGCGGTGGGTGGGAAACCTGCGGGGAAATGGCCGTGAAACGGAGCAGCAGTTGCTCCGGTGCTTTACAGTGTTAGCAAAATCAGTGTTCTAATATCAAGAACAAATTAAAAAAGGGACTTCTGGGATTCTTTTGAGAGCTGCTTTGGCCTCTCAGAGGCTGAAAAATCATCTCCCCCGGGAGCCCCGGTGTGGACCAGTTCCCTGGGGGCTGTGGTGCTGCCCAGAACCCCAGGGGCTGAGAGGAACAGGGTGTTACTCCTCCTGCACCTCCTTCGGCCTGAATCCTTCCTTTTCCTCCATTAAAGCTTGGCAGGATGGGAGATGCGTTGAGGGGGGCTGGATGACCTCGGCACTCTGGGGCGGGTTGGGCAGGAGGTGCCAGAAACACTTGCTGACTTCCCAGAAAAGGCAAAATATGTATATATATCACTGTATTTCAAAATATGTGTATATATTACTGTATTTAAGCTTTCGTTTATCCCTCCCGTCTCTGGCACGGCTTCATCTCATCCTGCGGGTCCTCCCGCTGCCCCGTCTGGGTGCTCGTGCTCCCCTCCTTTGCTGCAGGAAAGCAATTGCGAGGTCGGGCTCTGGGTGTTGCTTCCCTGCCTGTGAGCGATTGCCCCAGAGGATGCTGAGAGCCCCCAGCGATGCCTTGATGACCTCCCCTGTGGCACTGGGGGCTTCTCGCTGCCTTCGTCCCCCTTACCTTGGGCAGCAGCCAGGCTCTCAGGCCGGGGCTCCCTGCCTGCACTCGCACGTCCCACCCGACGCACCACCCGCAGGTGCAGGTTTAAGGACCCCGCCGAGCTCGGGCCAGGCGCAGGAAAGCCCTGGCATGCCAAACTGCCTGTTTTTCCAGAACCTGGCCCAAATTCTGGGTCTGGCAACACGTCGGCACTGGCAATACTTTCGGTGAGAAAAAAAAAAAAAGGTGGCAAAACTGCCAAAGTTTATATTGAAAGCTTGAGTTTCAGGCAATAATTTGCAGGTGAGTGTTTCTTTCCTGACTTCATTCTGGCCAGCCTGTCTCAGGTATGTATTTCCTGCTAATATTCTAATCACCAAGTGCATCAAACTGATGATTGTTTTTAACTACAATCGTGTGACACTTCTGTAAAAAAACAAATGAGCCCTGTACAGCCAGCTGTGTCTTTCTGAAGTGGTCTCAGTTTTTGGTTGGGTTTTTTTTTTCCGAACCAGATTTTTCCCATTATTTTTATAGTCAATTTCTTTGGAGTGAGAAAGAGTGTGTAGATTTTTTCTCTCTGTGTCGGCGGCCTTTCCTGGGCACCTGATCCGACCCCGTGATGTGCTGTGCTGCCTTCGGAAGAGGCTTTGTCAACACATACTGAGGTGACCGTAGCAAAGAGCAAGAAGTGATGGGGCAGGAGATTTCCCCAATTGCGGCTGATGTGGAGGGTGAATTTGGGTATCAGTTTTGTTGCAAGGGGATGGGAAGTGTTTGCTTACCGGATGCCAGATGGACCGAGGCTGGTGCCTTACCCCAGCTGCCTGTGTTCACCCATGCAGCAGGTATTTCTTGGTTTTCTGTTTCTCCTCCTCCCTGTTTTCTCTCTCCTCCTCCCAAGATTAAACAGAGAACACGGGGAACATCCAGACACTTCTGAACAACCCTTGTAAAGCTCTGATCTCTTCAAAGGCCCTGTTTGATGTCTGCTGTAAACAACGCTGTGCAGGTTTTCCTGACGGGGCTCGTCGAGGCTGTGGGTGGGAGGTTGCTGGTGCAGCGCTGCAGCTGCCTCCGCTGCTGGAAGGGGAGCAGAGGGTCCTGGGGTACCCGGGAGCTGAGCCATGGCTTTGTGGCAAGGCTGTTCACACAAACCAAATCTCCCTAAATCATTTAAGTCTTGGGAGGCTGGTCTCTGCAAGAGATCTGGGTGTCTGCAGAGTGGACTGGGAGCCCTGGGAATGCTGGAGAGGTGATGCTCTGGGGACCACCACCCTGGAGGGCCACCAGGGAAAGGTGCCAGGCGCTGGTCACCACTCATTGCCCCTGCTGCCAAGCATGGCTCTCCCTGATGCCTCTTTACTGGGCATCGATGCCACCTGGCTTGCAGGAGGAGGGAAGGGGCTTTGCAGGGACCGCCTGTGTGAGGGTGGCTGCCATCGCCGCAGCAGAGAAGGCAGCTCTGGGGCTGGAGCTCAGTGGCTCTGGAGAAACCTTCTGGGATCTCCTTGCAGCCGGCTTCCTCCGCAGAGCACTTAGAGTGGTCCTGATGCTCAGCTGTCCCTGTCACAGGTGATGCACACGCATGACGCTGCAGTGTGGACTTGCAACTGAAACACGCCTGCAGGCTCCTTTCTCAGGTGCAATGTGTAACGGCCCAGCGTATTCATTATCATTAAATACCCAACAGTAATGTGTGCAAATATTGCTAGTTGTGTCACCGTTTGTGGTCTTAGAGTAGTCTAAAGAGCAGCTACCAGTGGTGTAAGTGTTTTTCCCACTACCTTAACAACTTTGTAGACTGAGATCCATCCATTTAACCGATGGATGGAGGATCAGTTCTGTAGGAACACTGGCAGCAGTCAACTGCTCCACATGAAACAGATTTCAAACTCACGTAAGCTGCTTCCTTTGTATATATGTGCTGAAATCACCTTAAATATGAGTAGTGCTGAGTAAACTGGGAAAGATTCATAGAAAAATCAGGAGAGTCTGAGACAGAAAATGAGACTTAATATTGTTTAGGTATTAAATAATATTTTATATTAATAGTATTTAATATTTTCTAGACTGTTTCTGGATTTGCTTCACTGTTGCTTTGATAACTTAATGCAGGGTTTTTTTGACGCTTTATGTCTTCCACCTAAAGTCTTCAAAGCACTTTGTTGCCTTCAATGAAACACGCTTCCCCACGAGGCTGTGCTGGGTGGGCTTCGTGGTCCTCATTCCCTGTGTTTCTGTGTGCCCGGAGGCCCTGGTGATCAAAGCCCCCTTGCGCACCAGGCTTTGCACGCGCGCACGGAGTAGTGGCAGCTCCTCCATCCCCCAGCAGCCCTGGCCCTGGCAAACGTGGGAGATGGGAGGGTTGCAGCCTCCTGTGTTCGGGTGGAGGTGAAGCTCTGGCTCCATCCTTGGAGGGTTTGTGACCCGCCTGGATAAAGCCCTGAGCAACCTGGTGCGACCCCATAGCTGACCATGTTCGAGCAGAAGGTTGGGCTGGAGACCACCGGAGGTACCTGCCAACCTAAAGTATCCGGTGATCTTTTTCATCTAATTGCTGAGCTTTGCCATAGGTCATCCAAAATGACACCTCCCTGGTAGTGAGCCCCCCTGGTTCCCGCCACAGCCAGCCAGGGTTTGGGGGTGCTTTAGCTCCTTGCCACATTGGACCTTAACGGGAGCCATCCTGAGTCCTTCCTGCATCCTCCTGCAGCGAAGGCAGAACATGCTCTGCTGCTTGCACCACAAAGCCACCAGAAGACGACTCACTTTTTTTCCCAGCCTCTTCATTGGCTCTTCCTGTGGATTTTTGGTTTGGTTTTTTTTTTTTTAGGTAGTATATGTTTTTTTCTTAAAGATCTTTAAATTGTTATAAAAAAATCAAACTTTCCCCAAGGCTTTCTGTATTTAATCAGCAAATATCATCTGATTATATGGGGATAAAGTAATTATGTCTCCCTCAGCAAACCTACTTCTTTTTCTTTCCCCAAGGGGGGGAGAGGTCTTCCCTCAGGATTATGTGATTAAACAGAGGTTTAAAAGAGAAATCTTGCTTTGTTACTTAAAGAGCTTAATCTGAAATCCTCTCAGAAGTGAACTGCACTTTGCAAACGCTGAGTAAGGGAACCGTGAGCTGATCACACGCCCAGGGTCCCACTCGGTTGTGCACCCCATGCCTGGATGCAGAAGTCAGCTCCAGGTGGGATCTGCCCTTGGCCAGGGTCTCGGAGCCATCCCAGCGTCCTTCATTATGGCTGGTCACCCCTTCTTTTCTCCCGAGATGTGCTTCGAAACAGTTGGATGGGCCCCCTTCCCCTATAGAGGGATGTCAAGCCTTGGGTGGAGCCTGATGGTGTTGCCTTGGGATGAGCCCAAGCGTTTCTGGTCCACTAAGACCACAGGAATTGCAGCTGGATGTGGCTGAATCACCTCTAGAGGCACCTCGCCTGTGTCCCTCCCCACCCTGGTGAAGGTCCATCACTCTCAGAAGGTCTCCAGTGGTGGTTTGGCATTAGGCTGCCCCACGTCCAGCTACGACTTCACGGATGGTTTTCCCTGGTTCAGCCCTGCTTCTGCTGCACAGCACCCATGGCCCTGGCACTGCGGGGGCGGGGGGGTTCCTGCTGCCCCTGCTTTGGCAGGTCAAGGGTCAAACATCGTACCCTAAAGAAAGGTTGAAAGCTATGTCACGCTTATGTATACCTGCCTGTATATCTATTTATCAGCTCTACAGGGCATAAGAGCTCTGGACTTGCTTGGAAAAGGTCTCCGAGCTACTGGTAAGCAGAGGACCCACCGCGTTAATTCATTCAATACAGGCAAAAACCACCTGAAAAGCTGTTATGTCTCCTCAGCAATAGTTTGCCCTGTTCTGCCTCTAAAATTTGGTGTCCATTTATGGCCCAGTGGAGAAGTGCTGGCCGTGTGCTAGTCCCGTGCACTTGGCAGGCGTGAGAATAACACCCAGTGTGGTCACCGGGGCCAGTACCCAACGAAAGGAGACGGATATGGCTCGGTCTTGTTCTTTCTCACCAGCAAGAGGCCAAATGCCCAGCTGTGAGCGCTTTCCTAACAGCCATGGGTATAGGTGGTAATTTCTCAGAAGCTTTTACCTTTTTAACTAGTGTCAGAAACCAGACGGGACATTTACAGGCTTCTGTAGCTGATAGAAACCTGAGAGGCTTCACAAAAGGACCGGAAAGCCCTTCCCAAGCTTTTACTCCTGTGCTTGCATTTGTCTTTCTGTTCGCATTACCCAGGGCTGTCATTCTTGTTCAGAAGAAAGCACATGTGGGGAACTTGAGGGTTTCCTGGTGTGTTGAGCCGTCAGCTGCAAAGCGACAAGCGTGGCAGATGCCACCGAAGGAGGACTCGGGTTTTCTGGCAAATCTGCACTGTGGTTTTGAATGGGAAAGGGTGAGAGGAGAGGAGGGACCGAGCTATCCCAGAGCTGTGCCCATACGCTGGCTGGTCCCCAGGTGAGACCTGGCGAACAACAGAGAAATGCAATAGAAATACCCAGGGTGGAATCCTTAGCACCTGCTGCGACGGGCACTGCTGTGGTGGGCACGCCAAGGGCACCACGGCGGCCTGCGGGTGCTTGAACCACAGTTAAAAATCCAGCTGGCAGGTTCAGGGACGGCATCTGTTCCCAAAGATGCTGCTCACAGAAAGACCAGCTATGGGATTTAGGTGCCAGCATCACCCTGCAGCGCGCTGGTGGGGGGACACGGTGTCCATGCCACCACAGCATCCTCCCTTCGTGCTGGAGCATACGCAAAGCCCGGTGAAACGTGCCTGCCAGGTCTCCTGCTAATTTAGCCTTGTGTTTTGCCACACTTAGCACCGTTATGTTGCCCTGTCCCCTTCCATCGCCCACGTGTTAATGCTCGTGGGCGCTGCTAAGCAGCGGCTTACCCCTCTGGATAAGCTGGGGCCAGGCTCTGGTCCTTAAAACCGCGGGGATATTTTCCACGGTTTGGTGAAAGGTGCGTTGAGGCTGCTCTCCTTCCCTCTGCTCTTCCGTGGGGGTAGTGTTCCCAGCAAGACTGCAGGCAGCTGTAGAGACGGGAAGGTGCGTGTGTGAGTGCAAATCAGGGCAAGGCAGAAGGAGAAAAAGGAATTCAAGGAGATATGCATCTCCCAGAAGCCTGTATTAAAAGAAGACAGTAAGCTGGGATGAATGATGCATAAGATAAAAAGGCTAGGGACAGCAGGGAGGGGAAAGAAAGAGTTGCGTAAATGGGGAAAATATATGAGGGAGACAAGGGCAAGAGCCATAAAAGCAGGGATGTCATTTATCAGGACATGTTTCATGTTCGCAAGAAGAAAAAAAATGATAATCCACAAAACTGAACTAAAAACCTTGTGGCAAAAATTCAAGTCAGCCTCAGGGAACATCTTGGAGGGTGGGTGGTATGAGCGTTCAGCGAGCTGGGTTGAATGATTTTATTTGTAGTTGTTTTGCATATACCAGAGTGAGCAACAGCTCCGATGAGCCCTGCCTGGGGCTCCCGGCTCACCCCAGCCAGGCCAGCGACGCGCAGGTCTCCTGTAAAGGGGCTCCTTTGGGCCACGCGGGTGGGAAGGGAGAGGGAAAACAAAGGGAACCAACAGCCCTCAGGCTCTTGAAAATTGCTAAACAGAAAACGCTTAATCTTACTGGTATTAATGACCTAAATATATACATGTGTGTGTATGGTGCGGAAGGAGGGGTCCGGGGCGGGGCTCCCAAAGTCACCTCTCCTTAAAGACCACGCGCAAGGAGGAGGCAGACGGACGTCCGTGGGCACAGACGCCAGCAGAAGCAGTTTGCAAGGCAGAGCAGTGAGCCGGTGCCTCGAGGAGCGAGAGGCGAACGCCCGAAAACAAGACAGAAGAGGGGGAGCAGGGGCGGGGGGTGACGGTGCGCTGGTCCCCCGCCAGAGCAAACAGCGCAGCTGGTGTGGCTTATGGCCGGGTTTGCTCCGGAGCGCGATGGGCTGCGGGGGTGTCTGGTCTGACAAAAAGCTGAGCTGGAGGGAAGGTGGGGTAAGAGCTTGGGCTGTGGCGGTGTCAATGGGGTCCTGGCGCTGAGGAGGAGGAGAGGCAGTGGCTGTCCTCCCACAGGACACAGAGCTGGTCTCCTTGGAGCGATGTTTGGAGGCGAGGCTGTAAATCTGGTGCGCGTTGCAAGCAGAAGTAGCTACAGGGTATTCATCGCACCATTACCATGGTGCAGGATCTACTCTGTCACCATAAACGCCTGTGTTACAGTGGCTCCACGTTATCAGGCATTTCACACGCTTTACAGACTGATCTCTGTCTCCAAAGGGTTACAGCTGCTCCTGCTGTACTGTCTGCAGCCACGCCGGGGCTGGAGGGTGGGTGTTTTCCCTGGCACCCCCGCCTCTGACTCCTGCCACCTGCGAGACGCCGGGCAGCTCGTGGCTGGATCGCTCTGCCCTGGTTTGCACGGGGAGCCGTGTCCCTGGCGTGCTACAGCTGAGGGAACAGATCCAAAAAAGCATTGCTGTAACATGTTAAAACCCTTGGACCGGATTAATTCAGCTGACCTTAGCACTCTCCAATAGTCTAATGGCCATTGATTTATTCTGATGTTAAACCTTTAACACTGAAACCAGGCTTTGGGAGGAAGGTCTTTGCTTTCAGTGACAGCGTGCAAGCTGGGTAGGGGGAAAACAGCTGCGGTAACTGTGTCTGCTTCCTTCCCCCTTCCTGACCACCCTGTTAAGCTTTTCCAAACCCCTCTGATACTGAGGCCCCTTTGCTGATGGATGGTGCACAGCGGCTCCCTGATCTGGGAGATGCGCTTCGGGGCACGGTCTTTTGGATCCGTGGGTCTCGCTCCCTCCAGGACCTTTACGCTCGGGTCTGCGTTCTGGTGGTGGGCTGACCGCGGGTCGTGTTTGCCGAGCGCTTGTCTCCTGGTTCGTGCATCCCAGTTTGTGCATCCCAGCATGGCACCAGGAAAGTATCCCTGGCCAGGTTGTCTGGTATCTGCATGGCTCCGCTCCACAACCTGTCTTGTCTTGGCTGTAAATATTAACGATATGAGTTAAGTGGAGTTAAGAGACTGCATTAATTATTAGGTAGTTCCTCAGCAGCCTTTTTCTCTAGGAAAGGACGGTGGCGTAGCACATCTTTACCTTTATTTTGTGAATGCTGGCTGAGTGCATTGAGCAGTCCAGGCGCACTGGGTGGGCTTGGTTTTCTCTTGCAGTCGTTGTGAAACGGGTGAATTCTGGTGCTTTTGCTGGGTGTGAGTTTGGGGTATCAGCTCCACCATCCCAGAGCAGCAGCTACAGCGTGTTTTGCAGAAATTAATGACGATAAAATTAAGCTCACCTCCAAAACCCAGGTCCCAACGGCAGGCAGGCTGCGCTCGTGGCTTGGCCAGAGCTTCCCCTTCAGTATGAGCTCTGCTCCTCGATTAAAAATGCAAAGCCCCTAGTGACAACGCTCATCGCCCCTCTGACATGCATTTTGCAGCGGCCTGAAAGCCCAGCGTCGCAGAGATTTTTGGAAGCTGTGTGTTAGCTGGTGAAGTAGCACTCCAGTTAAAGTCACAGGAAAATATCAGCAACAAAAAAATCACAGCTACAGAAGGAGAATGGTGAGAAAACAGTAGTGATTTGTTTGTAATTGTAATGCTGGAGGAAGGAGTCAGGCTTAGTCCCTGCACTTCATTCTTCCCACTGCAATTTGACAAATGCCAGCAGCTTTGGAAAGTTCACATTTTTCTGTATCTTTGCTTGAAACAAAACCATTTTCTGACTGCTCTGCCTTTGTCGTCTGCTTCATTTCTTTGTGAAAAAGCCATTAAACCCAGAAAGGTCAGATTTTCAAAGGCACATGGTGCACATCCTGCACATTGACCATCTGGCTGGGAGCCTCCCATCAGAGGCTGGTGGATGTTGTTTGAAATACTGAGGCTTATTTTGGTGCCCGGCCGGGAGATGAGTTCTCCAGGAATCCTGCCCACGTGTGCCTGCTGCCATCTTCACTGTACCAAGAGGCAAAATGCCTCTAGCCCTTCACAGCATAGCCCTGCGTCCTTGTGCGTAGAGACAGCCTGCAGCTCCTGAGAAATCCAGGTGTTTGAGAAATCACTTGCTCTTCTGGGAAACTAATGCAGCTGAGCCCATAATCCGCCCAAGCCTGTGTTTTGACGTGCAGACAGCAGCAGCGACTGAGCCAACAAGCAAAGATCTTTGTAGAGGTTCCAAGGTCCAGAAACTAACTTTGTGGAATCTTCTGCCTTGCCGCTAGACTAGCCAGCGTGGAAGGGCTGAAATGATAACCTCACATTGACCTGTCCCTCAGCATCATATCAATAAGCTTAGAAAAGCTTTGCTGATAACCTCACGCTGGCAAGTTCCCTGAAATCCAACCAACAAAACCAAGGAAGAGAGAAAAAAATCTGATGTAGACCAAGATTTGAAAAAAAAAAAAAAAAAAAAAAAAGTCTTGCTGGTACGTGGTAATGAAGGGAGGAACTATCTTCCCAGCTAAGAAGCTGCTGTAAACGTCTTACACTGGGCAGCTGGCCCCCCCAGCACCATGTGAGGATGCATTTCTGAACTCAGAAGAGGATTTAGGGACTGCTGGATGTTAACTTCATCTCCTACCAAACGCAGTCCTCCTATACACATCGCAAAGAATATTTATGCAAAAGCAAATGTGAGTCTTTCCTGCTTTGAAAGAGGTACTTAATGTCACTCTTGAACCCAACTAGAGGGACAACTTGTTTTGCTGTGAACTCGGCAGTCTTAGGCCTGCATTGCGAAAGCTGTGATTAAAGCACAGATTGCCTTTTCCAGGTATAACCAAGTGGGATTGCTGTGTCTGCTCTTCATGAGGTCCAGGGCAGCCACCTGAACCCCAGGAAGAAGCAAGACCACCTCCTTCCCCAGCCCCACAGCATCCTGCTGGTCCTTACAGGTGGGTGAGAGTTGGAAGGCCGCTATGAGAAATACAGCTTAAAACAGGACCAAACCCTGCCAGTCCCACGTAGAGAGGTGCAAAGAAGCTGGGAAGAACAAAACGCAGCCACAAATAGCTTCCCACCTCCTCGCAGGTGCTCCTTGCGTGGTAGCTTGTTATCCTCCGCCAACGCCACTGGCGGCTGGTAGAGGGGATGACAAGCTGTCATTAGTGCCCTGGGGAAAAGGTGTCCAACATCTGCATCTGTTTCTGATTTCTTGTGGCAGTTGTAAAACCCGTGAGCATGACCCTGACGCACAGACCGCTGTGATTGCTGCTGCTTGGAAACAGGAGGAGAAGAACAAATCCCCCAGGAGAACGAGAAATTGCACTGCATGATCCTTAAAATACCACGCGGTGCTCTTGTCCCATCATTTGAAGTGCCACACCATTACTAGTAAAGAGATCAGTGGGAACGGCAGTAATTCTTCAGAGAGACCTTCACTGTGAAGAGAAAATTGTGCCTTTCTCCTCCTGGGACTCCCACAGCCCTTGGCCAATACTTTATTTACTCTCCTTTTTAGCACCTTGCTCTGTAGACTCATTGTACCCGTAGCCACTGCAAACTTAGTGCTGCAGGCATGACAAGTCCCAGCCCTTTAGTCTTTCACCTCTGCTGTGAGGGTTTCTCCTTTTCTGAGCCGCTGGGACCTTGCGTTGAGCGTGCTGCAGCCTGGGACCTGCTGAGGCCGCATGCCTAAGGTGGAATGAAAAGCCGGAGCAAGGTAAGGTGCTGTGGTGACCTTTCCTCTGCGCGTGTGCAGGTGTCACCACTGCTTGGGTTGGCATTGCAAAGCCCGCAGCTGGCTTGCAGCGTTTGCTCAGGCCACGGGGATGTGCTTTAATGACGCAGGAGGCTCAGCGGGGAGAGCTCCCCTCCAGCCCCAGCCATGCTGGTTCATCAGCGAAATCTGGACGCAAGGTAGGGAAGATCATCGCGGTCCCTGGACCGAGCAGAAGCCCAGCGAGCTTGGAGAGCAGCAAAGTGCAGCAAACGGAGGCAAGACGCATGTAGATGTCTTCACCGCAGCTGCTGAAATAAGGACTCCCCAGGCAGCTCCCCTTGCTGTAACTGGGACCCCAGTGGAAACCCTGAATTTGGGGGAGGTTGGAGGGGCAGGTGGGCATTGCTGCTGCGCTGAGTGGTTCAGCCGAGCGACTCAGGCTGGCTGCTTCTAGCCCGGGCTCTTGTCTCCAGCAGAGGCCCAGAGACGATGTCTCCTCGCCTGTGATCCCCCAGTCTTGGCATTTCTCCCCCAGCTCTCCCCCCCAGATCAGCTGTGCAGGCAGAATTGCTTTCTGCTGCGTGCTTTAAAGCTCACAGAAACACTTCAGCGTTATGGAGGCTCTCCTAAATGGATGCTCCTTGGTTTTCCTCTTATGGAAGCCTTCCAGTTTTACAGCACTGAAAGCCATTGTTGGATGACATTAGTTCCTTGTGCATTATGTGTTTTCACTTCTTCCTTCGATTATTTTACCTTCCTCTGCAATTTACTTTCAGATTTTATTCTATAATGGTCTTACTGTGCCTAAGGATCTTTTCAGCTCTAATAGTAATTGTAGGAGTAATAATAGAAATCGTCCCGGTCCTACCTGCACGCATCTGGTTACTTTCTTTGCATTTCTAAGAACATAGCTAGATGGGATCAGATGGGGTGTTTTGACATTTTTCTTTTACCGCTCAAAGGAGAATTGCCAGGTATATCTGCCATTCCTAAACACATGACAACCCAGGTAATTCAGCATGTCACCGATGGCCACCGGCTGCTACAAGTTGTTCAGGGGTCCTCACTGAGGTGTTTTTATATTGGTACGTTAAATCCAAAAGCTTTGGTATAAGGCATGACTGTTCAAAGATGCCAGATTGTAACATTCATTCACTTAAGGCACTGTTATTGATGTTGTGTCAGCATTATTGAGCTTTTGATTACCATCGCCATAATGGAAGTATTTATTTGCATTAAGGAAAAGCCTAGAGGCGGTATGATTGTCTGAACCATCTCTGGCCATGGCAGTTTACATTTTTAATATAGAAGAATAGCAAAGACTTAGAGAAAACCAGTCCTTAACTGTCCTGCTTTTGCAGGTGGCAGACTGAGACAGAAGCGTTTTTAGATATGTCCAGCTTCACAGCAGAAGTTGCGGCTGAATCATGAACGTCATTCTTAGAGTAACCGTTTAGGGCTGCAGCCCCGTCATCCCTGCCTCTGATGGGAATTATGTACTCCAGGTGGTGTATTCTCACGTGAAGGAAAAAAAAATACTAAGTTTTGTAGAGGAGAGGGAAGGGAGGCTGGTTGGTTTTCTGATGAGCTCAGTGCCTGCGGGACTGACCTTTACCCAGTGCGTCCCTGGAATCTTGGCTCTGTAGCCACAGGCTGGGAGCTGCTCAGATGAAGGTCGTCATTTCCCATGTGTGTGTGGAGAGCACATCCCAGGTACACCATGAATTTCCCAACAGAACAACAACTGCAGAAGTGTGAAGATAAAGCCTTCAAGCGTCGAAGGTTTGGTTGGTGTCTGGTTGAGGAAACGTCAGCAGAAGGCATATTTCTCATTTCGCCCTAGATCTGGCTCCTCGGTATTCCAAAGACAGAAAGGAGGAGGCAACCAAGCCTTAAGGCTGCAAAGAAAGTTGTTTTGAGACCGCTGAAGAAGGATGGAATAAACTGTCCTTCATTTCCTTCCTCCAGCTTCAGACATCTCAGCCTCACAAGGATTTACGAAGCAGCGTATTTGTGGAGTGTGCAAGTGCCTTAGTCCTCTAGAGCTTCTCTGTTCATTTTGTATTTTTGGTATGAGAAAATAAAGCTTTGGCAGGGACTAGGACAAGGTGGAGAAATGCACTGAGCCAGCTCCAAGTGAAAGCCAGCCAAAATCCTGAAGACCCTGAGCTGAGTCATATCTGACTCTTCTTCTCTGCTTATTTTTGCCCTCTGTGCCCCTCCTTATGTTGCCCTGCTGCTGTCTCTGGTGATGGAAGCTCCTGAGGAAATCCATGATCGAGGGCTTTGATGAGCTTTGAAATGCAGTGCCCGAGGGCGGTTTCACCTCCTGGCAGCACTCCCAGCTGCACGCAGGGAGGGGGCAATGCTGGAGCCTCTCCAGTAGCTTTTTGGAGAGGGTCTTAACCCACCAGGCTGTCACATTCAAGAGGGGATGGTTGGGCACATGGCTGTTGCAGCCAGCAGCGTCCCGTTAGGACCTGGGTGCGGCGTTCCCAGGGACGCTGAGCTGGCTGCAGGTGTCTTTGGAAGAGATGAGCGATCTGGGACTGTCACTGGTGGATGTTGCTGGATGAAGCACCCCGTGGGTGCCCTGTGCGTTTGCTAGCTGATGGCCCAGCGGATCATTTGGAGGAGAAAACATCTGGACAAATGGAAATGCAAATTTGAGTGAAATGTAGAGCCTGCACCTCCAGAGCTGCCTGTGTCCTGGGCTGGATGACTAAGAAGAGACCAAATGGATCAGAATAAGCTTCCTTGACAGCAGGAATATTAAGCGGGGTGGGGGAAAGGCAGTGGAGGGGTTTATCTGTACCTCCTTGCTGGGAATTAGGCAGCGTTATCAGACAGCCTCTCCTACAAGGTTGATTTACCGATGGAGAAATAACAGATGCGTCTCTGAAGCAAGGAGCTGTGCTCGGATCACACCCTGGGCACCCATTTTGTGAATCACAGTAATGAAGTGGCTGTCTCCAGCCATCCCTCCCTTTTGTGCTCACTAAAAATCTTCTCCGCTGTTATTAATGTGCTGGTCGGCTCTGGTCTTGCTTCGTCCCGTAGCACACATCTGTGTCCCCCAAAAACATGGTTCCCGCACGTCCTGTGAGAAGGACCTGGGTCCTCCCTGCCGTCACTTTATTCTCCCTTTTTATATGAGCCCGTGTCTGCAGCCTCCTGCCTTTAAGTCCTTTTTGGATCTCTGTGCGTTGTTCCTGGACTCTATTTACAAGCTGTAAGTGCAGCCACTGCCCAGACTGCGCTGGGCTTTTGTTAGTGGCTCGGAGCCACTTGGAGGGGTTTTCAAAATGACACTTGAGCCAAACTCTCAGCGACATTCACTTGTAGAAACGGGATTTTGGGCAAAGTTTTCAGGCTGTCCCAAATCCCATTTCTGAAACGGCTGAGGGTCCTGAGACAGAGGTGGAATCAATCTGCACGTGTCTGGCCAGAGGCTTTTAAAGATGCTGGTCACGCCGAGGGACTTCATAGAGAATAACTTGCCCCCAAGCTCAGGACTGCATTTTAGGTGTTTTAATATCCTTCGAGGCAGGCCCCCTGTAGCTCAGACCCCATTGGAAGCACATGGAAATTAAAGTCCTGCATAAAATGAAATTTAGGCTTCCCAAGCCACTTCTGAAAATGTCACTTAATGTCTCTACTTGCATCTTTATTTCTGTTTACCTGGACCCTCCATGGCAAGTTTTCTTTTCTAACTCTCCTGGCATCTTCAGATTCCGGTCCCTTTTCATTTTAGGTGCTAATTATTTTCCTCACAGCATTAAGTGCTTCAGCAGGCTGAGCAGCCTGGTCGCTCACTCTTCTTTTATACCTCCATCCCATCAAATAGCCATGCTCACTTTGGCTCATTACGCTTTATATCCTGGACTCTAACTGACAGTGTGCTGCCAAGCCCGAGCATCCCTGGAGCTTCTTGCTGCTAACTCCAGAAATCAGAAGATTCCTAGAGTTGGGCAAGAAATGCTGTGGTTTTTTCCCCAGTCCCCCGAGGCTTTTTCAGGGGAGGTTTTTCAGCCAGATGTGGGTGTCAAGGAGGTTTGGGGGTGCTGGGGCAGAGCCCAGAGAGGAATGGGGCACAGCTCCCCGTCAGGCTCTGCTCCTGGAAGGGATGCTGTCGGCTGAACGGCAGCCCCAGCTGATAAGCCCTCGCCGTCTCTGTTACAGCTAGATCATTCGATCTGCATTTTGACACTGCATCTCTCTCCAGCCCTAACGTAATGGGAAAGGAAATTATACGTATTTGAAAAAAATCACATCACCGTGACAGAAGTCAAGAGCAATTTTACTGAAGTCGGATTTGCTACCCTGTCTCGTATCACTGAACAGGCAGGCGGGACTGTTAATTTTAACTTGACTTTGTCCCTGAAAATAATAGAAATGTGTCATGTCATGTCTAATGCTCTATCAGCACCTGTAATGCCGTCAGTCATATGAGAAATATTATGACGTAGATATTTTTTTAATGGTGAATAGCTTCTATCATTTTGGAAAAGATCCCATCTTAAATGGATTGAGCTCCCGCAAAACAACCCAACCATTTGGATTAGGTATATTTTTTTTTTTTACAATTTAATTGACGCGAGGGTTGCATTGGCTTTGAAATTGCCTTTGAAGTGGGAGACGGTAGCAAACCCAAAACCTCCCTCGCCTGAGCGTGCACCAGAGGGCACTGCATGATGCGCTGGGAAACGCAGCCAAGCCCAGGCACCGCTCAGCCAGGATGTGGGTCGGTTTATTTTGCATGTAGGCAGCATTTGCGCTCGCACCCGGGGACGCGTCCCTCCTTTTGGGGAGAGGTGGCACAGGGCTTTGTCCCCCTGGGGCTGACGCTACCGTCGCAGCAGGTTTAGCTGAGCCACCGGGCCCGGTGTGACCGCAGGCTCCGTCCCACGGCGAGGGCACAAACCGCAGTCCCCAACGCGTGACAGCTCCTGCTCCGACCAGCCCATGACGGGGGTGATGGCACGGTGTCAGCAGCTCTTCGCTGGCAGGAGGCATTCTGCCGCCTTGGGTCACAGCCCGGCTCCCTCGCAGGGTGCTGAGGTCGGGCGAGGGTGCCTGCGGTCCTGGGCTGGGTTAACCAAACACCTCGGGGTTTGTGAGGTCCCTTCCCACCCTGTGCCGTTATGTCCCATCCCCCCTCCACTGAGCCAGCTGCCTGCAATCGCTGCCTGCTCCAGCAAAAGTTTTTCGGGGGGGGCACTTCTGCTCTGAAACCAAGCTGTGGTACCATGGCTGCAGGAGACCTGATAGGAAGGGTGTTGTGGAGGGAGAGTCCGTGGGAGACATCCCCCCCCTCCCCGAGGGCACCTCTGGGTGCTCAGCTTTGTCTGCACAAAAAGCACGAGAGGGGAACAGAGGGCAGGGGTGAGGAAACGTCCCCAAATTAGCTAGAAAAGCAGGCAGTACTGACGGGAGACGGCGAAGCAAGGTGTCCTCAGCAGCCTTCCCCGAGCACGGTCCCACCAGCTTGGGCTCACTGCTGGCCTTGCACCATCCTTCTCTGCGCCGCTGCCCTCGGTCTGGTTTTATTAGATGCCTGCGCATCGCTCGGGGTGCCCATCACTGCAACAACCCTGGTTTTGGGATTTGTTTCCCCTTCATTTCTTCCAAAGTTTTCTTTTTTTAACCGCTGAGCTCATGTGCAGTATGCCACCACTTCAATCCTTCCCCCTTAAACTGGAGAAACTGGTGCCCTCCACCTTTGCTAGTTGTGCGCCAGTGTGAATCCCAGGCGGAGGCCGGGGTAGAGCTGTCTTTCTGGCAAAAGCGTTTTTGTGGTCGGTAATGCTGAGGACTTCCCTGGCTGGTGCCAGCAAGAGGACGAGGCTGGAGAGTCAGAGCAGCCTTTCTTGACCCTTAATCATGCCATGGAAGTTGTGCAGGTAACAGAGTCCTGCAGCGCTGCCAGCACGTGCCTCAAAGAGCGGTCACCAGTGATACCAGTAACGGATTAATACTGAGTGTAACTATAAAAATAATACTGTGATCACGACTGTGAGTAAGTACATATGGGAAACTGGAGCAGGACTACTGCCCAGAAATTTCCACTGTCGGTTCAGTCTGGGAAATGTGTTTCCCGTAGATCAAGGGGTTACTGTGCACGTTAGCATTTCTGCTGTGCAAGACTGCGCTGGCGTGATGGCCCGGTGGCAGGTAACATGGCAGAGGTGCTTGCTGCCTCTTTTCCTTTGAACTCAAGGATTCCTGCAATCCAAATAAACCCCACAGGACTGGGTTTGCGTTATTAGCATGCCACAGTCCTGCACCATGCAAGCCAGGCTGCTTCTGGAACTGCCAGGAGCTATAAAGGAGTAATGGAGCTGGCAACTCGCTCCTACTCCTGCACCTGTTTTATATTATTTGTGGGCAAAATCCTGAGGCCTTTAGTCACTCACTGAAGAATCATGGGAGGAAAAATGCTTCTGGGGGAGGAGGTGTTTGCAAGGCTTGACTTGCAGACGTCTCCTCGAATAATCTTTCGGGGAGGGGAGTGTAGTGGGACCCCCCCTCTCTGCTCATGGAAAAGGCCAGGGGATTATGGCTAAGTGCCCTCCTAGCTGGGGGATTTCCTGCGTGGAAAGATGTGCTCATACACTGGGGATGCTCGTGTACGTGCCTGTAAATCCATCTGGAAAAAAGCTGGCAGGCCCTCTCCCAGCTCCTGCACGATGGCTCCACGGATGCAGCTCGGGTGAGCCTGGCTTGAGGGTTTTGGCTCAGGCTGTGCCGTGGGAGCCGGCTGGAAAAGAACGGCTATGGCTGACCACGTACCCAGGAACAAGCCCATCAAGTGGATTTCCCACCTCCTGCCTTACTGCCGCCACGCTTTCCCTGTGCCCTCTCACTCCCATTGCCTCCAGCATCACTTTTGCCCTTAGGACCCTTTCAGATCTTCCTTCAGGGTCCCACTCCCAGCTAAGGACGGTCCCTCTGGCAGTCTGGGGCCAGGCTGGAGGGGCTTCATGGTGAAGGTCCCTTCTCCGAGCTCCCCTGCCCAGCCAACCTGCCTGGCTCCACAGCGAGGGCTGTCCCTACTTGGATGGTCTCTTCTGACCAGCTCCTCTACCAAAACCACGAGTCAATGTGTGTTCGAAGGCTTTTCTCTTGCAGAACAGGCCCTTTTACATCCCCCATCCCCAAGGAGCTCCCAGGTGGCTGCAGCATGGGCAGAAGGTCAGTGGTCGAGCAAAGTTTGGTGCTGGGGCATCATGTCACCTGCTTGTTCTCCCCAGGTCACTTAAGTTTATTCCCATCCTATCGCCTCACTTGCTCATGTTCAGGATCCACCAACACCCTTCGGCCCCTTCCCCATCCCAAAAGGGAGGGCTGGTGGAGTCCATGGGCTGCTCTCCTCGTGCTTCTCCTCTAGCACGGGGGATGGCTGGCGAGGGGCAGCCGGCGGAGAGGTTTCCCAAAAGCCTGGTGAGGAGGTAAGGGCCACACAAAGGGTTAATCTGTGCTCTCCAGGACTGAATTGAATTGATGTAATCCCACATACGCTAATGGAAAGCTCTGCATGATGATATTAGTTGTTGTCGTGTCCTAGTCCTTCAATTATTTGATTCATTCACTTTTAGTATAAATACAGGATTTACCCGAAATGAGGGTTTAGGAGGGAGAATCTCTTACTCTTTAACTTTAATCTAAAATATGTTCCAAAAAAAATACCTTCTTTTTCCCGAGCAGACACTCAGGACGTCTCCTCTCCTCTGGGGACTGCATTAACGTATGAATCGAGGCAGATAAACGTGGGTGCCCCATCTGCCTGCACGCCAGGTACAAAACGGGGGAGCGCCGCCCCGTCCCTGTCTCGGCCCTGCTGAGAGGCCCCTCTGCACTGCCGGTAGGTGCCAGAGCAGGAGGGACCCAGAGCTGCAGGGAAGGGGCAGCAGGAATGCCCAGAGGTCACGGCACGGCACGGCACAGCCCATCGAACAGCCTCGGGACCTCCTCTGGTGTGCCAGTCAGGCAGGTCCCTGGTGGTTTGCCTTTGCATTTGAGGGTTTCTTTGCATGCGGTCGAGGAAACGCCAGTTGCAACTGGTATTTTTGGTGAGCCGTCCTCTCTGCAGGGTTCAGACCTGCAGGGCTCAAAGAACCGAAAAGCAGCCTGGAGCACCGGCCCAGGCCCCGCTGGCAGGGAGCGCCAGGCGCTGCTCTTGCAGGGGACGGGGCGGCAGGGTGGCAAACCCCCTCCTCAGCTTGGCTCGCCCGCCGCCCCGTGGGGTGGAGGTAGGTGACGCTGGAGGCGACTTTGCAGCCCCTCCAGTGGGCAGTGCGGACCGCCTTGAGCAGCGGGGTTTGTCCATCCCTCCCGTGCACGAGTGCTGGACGTGGACAGACAGCTCAGCACCATGGACCCAACGTGATGGCCGTCCCGGCGGGACGGCACCTTCCACGGAGCACGCAACAGTGAGGATAAGTCGCTGCACGTGTTTCCACCCTGGGATCCCAAAATGAGGCCAGATTTTGCATAGGTTGAGGCTGCTGTGCTAAAAGATGACGCAGAGCTATCGCCATGGAGACAGAAAGCCAAGGTAAGGAGCCGCGCTGCTCCTGGCAGCATCCCGGGAGCGGGGACCTCACCCTGAGTCCTGCAGCATCTGCTAAGGGAGGGCAAGGAAAGAAGCATTCCTCCAGCTGCGAACACGCAGTTTGGCATCACTGGCAGGATGGTTCACTGGTGCTTTTACGTGAAGCAAGTGCCTCGGCTCCGTATGGATGTAAATATTCAAGCACAGGTTGAAACCTTCCCTCCTCCTCCTCCTCCTCCTCCTGTGCGCACTCATGTGCCAGCTGCACATAAATGAGCAAACACAGGTTGCGTAGTGAGCGGCCGGATGCAGGTTACACAATTTGCTAGCATTAAATCGCGCTTAGCATTTTAGGTAATAATAGCTACACTTCAAAGAATTGCTTAATGACTCTTTCGCTGAGCCCTCCGAGTTGCTTACACGAGAGCAGCGCAGGAGCTCATAAAAACCCAATTAGTGGCTGCGAGTGCGCTGTGGCTCTTGAAACACCGAGCGGGGTTTTGCAGGGCAGGCAGCAGCCTGCGGGCACGGCATCGTCTGCCGTGGCGCCCAGCACACCAGTATCCATCCAAAATCACAGTGGAGAGCAAGCGTGGAGGGGCTGGAAATTGCTTGAAAGACCCGCTGGTTGTCAGGACGTGTTTTTCTTCTCTCAGGAAGAGGGGAGCCAAACTTTCTCATCCTCTCGGGGAACACTTTCACATAGCCAGGGTAGGATGCTGAGACCAGGTCTCCGAGCTGGCAAGGGACCCCAGTTCCTGAGCAGGTGCTGCTACCCTGTGCAAACACCTGAGCACTCATTTACTGCTCATGCCCTCTCCCAGCAAGTTACCAGCCTCTTTTCTTGGCTCTCAGTGGGCTGGAATGCGGGGAGCTGCCATTAAAATAGGGAAACTGCCATTTCCCATGTCCTTGTCATATGTGATTTAGCTCGGGTGGAGACGGCAGCAGCCGGGCTCCCAAGGGCTGAGCTTGATACCCATAATGCTGAAGGTTCACATTGTCCATGCCAGGGTTGGGTCCATCTGTCACCCCCAGGGCCACCCAGCAGGACTGGTGGCTAAGGACAGGGTTCCTGGAGCTGGGCATGAACTGCTCGAGAGCTGGGTTTGGCCACACTGGATGGAGAGCTGGTGAAACAGCACGTGGTAAAGCCACACCAATGGGGAGGTGGCTGTCGGGGTCTTGTAACAAAACCAGCGCCTTGGCTTATTCCATTGTACGTGTGTGTGCGGGCAGCTCTGTGTCCCCCTGAAAGAGCAAAAGAGAACAAAATGACCACAACAGCATGAAACACATGTTGGGGATGAGACGTTGTGGGCTCTTTGCAGAGGCTCTCTGCCTTTCCCCTCCTGTAGGCAAAGCCTGGCTTTGAGCCGTAAAGGGGTGGTGATCGCGTTATAGCCAGAGCGCGGGTTGGCAGGTGGGAATTGCCGTGATGGATGAGCTCTGCAAATCCATCGGGTCCTGCAGGTGTTGCACAGAGAGGTCGTGCTCAGGAGCAGAACAGATTGCATGGACCGAGCCTTGGTGGGTTTTATTTGAATTGGTTTCCCGATTCAAGGCAACCTGAAATTTTCCCACCCTGTCTCTAAGTCAGACGAAACGGGAAAAAGCAGTCAAATAACTGTGAACAGCAGAATCGAGAGGACTTGCCTTCCTGTGGATTTATGACTTTAAACCCTTTACCTAGTACTCCCAGCTCTTTCCATTATCCCCTACCAGTTTGGCAGGGCAGGTGGCACCGTGTACTGCGGCTGGTTTGGAGCTATGTGTTTGCTGGTGGGCTGGACAGTAGCTGTGTTGTCTTGGACAGTGAGTATATGGCAGAGTTGAATTTGCCTCTTCCTCTTATCGACATTATTTTTGGATTTCTCTTCTATTTAGCCAGTTGTTGCGAAACCTGCTGGAAGAGCAGACCTTTGAAATCTCTGCCCCAGTATGAAATTGGGTTTGAGTTGGCCAATATACGCAAAATTTTTTTTTAGTGAAGAAGGACACACAGTTAAATGAGTGGATGCGCTGGCTCTGTGACCTTGGTTTTTCCTTTGACTAAAGCTAGGAACAGCCATAAAATGAGACGCAGTTATTAAAACTGCCAGCAAACAGTTTCCTAATTCTTCTTTTACGTTTTGAAAACTTAAACCAGCCCATCAATAAGGTATCTTCTGTTTCCACTGTTAGCTAGAGGCTGATTTATGTCCTGAAGCAGGATGATTTGGGTCTCCTTCACATTTTTCTTTCAAACCGTCTGCCAGTGGAAGTAGGGATTCCCAACATGTGCCTGTGAGCAGCCCTTCCCTGGCTTCTGCTAAGCCCCTGCTGTCAGCGCGTCTTGCACAAAATATCACCCACTAACTGTGCAAACAAAAAAAATCCCTTTTTTCGTTTCCAACTCTGAACAGCCATTATCTGGAGCACAGATACTGTTATTTTATGTCTCTTCATACTATCCCCTTGCACTAGACCTAGAAAAACTTAGTGTCTTGCTGATTTCTGTCTTATGAGCCCAGGTGAAAGGGTTTTTTTGCCAGACTTCAGCCCTGCGAAGGGCCCTCTCCTCGGGGGACAGCCTGGCATCTATCAGGGTCGGCTGAAGCCTTTCCTCAGCTGGACAAGTCCCTGCCGAATATCGCTAAATCGCTTCCAGGGATGCAGAAGCCATTGAGACAGATGGACACATGCGCATTCACGTGGCATGAATCTAGTTTCATTTGCAAATCTGGGTAAACAGGATAATTTGTGATTAAATTAGTTAAGTACCCCTTTATTCTGAGAGATGGATGAGAACTTTCTCCATGGCCTGAGCTTGGACATGGATGTCCAAGAAGGGTTTGGAGAATCAGCAGGAGAGACTGGAGGCAGATATACAAAAGTGGATTAAGCATCAGCTCCTCCATGTTTAACTAGTTTTTTTGTTTGTTTCCAAATTCCTTTTGAAGTTCTAAATAATCCCCTGTGATAGTTGGTGAAAACAAACAAGGTTTGCAAAGCTTTGCATTTGAATTCAGGAACGCAAAACTCTCTGCCTATAGGTTTTCAGCATGTTTTATTCTCTTTGCTTTTTATCTTTATTAAAGGGCTGTAATTTGTGTGATTAATTGCAAATGCATACGGCTATTTTCTTGGCCTAACACAGTATTGCACTTTGAGAATCTGTTGTCTGCCCAGAGGAGATACACCAAATCCTACTTCCATGTCAGCAGAAAAAGGGCTATCATATAGACTCCTCCTTGCATTATGAATTAATTAAATCAGATTTAGGGTCTCCAGCCAGCTTGGCTGTCCTGCAGCAATATGTTATATCAATGAAACTCTCTACTCTGTGTTGTGGGAAACTCTGAATGAGAGAGGCAGCAATGGGGTCTTCCAGCCTCAAAACCTATGCAAGTGAGAAGATGGTTTGCCCTCCAGACAATGCGATGTAGAGAGACAAGACGCACCCCGACGCATCAAGAACATGCAGTAATGACAAAAGTTAACACTATCTGGCTTGAGAGTGGAAGAGTCAGCTTGCCTGTGTGCTTGGCCATTCCCTGGCTTTCCAGGCGGCCTCACTGTTTGGGTCGGAGGAGGAAATTTAGCAGCAAGATGACGTGGTTTTTGGACAAGACCCTGGGCAGCTCTGCATCTGGCTGATAGGTTTTCTGCCACCCTGCTGCTTGGATTGCGTGTGATCTCCCTGCCTCTGCGCCCTTCCCACCCTGCCTAACTGCAGTCAGACCCAAGGATTTGGGGAAGGATGGTTAAGCTGGTGTAAATAAGAGAGATGCCTCATGCAAGGGCAAGCAGTGTCCCTGCTTGCTGCAGAGTCTGGGTGCTCCGGGCAAGGTAAATGGACCCAGGGTCTGATCCAGTCTAGCAGCTCCTCTCACCTCAGCTGCCTTTGCCTTGGTGCTTTTTACATGTTGCTATAATACCCAGCTCTATCTTTTAATCTCATCCTCAGAAACCCGCTGTTTTCCCCAGCATCACGAGAAGCTATCCTCTAACATCCTCGCAGGCAATAAAATCAAAGTGACGCCGCTTCCATTAAGGAAGCGGCAACCCACCAGAAGTAAAACGAGCTGCCAGCTGCTACGATGCCGACCGAGCAATGCTGCAACCTCGCAAGCTCAGCTGGGTCTAGCGCTGCCAGCACCTTGGTAATGTGAATACCTGCAAACATTGATTTCTGCCTAAGATTAAATATCTCCCTAGCTGCCAGCTTTCCAGGAGACTTGTTGCCCTGCAGAGACAGGACCAAATGAGGTCAAGTGCAAGATTTAGGTTGCTGGAGAAAAGACGACATGAAAAAACCTTCAATGAACCAAACTTCACACTTAATGGCGTCCAATGAACCCAACACTGAAATCATGGCAAATGAGGGGGTTTGAGCTCACTGCAGAAGGAAGACCTCCTGTGTCACGGCCATGGCTCAGCCTGTTATAAAGAAAAGGGAAGAGATCAATATTTCACAGTCAAAAGCCAAAAAAATCCAAGAATCCAGGGTGGCGTCATGCTGAGGTTTATTTGCCCCTCACCGTGGACTTCCAGGTGGACCGAACTGGATAGAGTAAATGCAAGGTTTGTTTCAGAAACACGGGGCTGTGGCTGAAAATACAAACAAGGCTGAGGGTCTTCCAAAAGCTGAATGGCTCGGTGCTGCTGCTCGAGCCTGGCCAAGCCAGCCAGGGCGCAAGCCTGTGCCTGACCGCCAAGGCATTTGATCTGGAAATCAGCTACAGGACACACCATCCCAATGAAAAATATCACACGTCATCTATACTTCAGGCTACTTTCCAGTATCTCAAGGAAGGGATCTTTTAATTGAAAGCCTTAATGTTTCTCGTTATATTTAAAATTAGAGCAGAACGGCAATAAAATTGGTCATGGGATTCAGAAAAGTTTTAAGGGAGAGAAGGAAATTTATTCTTCATTTTTTACATCAGAGCATCCTTCAGAAGCCCGAGCACATTTGAATACGTTAATGCAAGGATTAATAATTAAAGGAACAACAACCACATTTCTCTGAGATACACACAGGAAAGCAACAGCTCAGGCTGGAGGCTGGAGTCTCCGGGGACACGCTGTTTTTGCTGGCATTTCACCTCCGCCTGGTATACCTCATTATTTAGAAAAGCACTTTCCCACCAGCCTCTGCCAAGGAATGTCTTACCTAGCAATTTGCAGCTGATGGCTAACCTCAGCGATAGCCTGGGAAATTGTATCTATGCTCGTTATCAGATTGATTTTGAAAGAAGACGCGGAAGTGGTCACATAGATTATAAGCAATTCAAATAGATGTGCTTTGGGATGAAACCCTCCAGCCGCCAGCAGAAACCCTTGCAGAGCGGTGGTGATGCTCCAGCAAACCTGATAGCCCCTGGTCAATGCAACTCAGAGCTGCGGTTGCCCAAGACTTGCGAAAAAGCAGGCTCCAAAGCTGCTTCCTCTCCGCTCCCCAGAGCCAGATGGATGTCAACAGGCTACAGCGACGAGACAGAGCCATTTCGCTCCCCGGCGTGGCCCCCAGCCAAGCAGACATCTCGGCGTGCTGCTCTGCAGAGCCGTCCGGCACCCCCGTGGCCGGGAGCATCTCGCCGGGCGTTGAAGGTGGTTCAAAGCGTTGGCTTGAAGAAGGGAGTCTCCGACTTGAATGCGGTTTCCCTAACCAGGCCCAAATTGCACTTTCCCTCCCTCCCTATCCCTCCTTCCTCCATGTTGGTAGTCTTCTCATTCATTAAAAACCTGCTAATTATCTCAGCAGCTTGGAACTGGGTTGCAGCATGGAATTAAAACCGGCTTTTCATTTTGGCATCCACCGCCTCGTGTAATTAATAAGACAAGAGAAAGCCAGAACATGCGGGTCAGCCCTGAGCACGAGGAAGGGATTGATTGGACACAGCCACTGCCACAGCTCATGGCCAGGATGCTCTGAAGCCGGCCTCGGCGAGGGTGAGTTGCATTTTGGGGCCAAACTGGGGAAAAGGAGGAGGAGATGTTCTTTCCTTCCTGGTTGTTCCCTTTGGTTTTTTATCATTTCAACTCAAAATCTGGACCAGGTAGTGCTCAGTGAAAACCCTACACTCAATCTTCAGCACCTTTTTGCTGGGGAAGGAATGGGAAAGAAGCGCCGCAGGGCTTGACCGCATGTTTTGACCATCCCTGCCATGCCAAGCAGACTGGGATGCTCTGAGGGCCTGGCCTGTTGCAGATGGGCATTTTGATGGACATCAGGAAAGTGGCTGGAGGAACCTGAAACCGACGGAGTGATCAGCACCGCTTGCACGCCTGCCAGCACCAGGTCCTCTCCCTGCTGCCTTGGCACGAGCAAGCAGCCACCAAATCCAAATGGAAACACTGCCAAGCTCGCTGGCCGCAGGCAGGAGAAGGCCAAGGACCCCATCTTGCAGAGCTGAGCTGGGGTGATGCAACCCTTCCCTGCAGCCCCCCTCCACCCAGAGCGCCCACGGCCGCCTGGCTCGAGCTGGCAGCCGGAGGGCAATGCCTTTGGGCACCGTCGCAGAGTGGTGGCAGCACCAGGACGGAGGGGACACGACCCATTCTCCTGACTCACCGGAGCACTGGTAGAGCACAAAATTTCCTCCCTGCATCTACTGGAGCGCCCGGGCTCCCCTCGCCCACCCCGCTGCCAATAGCATCCCCGCTCGCCACCCACCGTGCCTGCTCTCTGGAGCATTGATTTATAATTTGTTGCTGCTGCCACTGAGTAACTACTGTTGCTGCTTACTACGGATTTGCTCAGCTGCCAGGATGCCCCCGACAGGCGGCAAGATGCTGCTGGAGCTGTCAGGCCAGGGCAGGAGAGCATCGCTCCTGGGGGAGCAGCAACGCCAAATTGGGGTTCTAGCCCTTTAAATCCAATCCAGTACTGCAAAAAAAAGAGCGAGCAAGCAGGAGAGAGCCTTCAGACTCTTTTAATTAAAGCTTGTACCATATTCTGTCTTCCCAAGTCGCGGCAGTCACTCTCGCTTCTTCAGGACATCTCGGGGCTCGCCGGCACCGTGGCATGGATGGGGGGAGTCACTCACCTGGGACCGGCAGCAGTAGGTACGCGCAGAGGGACGGTGCTGCTTGCATGGCTTCTCCCCTTCTCCTTGTTGTCAGCTGGAAGCATCCCCCCTCTTTTTAAAATTCATTTTCATTTGCTGGAGAGAAAGTCTAACACATTGCTTCTGGGTTGCCGCCTCGCGCAGGGACGGTGGCAGAGGGCATCCTCCTGCAGCGCAGCTGGGGGCAAGGGGCTCCCTGTCCTGCCACCGCCACTCTCTTCCCTCCCCTCCCCTCTCCCTCTCCTCTCCCTCCCTTTTAAATAACTAAGTGCATGACCTAGAGTTGGGTTTGTTTTGGGTTTTTTTGCCTCGCTCCTTAAACCAAAGAGCTGCCATTCAGCAGAAGATAAGTTGGGATGCCTGTTTCATAAATCACCGGAGAAGTTGGTCCCTGTCGTGCTCTCGCTGCTGATTGTCCCCACCGGCTCCGCTCGCGGCTCCTCTCCCCTCTGCCTCCCCCTTGTAAGCGCACCAGGTTAAGAGAGTTTTGCCATATCCTTTCATGCGCATTGCACTCTCAATGCAGAGCATTTCTTAAGAGCCTCATGGACAGAATCCTGGGGTTATTAGGAAAGACGGCATTGTATTCACACTGGAGTCTCATCTCTTCAGCAGTATAACCCATAGCAGCTTTAGCCGGGCTTATAAATTGCCCTTCAGCGGGAACATTGTGCACAGAGAACATTTAACTGCTAACTATCCCATTCACTGATCGATTTTTCTCTCCCCTTCTGCTCCTAACTGAGTGATCTCTTCATTTGTATTTCCATGAACACGGCTATTTCTTTACATTATGTATTGCCGTTCCTTCGTCGCTGTCTCAGGTTGGTGCATCATCAGGGTGCCCTGACCTTAATGAGAGCCCATTTTTCTCTTTGCAGCCGTGTCCCAGGTGAGTGTGGGTCCCAAGGATCCTCCCTCCTGCATGGATCCCCTGAGGGGAACAAAGGTTCTGCCAGGAAAACATTCATCCTGGTGCCTATCTGAGGTTAATAACACTTTTGACAAATAGCAGACCTCCTCGAGGCTTGAAATAGGGTTGAAAAAACAGCCACTAATCTCTTTGAGAAGTGCTAGGTGGTGGCCACCACTCTCAGTAAATCAGGAGACAAGCTGTTTATGTACGGCGTGTTGAGATGTTAGCACAGCAAAAAAAAAAAAAAAAAATCCTTCTGTTAATCCACCAGCAAAAACTCTGCCTTGCCATCATTCCGCAGGGCAGCGGGCTTGTGTAAGGAATACTGTGAACTCAGCATGGCCCAAAGCACACGGGACCGCGGGGCTGCCCGACCGGGTCGGGAAATGGGCTTTTTTTCCCACCGACAGCATTTGCTGTAAGTGAGAGAGCAATGGGACGGGGAACTTGCAAGTGAGCAAGGGGAGTGGAGCCGTATATCGGTGTATGAGCAGCCGAGCAAGAGCACCTGGAGGTATCAGGTGGTTTGTGGGCAGCAAGATGTTTCGACTTGAGCAGCTGAAGGAACGAAACCTAGAGAGGAGGAGAAGGCACGGCGCCTGCAAGCAAAAGCAAAGATGCCAGGGCAAAGTGAAATCTGCAGCGCAGGCTCCACGGTTAACTCATAGGGGTGCGGGGCTGCGGAGGAAAAGAAATGTTGTGTAGCCTGGGGTTTTGCATCTATCAGTTTTCCTGATTGGGTTTGCTTTCGTCAGTGGCTCCCACCTCTCTGGTAGCGATTTAACCATTTGTGACTTTTGGCGACCTCAGGAAGGAGCTTGGCCCTTGTGACCGAGACGCGGGATAATAGCTCCCTTGTTTCCAGCTTGCAGCGGGAGCAAATGACCTGGCAAGGAAACTGGAAAGTGCCTGAAAGTAAAAAAACCTGTTCCTGTGGTCCGAGCAGGGCTGCAGACAAACTCTTCTTGGGTGAAGCCCCTGAAACCTGTTTCCTCCACCCTGCGGAGCTGGAAAACCCAGCGTAGGATTTGAGAAAGACCAACAGATATAAGTGGGGTGAGGAAAGATGAACAAAATGTACATCTCAGTTCAGCAAAGTGACTCAAGCCTCACAAGCATACGGAGGGTGGGGAGTAATTATTTATAGTGCCATCAGCAGAAATAACAGCATGAAATGAAGGGCTGAAAAGTTTTGCTGACTGTCAGGGAACGCATCCTGGCACGGATCGGTATTTCCCGGGCCCAGCCCTTTGCATCTCCAGCGCTACCACGTGTGCAGCCTGGAGAACCTCGCCAGGTGGGACCCCACCGAAAACGGACGGGCAGTGTCGAGAAGCTGAACCCGCCTGGAGGACGGCGTTCGGATGTCAGCTGTGACCTCCACCCTCAGCCACCTCTGACGCCCAAGCTGGATTTATCTCCTGGTGGACACCTGAATTTGGCGGGGAGCAGCACTCTGTGGCAGGGGAGGGATGGGTGACCAGCTTTGGCTTTTCCATTCCAATTCTGTGAACACTGAGATTCAAAAGAGGAGGGGAGGAAAGCCATTTTTGAGATCAGCAGTTAGTGTAATTCAGTGCTTTGTCCTCCATAATTAAGCTCTGCGTTCTGCGTTTCATTAACGCTCTTGAACCGTGATGACAAAAGGAATTAGAGGGATTGGCAGGCAGACGCAGGCACAGAATCGCTCACCTGGCATCACTCAGATTAAAGGTGACCTGCATAAGGTTTTCTTTTCTAAATTGAGAAAATTTGGTTTGGATTCCTCTTCGCAGCTTTGTGGTGATGAAAAGGCCTCTTTTTTTCCTTTTTTTTTTCCTTTTTTTCACTTATGAATGATAAGTAGTATCAAGCTCGCCTCTCCCCATCTGGGCAGATGCGCTGGGGGGCTGAGATGGCCAGTGAGCTTGTTGCAGGTGGAAAGGGTGAATTTGAACCCCGATGGAGCAGCCAGCCCTCGGCAAGTTTGGCAGACAGTCACCAACATCCTGCCAAAATTATCCAGGCAACAAGTTTTCTGTAACCCCAGAGCCCTTTCCTCCCCTCCAGGCTACTTGATAACACCACGAGAGACCAGTCCCCAAGTGGGCACAAAGATCGGAGCTTCATAAAAGTCCCAAAAGGCAATTTGCTCCGTCTTGCCCTGCTTGTCAGTCTCCAACCATCTGAGATTTTTCCTAGTACGTACAAGTCCTGAATTTCTGATTAACAAGCAGAAAAATAATTCTTTTTTTATTGTAGGCAATAACCTTTCCCACTTCCTTTACTCCGTACACTGGAAAGAGCACAAACACAAAAGGCATAGCTCTCATTTTTGCTTTTTCTTTGCCAGCCACCTTTAAACAAAAGAAAAATAGCAGGGTATCTGGAGCAGGAAGGGACCAAAATGGATCTGACTGAGATAAAACCTAAACTTACTCTTTCTAGCTGCTAGAATCTAATATATTCTTCTATTCGGAGCAAGGGACATATGTCAACCCCCTTCTACATCTCTGGCAGGGTATTACAGTTTGAATTAGTATGATAAATTAAAAACAGTCATAAAATTCTACAGAGGTCTTAAATCGTAAAGATGTGTCATATGAATGAAATTGCACAGTTATTAAGTGAAATGTTTGAGACATAAACGTTAGTGTGGCATGTCAGTCTACAAGGATGAGAGCAGTCACATCGAGGGGACTCAGCGTGATCCAGATGTGGATCATGCTGATTGTCTGATCATCTTTGCTGATCATCTGGATGGTTTAGCTGGATTCAGGTAGCCTTTCAGAGCAGGCTAATCCACCATCTGCTGTGGTATTTTCTTCTTTGATTTTTTTGTCTTTTTTTTTTTTTTCTTCCTTCAGGACATGTTTTTCCCCTTTGAACATAAGCTACTTTCAGTGTATTATTTAAAACCTACATTTTAAAGGAAGGAGGTAGGAGGCTGCACAGACAATGTAAACCTTGTTTTCCATGGCCACCCAGAGATTACCAAAAATCAATTGTCTGCTAGAGGCTGATTTTTAAATAAAGTTAAGCCAAATTGTACCCGAAACCCTGGGGATCCTTGAAAGTAGGTTCTCAAGGAAGTCATGAACAGATTTTGCCCAGTTTGATATAGGTTTCACCTTTAAATCCAAATCACCCTATGACCTGGTCCGCTCACGAACTGAACTCCCCTGAATTACTTCTGGCTCTAACCAAAGCATTAACTCCAGTTTGAGAACTGCCCAAGCGCTTTAGGAGCCTGAGGCACTGTTTCAAAGTGAGTTAATAAGCCCTTAGGAGCTGCAGATGCTTTACTGGAAGCTGGCAGGATGCCCCCAGGTGATTTTGCAAAGGTTTCTCTTGGAGGCTCTATTGCAAGAGTAAAGACAAGAATAGCCTGGCGTACACAGACCTGTAAATGAAACAGGAATCTCTTTAAAAACCTATTTTTCTTTTTGCTCCCGCATAAATACACTGTGGCAAAACAGCCTATGAAGCTGGGAAAGGATTAACTTGAGAAGAGTAAAGGTTTAAGAATGAGAAAGCTGCTGTGCTATAGGACAGGCACTGTGGAGGAGATACTGAGCCTGCCTGCCCCATGGATGTTCGCTGTTCGTAAGGATGTCTGGCACCGCTGACACCGCAGAACGACTCCGGATCTCCAGCCATGCACGGGGGGAGATAGTGGGAGTGTGTCGGCGTAGGGAGGGATCAATTGCCAGCTGGTGGCTCCTGGGAAGGGCAGAAGTTCTGCTGTGTCCAAAGGGCTGGTGATGGAGATGATGTTGTTTTAACAAGCGTTATGCATGTGTAACAAGCTGTACGTGTGAGTTGCGATGGTGCCAAGAAGCTTTTAGGGTGGCATTGCCCCTTGCACATGTAATCGATGCAAAACTATGTTATTTTTATAAGTTCCTTTCAATGAGCTTGTGTGCAAAAGCCCATATTCTGGAACAAAATCTGCCGATCCAAGATCTCTTGCAATGTTAATAACACCAGCAGGATTAATCCTAACCAATACTGGCCTCAGAGAAAAATCCAGAGAAAAACCTGATGGGGCAGGACCCGGCACAGCTCCACCCTTGGCACAGCACCCCGGGCCATGGTGGGGCAGCTGGGGTGTAAGACACGGCCAGGACACCCACTGCTCCCACTCGACGGAGCCTGGCCCCACGGCCGTTTGCTTTCTGCGTTTCTGATGATTGTACAGAGTGGGAAAGAAGATTCGGAAGGTTTAGATAATCCTCACCCATGAAAAACAAAACAAATCACAGAATCATAGAATCACAGAATGGCTTGGGCTGGAAGGGACCACCAAAGGCCGTCTAGTCCAACCCCCCTGCGGTGAGCAGGGACACCTTCAACTCGATCAGGTTGCTCAGAGCCCCGTCCAGCCTG
>JAVKLA010000084.1:12036006-12056044 GCA_034782735.1 Sagittarius serpentarius | reverse complement strand
AGGCCCTGCTGAAAAGCTTTCCCCCATCTTTCTTATAGGCCCCCTTTAAGTGTTGGAAGGCCGCAATAAGGTCTCCCCGGAGCCTTCTCTTCTCCAGGCCGAACAACCCCAGCTCTTTCAGTCTGGCTTCATAGGAGAGGTGTTCCCACCCTCTTTGTAGCCCTCCTTTGGACCCGCTCCAGCGGGTCCATGAAAGAGTAGACTGATTCTTTTCTCCATCAGATTGGACCACGGACTGAAGGCGCAATTTTGCCCTGTAACCTGCTGACTGAAGAAATGAAATCGCACAGTGCTGTCATCAGGAAGTTTGATAAATATTTTACTCCTTCCTGAAATGTCACTTATGAGAGATACGGGCTTTCTCTGGGGTACAAGAAGAAGACGGATCTGTGGAAAATACTGTCATTGCTCTTTATGACCTAGCTGAACTGTGCGACTTCAACAAGAGGTTTTATGATGAAGTGATGCGGGCTTATATCGTTCGTGGCACAAAAGCCAACAGGGGCTCCACCTCGGGTCTCATTTAATGCTTGAGAAAACAATTACAGCTCTAGACAGGCTGCGAGCAGCCAGAGGCATCAAGAAACCTTCAACAGTCCTGCTGATCCCTTTGGTAACACTGACCCTACGTGTACCCCGTGTCAGCTATTAAAAACCCAGCTAGATTTTGTTCAGGGTCAGAGACGGACCTCCCGAACTGCTCGAGGGTGGTCCAGGGTCAGCTGCAAATTGTCAAAACCACTGGTGTGGACAAGCCTTGGCAATCATATGATGAGTGTCCAGATGAGAATGTCCCAGGTACGAGATGAGCATGAGAGCAGCAGCTCTGTGTCCGTGAATATCCATGAACAAGACGGCACAGGAGTGCCTGGGACCCTGGGAGCAGACGTGGGGCTGCAGACCTTGGTCTGCAAGTGCTTTAGTCAGCTGTCACGTTGGCATCGGACCCATTGTCATCTTCTTGAGCGCTGGTACACCTCTGGCTTGGCCTGGCTGACATGAGGAACACTTGGATCTCTAAAAGCCACATTTGATTTCTTTTGATCGATGGTTTGGCTTTTTAGGAGAGGGAAGCAGATAGTGTAGTGATTCACCAGCACTGCTGTCAGAAGGTACAGGAATGGAAGGAGAGGGGAAGGCTGGGGAAGTTGCTCTGTGCTTTTCCAGAAACACTTGGTTTTGAAATGAAACCAAACCCCATTTCAGAGAACAGAGCTCTGCAGTGGGCTTTTTGTCTACGGCTCTGTCCTTGGCATACGGATTACCCCAGTAGCTGTCCCATTCATGCAGTCTCACGTGCCGCTACAGAAAAAAACTTGAAGAAAATAGGGTTTGTTTATAAAAATAATGGCAGGGCAGGTGAGAGGAAGATGTGAAGGAAATACGAAGCTGGAGGCACACGCTGGTGTTCCCCTGATCCTGAGCTATGTCCCCAAGCAGGGGTGGAGAACAGAGTGCTGTGATGTAAACCACATGTTTGTACAGCACAGCAGGCCCTTGGCTTCACCATAGGACACCAAGACTTCTTCTGGGACCTGGAGAAACCAGAGTCTGCCACGGTGGCTTCCCTCTTCCCCTTCCTGCCACCTCCTCCAGCCACTACCACGCGTGTGCAATAGCTGTGGCTGTAGCATGTCAGAGCAGGCAGGAGGGACTTGGGGGCAACCGGAGCTTGGTGAGGACAGCTGGTGGGACAGGGGCGTTCTCTGGGTCCTCAAGGCCCTCTGCAGTTTTTGGGGACTGCCAGGGGCACCTGGTTGTGTTGGGAATATGAATCAACAAGGACAATGCTATCAAAGGATGTGACAAGGCAGAATAGCCATCGTTGCTGTGCAGTTTCTTGAAGACAAGCTCATGAAAGTCCCTGAAAAAAGATACTTATTTTTTTGTGATAATGTGCTTAAGTCATATTCACCATAGAGGACTTTAAAGAACAGATTAGCTGAGTTTAATAGTGTGAATTATGAAAAGAACCTGCTCTGTGCAAAGCGTAGGGTCACATCTGATGATTCACTAGGCTTTTTCTTGACCATTAGTTGAACGCTTTATGTCAAAAATGTGATCCATATAAAATTGCTGCAGTCTGATGGAGAACGTCTTCCAGCTCTCAGTGTCCAGCAGCTACAGGAGGAAACGTTTTATTCTCTGTCAGCAGAAAAAAAGCCACATAGACTCAGGGCAACGGTATGGGAGCTCCGTGCCTTGACATAATCTCTATAAACAGTGAGGACAAGTTCCCCTCTCGCGTAACATCCTGGAGGAGGGCAAGTGCAGCACCCACCTTCGCTTACAGCTTCCCGCCTTCTCTCAGTCACCCATGGAAACCTCCTGAGCTGAAGGCTGTGTCTGTCTCCGTTTCAATGCATTATTTTATTCCTCCGTGAACCTATTTCTGCTTTTGAGCACCATGATGTCTTCCAGGAAAAATTCAGTAACATAATCGTGCACAATATTTGCAAAAATACTCCCTCTGGCTTATTTTTAATTGTTACTTATTTCCTTGGATATCTCTTAGGTCTGGTGCTGTGAGAAACAGCAAGTATTTGTTCTCTATTCACTTTCTCTGTGATGTTGAGGATATGATAAAACTCTGCTTTAATAGGTGTCTCCTACATCCCTTTCAGCCACCTCTTTGCCAGACTGAAGGGCCCTAATGCATTAGTCTATTTTCGTGCAGAAGCCGCTCTCCGTCTCTGTCCGAGCTCACTTCCTTCCTCTCACCCTTCCTCGATCTGTTATCTCCTTTCTCGAATGCACTGAGCAGAAATTTATTCATCATGAATGTGCACAATGGATTCAGACAACAGCATAGTTTCAATTTTGTTCTCTATTTCTTTGCCAGAATTCTCTCACATCACACTTACCCATGGCCATGCTGACCTTGGAACAGATGTTTTCAAAGAAGCGTCCGTATTCCTCCCAGTAACTCATTCCTCAGTGGTAATGGCTAGTTCAGAGCTTACCATTTGGTAGGGAGACTGCAAGCTGTTTTTCTCATGGGCATTATTTTGCACTGCTTGGCACTGAAATTCAGCTCTTATTTATTCTTCAGACATTGGATTTTGTGAGATTTTTTTTTGCAGCTGTGGTAACCAATTCAGGTTTTGAATATCCTGATTACTTTCGTATCATTAATAAATGTTGTCATCTCACTCCTCACACACCTCCAGTCCCCAGATAATTTCTTAATAGATGAGTAGATGTATTTTACAGGTCTGTCTGGGATTGCAATAGGAAGCTGCTTTCATTATGAAAACAGGTTGTTTATCTTTGTTTCCTGCCTTCTTTTCCCACCTCCTTCATAATGAAAAACAATGCAAACAATTCACTTCACCTTTCTGCTATGACCTGTCTCTCCTGAGTATGCTTTTTATTCGGTGATCATCTATCAGCCACACCACCTCCCTGGAAAACTTCCTTCCCCTAATGTTCCTGAAGAGGTTTTATTGTTACCTCTTGTCTCTAGCAAGTTGTTGTTCAAAACCCTTTTTGGCCTGCCATACCGTTCTCCACGCAATTTGTCACCTTCAGGGAACTGTTTCCTCCTTGAACATGACTTGTGCTGTTTGAGAAATGCCTTTTAACTCTTCTGCTCTGCTGCACAACCTTTTTTCCTTTTAACTCTGGTTGGTTTGGCAGTGCATGATTATTCCAGGCTTGCAATACAGAGTTTTAAAACATTTTACTCTTTTAACTTCTTTTTTACTTCTTCTCAAGCAGCTTCTTAATTTTTATTATACCTTATATATAGTGTATATATACACACACACGCTATGCTGTATATATATGTATAACATATATATACACACATGCTATACTAGATATATGTATAACGTGTGTGTATATATATCTATATTTAAAGTCATATGAGCAATGCTTACATCTTGAATAGGTCCTGGGCATCTCAGAGCCAAACTGAGAGTTGCTTTTCCTGCTTCTAAAGTCAATGATTTTAGCTCCAATAGTTATTTATTATGTCCAAAAATTATTTCAGAGGTCATCCCTCAAGCAAGGTATGCTAGACGTCGTCTACTCAGCGTGTGTCCTGGCATCACCGAGCCGCAGCCGCCAGCCTTTGTCCAAAAAATCTGAGTGACAGCTGCATTGATATCCCCACCCAGATGGGTATCCCCACGCTTTGACTTCCAGCAGCAGCAAAAATACTGAAGGCAACTGCTCTGAACTGTGCTCTACGCTCCTGCCTGCTTTGGATGGTACCGATAAATCAGCAACGAGTGTAGGTGGTTTCCACTTCTCAAAATGCAGCAATGCCGGCTGGAGCCTGCCTGCAGTGCCCCTTCAGCCACCGGCCAGCCGAAGAGAGGGCCGCGGCGGGGGACCTGGGTTCCAGCCCTTTACACCACCCCCGTATGCCACTTTGACGCAAGGCAGGCCCTGTTATTTTCCTACCTGTCTAAGCCACATCTCCAGAAAGCAGTAAACTATTTAGAGGTGGAATTCACCATACTGAATGAAGTCATAGTATTAACATCAGCGCTTCTACGGACAATTTAAAAACCCTTTCAGAGGTGGCAGGACTATTCAAGCAGGCCTAAATTAAGTAAAAATTGAAATGTTTGAAGGAAAATTAGTATGGTTGTCAGGGCCAGCCTTAAATATGTTTTGCTAACATCTTGCAGAAAAAATTTGATGAAAATTGCAGTGCTGTGTGAGAGATGACTGGCTTTTATTTCAAAGTCAGTCAGTCAGGAGAGAGAGGGGGAGGACACACGAGAGCACAGTTAATAAGATGTATAATCAAATGAAAATTTTTGCACAGCGATATTGCATGAGGTAAAACTTCAGAGTTTAAAAACAGAACATGTTTTGTTTACCAAAAATCCAAGAATGTTTGAAAGTACATTTGACTATTATATACATCCCATGTTTTATGGAGTATTTATTTAACATGTAAGTTGGGGAAACGAAGGACCTTTTGTTAAGTAATGTCTCAAAGTGCCGCTGAAAACCAACATAAGCATAGAAAAAGTTGTTTTACAGAACTCAAGAGCTGCTAGGAAAGTTCTGGTTTAGAAAAACATGTAACCTCAAATGCGGTAACTTACATCAATGGCACACGAGCATATGCTGAGGCTAAGCAAGCGCATTGGTGTTTTCATAAAGCCTCACATTTGCTTTCTTGAGCCAGGGCAAAGCTGTGTGCATGGATCTAGCAGACCAGGAGAGTTCTCTGCCTTGCAGTTGGTTTCAACAGGAACACCCATTGCTTCGTGCTGTAACACGCACCAGCTTACTCTCACCATGGCATAGAGCAGCTTTCAGACGAGCACTATTTAAGATGCCAGGATAGGTGACAAGGTTTTTGGTATTCAACATCTGAACCCCAGTCCTACCATGTTTCTGAATGCTGGGATCAAGCCTTCACGCTATCAGAGCCCTGAGGGCACTAATTGCCCTAAGTGTCCTCACCGGGGTCCCACCCCCACCCCTGCCCATGGTCCAGGAGCCCAGGCAAGCCCAGCCAGCCCTGGACCTTTGGACCCAGTTTGTGTTGTGCTGTGCTGTAGGTGTGCCTATGTCCAGCTAGACTTTGCCTTCTGGAAGGATCTCGGAGCTGTATTGTAGGTAGCTTTTCTCCCACCCTGTCTCCTGGATGGACATACACTCTAGCTTTGTTTTCAGCCCCATCTGCTCCTGACTGAGCTTCTTGGTTGGACCTTGGACCTAATCTCTCACCTTATCTGGGGCTGTTGCTGTACCCTGTTATGAGCACTCAGCTCTGCTCCTCAAGTTCAGACCCTGTAGGACCTCTGTTGGTGAGGGCACTGCCTGCACTAGGGCTACCCTTGGCTCCTGGTTCTGTTTTTCCCGCCATGGAGCAGGTCCATCTTTGCCACTCCCTAACAAACTGGCTCTTGACCAGACATGTCTGCCTCTCTCCCGCTGAGTAGGTACTGGCATAAGTAGTAGTGGTGTGGGCTGGGGTTGAGTTTGGCTTCGTAGCCTGCATAGCTGGGTTCTAATGCCATGGAGATCAGGAGAGGGATGTGAAAATGTGATTGAAGAGCCTAGCCATCCTTACAAATACCTGCGGAAGCTTAGCTTAGAGCCAGGCCTGCCAGATTTTGACCTAAACCCTATTTCTCTTTGGTTCCCTTACTGCTGCCCACACTCCTGTTGGGTCTCTGAGGACAAGAGCCTCTTGCTCTGTGCGAGGTGACAACCTGGCGGTTCCACCTTCGCAGCAGAAGCATCTCTGGTGAATTAGCTGCAGCACACAGCAATTATGTTACGGAAGTTGGGTGAAAGGGAGCAGTAATAATTTGCAAGTTCTGCCAACAAAATCCTTTTCATTTTTGTTGGGTTTTTTTCCTCCCCATACCTTGGCAAGACTCTTTCCTGTTTTTCTTTCATTACATGGCAAATGCACAATAGGAACAGGAGGTCATTTACTCCAAATCCTTGATTTATAATTTTTCTGATGTTTCCAGTTGCTTTTTCTAAAGACAGTGAACAATGTGCAAAATCCTTGTTGGGTAACAGTCATAATTAGAAGCTTTCTAAATTTCCAAGAGCTTTTCAGTACTCGGCACACTCCTTCCCTAATATCCTGTGGCTCTGTATTTACGCTAACAAATTGAGTTGTGTCCAATTGACCCCAGAACTGCCGCCCTGCAGGTTTGGAGAATAGTATATGAAAGCAAAAAAGAAACAGCTGGAATGGAAGATCCCGTGCAAGAATCCCATGATGTCTGGATTTAAACAGAAATAATATTTTTGACGAAGTTCTCCCAGAAAATCTTACAGGATCAGCCCAGGTACAAAGGGAGGAATAAGAAATGATTGTTGCAGATCCATGTGGTCAGAGAAGCATGGCTTGGTGGACAAGAAAAATATGAAGTGCTGCCTATGAAAGTAAAAATGAGTGAACTTTCAGCTGGGTGGGGTTGAAAAAGGCAGCTACAGGGAGGAAAAAAAGAAAATCTCAGTCATATTATGATGAAGCTGAGAGCTCTTTTCCTCTGCTGAAATGGTACCTTCTGGTGTTGGTCTGAAAGTATAGTTTTGTATCAGCTGAAGCAGTTTTTTAATTCGGTGAATTCAGATTTAGAGGAATGATTTACTTCATGATTTTTTTTCAGCAGATCATTTCAGTTTGAACGGGAGGCTCTCCAGGGGGTGGAGTGGAGAGCTGAGTAACCCGCGTCTCTGGGCTGGGAGCAAACAAGCCAGCGAGGTCTGCTGGAGATGCCTGAGCAGGCCACAAACCCAACGGAGCTTCAGGCTGCAGTGTGGGTCCTGCCTATGACCCCCTTCCCCCAGATCTCCTGGGGCATAGTAGATGGCTTGCGGCTCTTGACCACGTGAAGATCGTGATTTGCAGTCTCTAGGGTCAGGGAAGCACGCCAGTCTTTGATCCGGCAGTGAGTCAGAAGGTGGGATGTGTTGGCTGAAGGCATCTCTCTACTCAGCCTGAAAGAAAGTCTTGAGCCAAGGACTTTCACCTCCCAGTGGAGTTGCCTCCAAGATTGTACCGTGTCTTTGGGTGGATTTCCCTTATGTTCTCCTGCTGCTGCTTTGCACTGTATAAATAATGGGATATTCACTGGACATGAAGAAATAACAACCTACTGTCTGGTTTTTTTTCCTGGTAGGATGAGAGCAGTATGAGATGTATGAGCTCTGCTCTCTCTGCTAGTGAGTATTTAAGCAGTTGTTATAACTGGAACAAAACCAGCTTCTGATTTCTGATAGCCTGAAGTTTAGGCCACGTACTTTGCTGTTCTGAATCTGGCCGACTGAGCTCTCGGGCGTGGGTCACCTGCCTCTCACTGGAGTGGCTGAAACTGCTGGGGCTGAGAGCTGAACAGAGCATCACAGCCACCTCCTTCCCTGCAGCGACCAGCGGTGTCTGGTGAACTCAGCCTTGCTTGTCAAATGTTCTTGGCCTTTATTAAGTGCCAGAAAATAAAGGGGTTTGCATTAGTCACCATTTTTTCGTAGGCTTGCTTTTTCTTTATTGGATTAAAGCCACACATGAATTTGGGAGTGGATCTAGCCGAACTTCAGGTTCTGCTGGAAAAGATCAAGAGAATGAGAAGATCATTTGCATGACCCTATATAGTCAGTCATGCTTAGATGGGCTGGAGGTGGCAAGGGCTGGGGGCTTTGCCTTTACCGTTGCCCGATAAGACTTATGAGCTGCAGGCTGTGCATTTTGGGAACAGCCATGTACACACGTGTTTGTCTCAGCCGCAGCCTCGCCATTACCAAGGCTATCTCCCAGCCTGAATCCTACCTGAAGATATCGTCAGAGAGCATTTAAGGCATTTATTACTGAGTGGAGAGGTATGCCCATGGTGGTGTACTTCCATCCCCACCAGAAACAGAGCAGCCCAAGATACAAACAACCTTCTCATTACTCCAGGTGCCAAGTGCATTTCTTCGGCCTCTTCTCCAACTTAGAGGACAGCATACGCATTAAGAAAAAAAACCCCTTACATCAAAGTGCCTGTAAGCCGTGTTCATAGAATGGCTTGGGTTGGAAGGGACCTTAAAGATCGTCTAGTCCAACCCCTCCTGCCGTGGGCCACCCACTAGATCAGGCTGCCCAGGGCCTCATCCAGCCTGGCCTTGAACACCCCCAGGGACGGGGCACCCACAGCCTGGTTAGTCAGTTAGTTAGTTGGTCAGTTAGTTCTGGTGTTAGTCATCTTGGACATTACTGAGCACTCTATGAATGAAAGGGCTTTGTGTATGAAGGGGATGATGATGCACTATCTCCCTCCCCTCCTGTCTGCGCTATTTCAGCCCAGTCTCATATCTGTGATCGATCCTCTCCCCTATCCTCTGCCTCCACTGGAAAGAAAGATGAGATGTGAAAGGAAAAAAGTACTGAGGAAAATCTGGAAATCCAGATGTCTCAGCATCAGTCCAAGCTGTGTCCTTTATGGCTTGTAATGAGGAGCACTGGAGTGACTGAAAGCCCTGACCCCCAGCCAGCCATTGTACCTGCTCTCACCTACTTCTCTGAGAGGTGAAGTCTGGAGCAGCTGCTGATTTTCATTTCAAGTCTTAGGAGCTGAGCTATTAATAAGCCTGGAAAATAACCACATGTTCTCTGAATTATGTAACAGATGTTAAATTCCCCAAGATGAAGAGGTGTCTGCCTGATGGAAGAAGTGATGTGAGGATCTTTCTTTTTCTTTTGAGCTGGGTTTCTCCTCTTGTTAGCAAAACTGGTATCTGCTGGTGGAGGTAAAAAGGAAATTAGTATCACCCCACCAGTTTTGACCCAACCCCACTGTTCCCCCCCTCTTCACTTTGCACCCGTGTTTATGCATTTCTTGCCTTTCTCCGGCATCAGATTTTGAAGACAAGTGCCATCCAAAACGAAGTCCCATTGAAAGAATGTGTTGTGATGAAGAGCTGTTGAATGAGTCACTGTGCTCGTGCTGGCATAGCGGGCTGCGGAGCGGGCCAGATCCTTACGGTTGGCAGAGAGAGCGAGAAGCAAAAGAGGAAAGTGAACTTAGGGCCAGGAGTGCTGCAGTGCTTGGCCAGCCAAGGGGGCTGGGTTGCAAACCCTTTCCCACTTAACCGTTACAGTGACACAGCTGCCACCAAGGCGGAGACGTGTTCACGGCCTCACTGGGGTAGTGGGAGATGGGCTGGAGGTGAACACAGAGGTGTCTTAGGCAGGGGATTAAAAAGGGTTTCACTTCTGTCTTCTTTTTAAGGTTGTCTTCCTGATCCTCCTCTGTCTCAGAGTGAGCACTCGTGGCTCCACGTGGGGAAAGGTCCTCAGCAGCTCAGGATGCCTCTTGGTACCTTGCCTAAAGACGGAGGGAAGCTGTCATCAGCTGTGTTACACACAGCTGAGCAGTCCCTTGGAAGAGACATTTATAAATATGGATTGAAGACACCGGGCCCCAAGGGTACCACATTTTCTGTGGGTGTAGATACACAGCGAGACTCTGCGCTAATAGAGATGCCTGTGCTCTTGACTGTGACCCCACTGGCTGCTCTCTCCGAGGGGCGACTTTGCTCACACATTTATTTGAGACCTGCTTTAGCATCTCCCGTTACACACCCGCTGGCATGACAACCGCAAGCGCTTGTTCCAACATCACGTGCCCTTTCCTCCTGGGGATGCTTCTGGGGAAACGTAGCCCACGTCAGAACAAGCTCACAGGGGAAAGTCCTGCTGGAGGTGTGAGCTGTGTTCTACCACCACCACCGTTATTGCAATTGTAGAGAGGGACCCTCTTGGGTTCCTCCCTCTTTTTTCATGTCCTGTACCAGGGAGTAGAAGAAATTGCAGAAAGTGAGCTCCTGCTAAGCGTGAACTTCAGCAGGATTGTGAATGTAATGGGGATCTCCCGAGTACCGGGCTCTAATCTGGACAGCAGACTACCTGGCGCAAGTCTGGGTCCCCCATGCGAAGAACTGATTGTCAGCCACTTTAAGGTAGTAAAAACAAAAGATGTGGAGACCAGGGGGACAGATTTTGAGTGGTTTCACCATTTTCCCACAGTTCCCCTTAGTTTGTCCTTCAGGAGCGGTTGACAGTCTTGCACTGTGTGTTATTCACTTCTCACTACTGATTAATGGGCTTCTAATGTCATTACTTATTTCATTATCCAAACAATCTGGACAATCAGCCATTATCTAGAAAAAAAAAAAAAAAGACAATTTCTTAGTGGCATTAAGTGGTTGGCTAGCAGGGTAAAGTGCAAGGTTCACATTTAAGAGTAAGAGCAAGACACTATTAGCAAGAAAATTTGCAGTAAAAGTCACCTGTAAATTTGCATTATCCAAAGAGTGGAGTCCAGCTATCAGAGGAGGTGTTGCAAAACACAGAGGTAAGTGAGGTAGTCCAAAAAATGTCAGGACTGTATCAGGAGCCCAAGCAGAGCCTCAGAGAGTCAGTAACAACAGTGGTAGTAGTAGCAGTAGTAATACTAATAATACAGCTTGGAGGTCTGGTCCTGGGTCAGGCCTCAAGTGCGCTAGGTGCTATGCAATTGCAGATGAAATGGCAAAGAAGTTCTTGCTTCAAAGCGCTTAAAAACCACGCAGAAGTAGAGCAAAGCCAGACGGCTAGTGACAGATGGGCAGGGGAGAAGAGAGAGGTAACGGCGGCTGGCACAGGGAGGGTGCGTCTCAGGGCACCAGCAGGCTCACGGCTGTTACGGAGGTGGTTTCAGGGAGGATAACAAGGTACATACGTGGATCATTTGGGGGCGCTTGCCCAGGCGCAAGGGTCAGCACAGGGGAAGGAATAAAGTGCTTGTTCAAAGAGTAACGAGAGCCTGATCGTGGCTGACATTGCGGGGTGGTTGAAGGCATGGGTTGGTGTCCCAACAGGAACTGGGGATGGTGGGTCAATCAGGCACAAGCCATGATGGGTCCTGGCAGTAGAGACACTGGCTTGTCGTGAATGCAGAAGAGAAGGGGGAGTGTGGAGAGGCATGTCCTGTCCACAGTGGCGGGGAATGAGTTTTGCAGGTGTCTTTCAAACAGCAATGCTGCAGCTGGTGGCACGTGGTGATGGACAGGAGCTTAGTGACACAGTGCAGAAGGTGCTGGTCAGACTTAGAGGTCTTGCGTGGCATGACCGGAGAAGAGATGCTCGCTGAAGGGGATACCCTGCCTGGGGGCTTGGAGGTTTGGTGTACCTGTGGTGGGTGCCCTGCAGGTACCCGCACGGCTCTCGGCAAGTGCATGGGTGGCCTTGGTGCCTCCTCTTGTGCAAGGGCGCTTGCACCCACATCCCTGTAGCACGGGAGCACCGGCTGGACCCAGCTCACTCCTAGGAGCAGCACCAGTATCCCCGTGGGAGGGAGGTGGGCACACTTTTGATTGTGTGCAGGGACCCCATGCTAACATGCTCCAGGCGGGCACTGGTGGGAGCGGACACGGAGCCCAGCTCACTGTTGGGAGGAGTCATGGCATCGCATGTTCACGCTCAGAGGTGCCGTGCCGGCACCTGCCCAGCGCTTCCGAGGAGACGCCCGCAGAGGCTGCAGGTCTGCTCTCTTGTGACTACTGGGCTGCAGCTGAAGCCAGCCCTGGACGTTTCATTTGATCTGCGCCAACTCTGCACTGCAAAACATATGAGCAAATCGCTGTTGCCCCCTGGAAGGAGCAGGGCTGTGTCCCAGAGCACACTATTCCCATGGCATTTAACATTCTTTGCAAAACCAGCTTTTATTGAGAACTGAACATCTGTTCCAGATGTGGTTATTCACTGCTTGCATCGCTGCACTCCTGCCATTGTTGTCCTGCTACACAGTGAAAGGCTGGCATGAATTATTGAAAGACTGAGTTTAAATAAATGATAAACTGGTACTGCGCGTGCAGTTAAGTCTCTGTCCACTCCTTACAGAGTCACACTCCCGGCTTTGATGTCCCCATGATGAGCTCGCACATCTCCCAGAACCTGCCGTCTCATCTGCCTGATGGGGCTGATCGAAGAGCGTGGAGAGGGGCAGCCCAAGCATGAAGGTGGCCGAGGGGACAAATCTCCTGGGGAGAAGGAGGAGCTGCAGCAGAGAAGCAGGCAACCAGAGTTTCCCTCCTGGCAAGTGCTTTTCTCATCTCAAACCGTTCCTCGCAAGGGGCGAGCTGGCATGGAGGGTTGCTTGCCGAGGGCAATCGGTGGGGTGGGAGGGATGCTGCCAGCTCCCAAGGATGGGCAGTGGGGACAGTGCTGGGGATCAGCAGTGGGCGTGCGCGTTGGGAATCTTATAGCGTAAAGGATCCTTAGTTAAAATCCTAGAGTAAAACCTCATCCCAGGGAAACATCTTGTGGGACTGTGCTGAACGCAAATGCATCTAGACCATCTACGTGCACATGATGTGAGGGCAAGGGGCACTCTGGGTTTGAGCCCACTGTGCGTCTAAACAAGCCAAACCCTCCTTTTTTGTTAGCTTTTGGCTGGGAAGTCCGAATGGAGTTTTGGAAGCCTGGTAGTCTTGGAAATCGACTTTTTGAAATTTTTTTTTCTTCACCATTTTGAAAAATGGCTTGACTCACAGTTGCATGAGGCTGTGGGGATTCACAGCAGACCATCTGTTTCAGCTGTTAGCAGTCATTAATTTTTTTCATATTTTTTGCTACTTTTGAGATACGTTGGGAAAAAAATATGTTCTTGATGGCACTGGAGGACTTAAAAGTCATTTACATTTTTTTTTTCTCAGGGAAACAATATACAGTGGCTGCAGTTGTTATAAAAGAATTACATTTTTATTGGGCTTTCTAAATGGGGAATTCGTCTCCTGTGGACAAGCAGGAGGACCCGGTGTATTGTCTATCTTCTTTCCACCATGCATTTGGCTATACCTGCCTTGCTACTGTACTGCGATACATCTACTAAGGATTTTTTTCTGGGTTAACTCTAATGCAGAAAGGCTTCCATTTAAAAAAATATAGTGAGATTTTCTTTTAAGCCACTATGTTTCTGGAGCTAAGTCCTTACTGATTAAATCAGCCTTATTGTTTCCAGTTAGTCTACCCAGAAACTGGAAAATTACTCAACTCCTTGACAGGTGTTCACAGCTGATGGCTCAGATTTGTGGATCGAGTGCCGGGGCATATGGCATGATAAATAATAGAACAAACTAATCCTATTGACACTGTCCACCCTCCAGCCTGTGCACATTTATCCTTGTGCCTTGCTCTCACCGTGTGACAGCCCGTTCCCCGAGCGAGCTCCTCTCAGAGGTGCTGCTCCCGAGCCGCTGATCGACGAGTTTGGCTCGTCTGTGTTTGCGCAAAGTGTTGTAGTGCGGGTTTTGTGAGGACCTCAGCTCGGCCCGATGGGCAGGTGTCCACCATGGGTTTGCTCCCCGTCTGCCTCATCAGTTCGTTCAGCCGGTGCTTGTGGCGGCACATCATGCTGGGGTTTGCCCAAGAGCCTTGCCGGTGGTTTCTCTGTTGCTTGTGCAGGGTTGTAGATGCAGCAAAAAAAGCTTCATTGAGCTTAAGGGGGGCTGGGAAATGGCGAAGGCTGGTAGCACAAGGGAGGGTGCAGTGCCTTGCATGGAAACGTGTGATGGGGAGATGGCGGCAGCTCCTCTAAAGGATGCTGAGTCCTGGCCTCGTGCAAACATGAAGCTGTCGCCTGATAATGGGCAGAGCAGAGAGGCGCGCACTGGGCTCACGGCGGTGCTGGTTTGCGTCGTGCACCCCTGAAAGAGCGAGCTGCGGGCAGGACGTAAAACGTGAGCCACGGACCTCTGAACCTGCTCCTGAGTCTTACGAAGGTGGGAGACAGCAGACCAGAAACTGAGTCTCTTAGACCTATGACACCTTTACCCTGTGACACCTGGGTGAAGTGACAGCCAGAGAGCCGTGGAGTATTTCCAGCCATCCATTAGGACTGCGGCTTTCAGCAAAATTACAAATGTGTCCTGGAAAACTCTCCTTCGAGCTGGCCAAAGAGCCGTTACTGTTTCTGGGCGCGGGAGCTGCTTCTGCGCTCGGCAGCCGGCGCGGGGCCATGCCGCGGCCGAAGCCAGTGTGTGCCACTGCGGAGCGAGCTGGCACCGAGGGACGCCGTGGGGACGGTGGCTCCTCCTGTCCTGCTGCGGGCTTCAGGGTGGCACATGCTGGTGAAAACCAAACATCTCTATAGTGGAAAGCAAATAGTCCGTAGGACGTGCCCCAAGAGCTCAGCATCAGGTCTAGATGCGCCCGCGTGCAATTTCGGGTATGGCCTGGGTCCACCTCTTGTCCCTTGCCTGTGGAGGAGCAGGACGTGTCCCATCCCTCCCTCTCTTGCTCTCGTTTCTGAGCAAGGCGTGTGCCCTGAGTAATCTGGGGCAGCCAGCGCACCGCGGTGCCTGCTGCAAGCTCGCCAGCAGAAGGTGGAGGAATGCACATCTGGAGGCTCAGAGACATTTGGTGCCTGCGTGGTTTTCATTTGGAGGCCTTTCCGTTGTTGATTGACTTAATTAAAATTAAAAAAAAAAAAAGAGAAGCAGGCAGGATTGGGGTTTTTTGTTTGTTTTTTTCTTTTTTTAATGAAATGCCTGGCTTTGAGGGATACAGAGCCAATTTTCATTTTGAAATTTCCTTTATTTTTAAATCTATTTAAATTTATTTTCCCCCAAAAAATTTTGAGCTGCAAACTGAAAGGAGGTGTTAGACTTTGTGAGCCAAACCAAACCCAACCCCAAATCTATTAACTGACGCAAAAAGCATCTTCTGTTTTGCAAAGTCAATTTTCTGGAAAAAACTAAATATCTTGTTTATTTTCCAAACAAAAACACTGCTTTTTTAAAATGAACTGAATTAACCAAGATACCTAAAATGCTCCTCATATTTTTTGCCCCAACACGGAGAAGCGTGGGTTGGCGCTTGCCTGTGGGATGCTCTTCCCCCTTGCCCTACCTGCTGAAAGCCTACGCCATGGTACAGAGGCTTTCTGGGGCATGGCTCGAGATCTGCAGATTTGGTGAAGCGGGAGGAAGAGGATTAGCGATCCTGGGGCCCCCATTTGTTCTTCACGCCCCAACGTGCGTCTGCTTTTGCTTGCAGCCATCCTCCTCCTCCGTCCGTCAGGTCAGACCCCAGTGCCTCCCCAAGAGACCCCACTTGCGGCACAGGGCACAGCCCTTCTCGGCGCGCCTGAAATCCCTGCCCAGATCCTGAGTGAAATGTAAAAGTAAGAAAAAGGAAGAAAATACCTCCCCGTCAGGAAATTTGCCTATTAACACCCCAGAGACAAAAGTCTCAATGGAGCTTTTCCCCTCCGAACCAGCTAAAATGTCTCTCACTGATGGGAAGTCTAAAAATAAGCACGTTCTCCACAAACAGCTTAAAGATGTTGAAAATGAAAAGCAACAAAGGATGTAGAACGTATGAGTCACTAAATTACAGGGCTATCTTTCTAAGAGCAAAACAAAACAAAACAAAAAACCCCCCAAAACCCTCCCCGCTGAAATTCATTGTGAGTTTTCTGGGTTTGGTTTGGGGCTGTTTGCCCCGCGGTGCCTGCGCAGACAGTCATCTTATTTTTGTGGGCTAGCGAAGGGCTGAAACCTTATCCAGTTTTATTACATAGTGTGCCAGAGCTGCTCTGTATAAATAATAAGAGTAAAACCAGTCTGCTCAGCGGCATGAACAGGAGGTGCTTTTCTCTCGCACATGGGCATTTCTGTTGATTTTTCTGGAGATAAACCCCCTTGTACGAGCTCGCTGGATGTCAAGCTTTCTTGCAGGGAAGAGTGTAAGCGTACATTTGTCTTGACAGCATGTTCTTCTGGCCTCGGCTAAGCCACAAGTGTTTGGACTCTCGCTTGGGATCAGGCAGATTTTTGTGGGTGTAATCGCATTTGTCTATAGCTTTAGTTTGTTGAGATAATGTAATTAAAAGGAGTTCTCGGTTTGTGGTTTGTTTTTTGGTTTTTTCTTCCCTGAAGGTCTCATTTTGTGATGAGCTCCACTTGGGTGGACTCTGTTGCAAAACTGAAGCTTTTTTAGCATTTGCAGATGAGCTTGAATTGAAATCTTGGCGTTTGAGGCAGCAGGAAAGGGGGTGGACCGGTGCCAAACCTATGCCTACATCTGATGTTTGCAGCCAGCCCCAGTCTCCCTAATAGGCTGAAATGAAACCTTGGATCCAAGCAGATGGTAGGGCTGGAGATGCGAATCTGCCAGCGCTGCCGCATCCCAGACCCGCTGTTAGGGTGTGCAATACCCTCACCGGGGTTTGAAGGAGCTGGAGGCTGCCCCTTTATACCCAGCAGCAGCAGCAGCACCTTCATCCATCCTCTTCCTCGCTGTGGCGGGGGGACGAAGGGCAGCAGCAACCGGGCCAGGCTGCTCGTGACCCCTTGCCCGAGCCCGTTGCGGTACCCAGCTGGCTCGCTCCTGGTCCAAATAACCCATCGATCAATAAATCAGTTGCCTGAGTCGGCAGGTACAACGAAGGCTGTGCACAACGATCATAAATCCTGGAGCGGAGCTCACTCAGCAATGATTTAATCTAGGTATTTAGTTCTGAAATGCGCTAATTAAACTTCAGAATAAAGCATCCAGTGCAAAAGCGAGATGAATAAAAAGTAAAAATAAAAGTTTCTCCTGGATTAATTAACCATCATTAAAACATGAAAATCCAGGCTAGGGAGCAATTGTACGCCTTCCACAAAGTGTTTCAGCAGAAATAATGGGATGAAATTAAGCAATACAAAAATGTAGGCTGAGAGTTGAAAAACTTATCCCACTCGTGAGACCCATTAGACTGCGTAACGTTAGTGAACCTTCTCCAGGGAGCGGTCAAATGTGTATGCCTCAGGACATTTAAAACTGGACTGGATGGAAACCCCCTCCCCAGTACTGTGGGGAATAATTACAGACCTCCTCACTTTAACGGGCCTTACAGATCTTTCTGAGCTTTAATTTCAGTGGGTCATCCCTAACTGAGCAAAACTACTTAATTTCAATAGAGGACTTGCTTATCTGAGGGACCTCCAAGTTTGACCCTACAGGCCTAGATACGATAAGGGATATTTTTAAGACACCAGCCTCTTCTAAAATCATACACTGGCTCATACACTGGCTTGCCCTGCCTCCCCTTGGATGCCGCATTTATTGCTGCCATATTTATCGCCTGCTCGCCCGATGCTTCAGCCACCGCTTTCCTTGGTCTCCAGAAAGGCACCCGAAACGAAATGGAGACCTCGCCCTGCCTACGCGGCCGTGGGTTTGCTGAGCATCTCCTTACGAGCTGGGTGGTACCCAAATGTAATCAGTCTGACTGGTGCACAACAGCTTGATAGCAAATTACATCAAGCGATATCCCACTTGTTATTAGAGTGACAGCTCAGCGCTGACAGTGACAACTATCACCAGTCCCCAACAGGCAGCCAGGCAGGTCTCTGACAACAACCTTGCATAATTCTTCAGCACGTTACTTTGTCACATTAGTATTATATTGTCTCTCGCCGTACCATTTTCGGGAGCATAATGCGACTGTCACGGTGCTGATCTCCGAGGTAGCCCTCTCCTTCCGGAGAGCGCGCCCTCCCATCACCGCCCCCCGGCCGCGGGGAGCTGCCGGCCGACTACCGAGGACATCTTCTTAAAAACAGAGGGTTTGACACCATCAGCTCTGTATTTTAACAAAGGAAAAGAGAAAAGGGCCGCTGACTGTTCCTATTTATGCAGACACAAGTTTGGAGATATTCTGGATATATTTAGGGATTAATGAGAACTTGGTTCTTTAACAATTTTTAATAATAAATATGTAAGCCTAATGGATTTTCCAGCTACTGTTTTCAGCCATGAAGTTTGGAACCTTTTTGGCTAACGTCTTCCAGAGCTGAAGGAAAGGAAATTAGCTAAAGGCAGGGAACAACGTTCTGCAAATGAGGGGCTTTGCCCCCACTTTACTCACGTAAGCAGCCCAGATGAAGTTGAGGGAGTCGCAGGTGGAAGTTTCCTTATGGATCAAGAAAAAAAAAGAAGCAAAAAGTAAAAGGACGCGAAGAGATTGATCCGAGTCTCACCCTGATGAAACAGCATTCGGCCCCATCATTCACCTTCCGCTGATGGTGCTGAGGGCCACCTTGCTGGAGCAGGAATTCTCTTCTCACTGGACACAGGAATGCCAGTAACTTAACAGAAACGGTAAAACTGCAGCACGCAGCTGGGCCCGCACAGCCCTGAGGGTTTCGAAGGGGCTTGGGCCATGGCTAAATTCCTGCGTCTCCCTCCAGGCCCAGGACCTGGTGAGAGGCAGCGTGCAGGCACGGGGCAAGGGGCAGCGGGGTGCAGAGCTCTCGTCCTTGGGCAGGACAGCTGAGCTGGTGAAGCAAAACCAGTTTGATATCAGTGGAGATGGGATTTCTAGTTTGCATAGGGAGCAGAGAAAGCAAAACCCCCTCTGCCTGTTGTTTCTCAGCTGGTGATGGTGTTCCTTCTGATGGCAAAATCGTAGCACGGGGAACGGCATGACCCGCGAGGCTGAAAGGAAGGAGGTGGGGAGGATTTTACATCAGAAAAGTACAAGACAGGCAGGCTGTGAATTAAACACCTTTGAGCCATAAAATCGACACTTACTCTGAAGGCTGTGTTCAATGCTTACACGACTGTGGGAGTGTCGCTGTGGATGCCGGGTGGCTCTCCAGGCTGTGGTCTGGATCCAGCCGAGGCAGTTTCAGTTGAGCGCTGGGTTCCCGTTAGAGACTCTTCTGCAGTCAACCGCTTTCACCGTCAGAACATCTCCCCACGCATTTAGCCGAAATTGTCTTTAGCTAAATTTCACCCCACTGGAAGCACCCTGGGTCCAGCTTTCCCCGGGTACGGCATTTTCCGCGGGTTTGCCGGTACTGGGCAGTGCCCCAAAGAGCGTGTGCCTCTGGTGCATTCAGAAAGGGAACTGGAAAGACAAGCAAGCTCCACCGAGCTGCGGTAACCCCCCGAAGATGCCTGCAGCAAGGCAAGGTGTCTCCTGGCTGATCTGCGGTGGTAGTTCTAGCTCAGCTGAGAAGCCTAAGGAGGTGCTCAGCAAGCCGGGGGAAGCGCGCTCGTTCAAGCACTTGCTCTTTCACCCTGCCGAAGGCGGGACCCCCCGCCCGGAGCTGCCAGCATCCGTGCTTCGTAGCTGCCTGCTCGGCTCCTCTGCCCGCCTCAGCGGCAAGCAGGGCCAGGCCGGCTGGCCGGCCTGGGGCGCTGGCTGCGGGGACACGCACGCCTCGGTGCACACAGGGGCACGGGAGGCACGTGCAGACGGGGTTTCTTCTCCTCCATGGCTGCTTTCAAAAAAAAGAACCGGCAGCAGCTTACACACACACACCCCCCCCCACACACAAACACCCACCCCATGCGACACAGAAGACCTGGAGAGCGTGCGGGGAGTCAACTTCCTCAGGGGCTCAGCCCCCCCCATCGGCGATTCCTTGCGGGTCGAGGGCTATTCGGGGTTGTGCTCTTCGCCAGCCGCCGCCGGGAGGGAGCAGAGCCCGGGCGGTGGCTGGAGCGGCGGCGGCGGCGGCATCCGCATCCCTCGGGGTTTGGGGGCTGCCGGGGGGGGGGGGGGGGGGGGGCGGGGGGCCCCGGGGGGGG
>JAVKLA010000084.1:11986297-12035264 GCA_034782735.1 Sagittarius serpentarius | reverse complement strand
CCAGCCATCCGCACGCTCACTCACAGGAGCACTTGGTACGCCGTGCCGGTCCGTCCGCCGCCCCCCCCCCCCTCCACGTGTGCGGTTTGTTCACGGGTGGGTGCCCCCCACCCCACCTTGGCTGTGTGCGGTTGTGCGCACACGCCTGTTTGTGGAAGGGGGCACGCAAGTTGCCATGGAGTGGTGTAACAGCACTTTTGCTGCCCAGAAAAGCCTTTTTCTTAAATTTCTGGGCCCTCTCCTCCTTCGTACCGTGGATGATGTAACAAGCGCTCGGTATCTATGCAGTGTCCTGCTCTTGTGGAGTTAGATAAGAATGAAGAACCCAGAGCAGAGGGAGCATCCGCCATCTGTTTGAATAGATGGGTCTTAATGAATCTGTCAAAATCAACAAAGGTACGCGACGGAGGAATTTGGCCCCAAACACCTCCTGATGCCGCTGTCGGCAACCGAAAGTCTCCCAAAGAGAGTCCTGCCTATCGCCCAGATGCCTTAATGTATTCAGCCCAGCCTCGGTTTATTTCAGATGTAATTTCAATCACCAGATTTAATACATGATTTGCAGTGATTGCCTCCTGATTTACCCACTTGAACAGCAAAAGGAATGCATTAAGGAAGGCTGAGCTGCCGTGCTTTGCTGGTGTCCTGAGCGTGAGCTGTTTCTCCTGTTACTCACCAGCAGCTCAGACCTTTTCCACCCACCAAGTTTTACTGTTTTCCATGTAGCAGCTGCATCCCCCTTAGCACACGCCGCGCTGTGTCGCACTAATTCACTGGGCGCCTTGCAAGCTTGTCTCGGCTCTCGGTGGCTTTTGGAGCGTGTTGAAAGTCGTCGGGATACAGACGGGCTCCGTCGGGAAACGGTAGCGGGACGAGATCAGCTGTGGGAACGGCTCGCTGAGGTCTGGCTGGGCTGCGGTTGCCTGTAACTCCGCCGGAGGAGAGGTGTGTGATCCTGCCTCGCTCGATGTGCTTGCTGGACTACAAGAAGATCTCCTCATTGCCTGGGAAATCGAATTTCCCCATTGTTCAGCTGTAAAATAGCTGCACAAGGCCGTGATTGGCAAAGGACTGGATCACCCAGGCTGCTTACATCACGTAGGCAGCTGCCACCGAAATGACACACTTGATTGAAGGCCAAAAGAACCATATACGTAACTGCCTGTGATTAAGCTCCGTATGATGCCTCAGAGCAAGTAAAAACCCCTCCTTCATCTCATCTTGTTTGTAACAAGACAACCGTTGCAGGGATATCATTCGGGTCATGTTGTGGCTTTTGGGGGATTTTTTTGTTTTGTTTTGGGTTTGGGTTTTTTTTGCTTCTGGCTGTAAACTTCCATGACCTGCACCAATCTGCCGTTGCACCCTCGCACGATGCCCCATGAGAGCCTGGTGCTGTAGGTGTGCTGGTAGCTGGGAATACAAATTTTACCAGGTAAGAGCTCCCAATGCCATTTTTTCACAAGGAATATTCTTGGCTGGCTTCCTTTGGGGAGGGTGAGGGTGTTTGCACGCGTCCTTTCCCCACTGGCATGCATGTGTGGCGGTGCGACTGCTTATTTCTGGGAAGGGTTTGATAGGGGAAGCTTCATCTTTTCAGTTTTCGGAGTCTTTGTGGATGCTTAACTGTTTCCTTAGAGTATGCACTGTACCTGTAGCTAAATCCTCGCCGTACTGCACCTGTAGATAAATACTCTGCCCTGGCTCCGGCGAGGCAGTTTGCGTATCTCTGGGCAGAATCCCGACCGGGCGGTGAGGGATGGGGAGGGTGGTGGACCTGGGCCAAACTCTGCACCAGGTGAAACTTCCAGGTAGCGTAAGGACTGCGGGGGTCTCCCATGGAGAGGGCTCCATCCTGCAGGAGCTGGCGTCTGGTCCTGTACTCCTTGGTAGCGTGTAGACCTCGTCTGGTTCTCACAACACCTTCCCTTAACTTTTCGGTGAGGCAGGATCGGGCCCCGGCCCGATCCTGCAAACTGATGGATTTCGTTAGCGAACAAAACCACTTTGCAAGCATCTCCCTGCTATTGAATCCCAGGGCAAAACTTGTCTTGCAAAAAGAAAAAAAACCAAACCAAACCAAAAGCACTTAAACACTATTAGTTTGCACAACTGCTAATTTCAACAAAATCTCTTTCCTTTCCTGTCTCAGCTGCGTGGGGAGACAGGGTCGTACCTCCTCTCTCCGTACTCACACTCTCTCTGACTTCATTATCATGCAGGTTTTGTCCAGTCATAACGTGCTTGAGGATTATGCTGATGCAGCTAATTCCTAGCATATCATGATATATGGGTATATATATAAAGATAGATAGATAGATAGATAGATAGATAGATAGATAGATAGATAGATAAACAACATTTTTGTGGCCACTTGTCCAGGCTTTCCTTCAAGAGACTAAACCCCAGCCCGGTTTTGGTACGTTTAAATGGCTGGTCCCATGCATCTCACACAGCCTCCAGAAAACCTTCCCCTGTAAGTTACAATGCAATGCAAGTTCTCTTGTTTTATTTTCCTTTAAATGACCTAATTTCTAAGCAAAATCATTGCTTGACCAGTAGCGAGATGATAGTACTATGCATGTTTTATCTTTCAGAGTTATCGTAAACTGAACAAAATAGCCATTGAGAAACTACTTGTATTAGAAATACCAGCAAACATCATTTTAGTTGATTTGTGCACATATAACTTTATTGATTCAGCATGAAATATGGCAGGCAATCTATTAGGAGATGTAAAATGAAACAGGCAGAGCCTTTTCAGAATATGTTGGGAATGTCAAACGGGTCTGAGAGCGATCATTGTAGTAGCCAGGTGGCTTGCTAAGGTAAACTGAAATGATTTTTTTATGAGTCCTGTAAACAATACCAAGCCAGTTTTATTCAGTTTTATACAGTCCATAGCTAAAGATATATTAGTTAGCTCAGCTGTTAACTGGGGGAACTGACATGTATGGAGAAGCTTTGCAAGGCTGGGTAGGCTTTAATTGTATTTTTAACCTGTGAATGTGGTTAGTGTTAAAAGTGTAAGCAAGAAACTAAAGTAAATACTGGGTATTATGCAATAGTACTTGGGCTATGATGAAAAGAGGGCAATAGAAACAAACTGGTTTATAGGTCTGCTTTTAATTAAATGCAGTCTACTTTGATAAAAGCACTAAAATGTGAAAATGTGTCTCAGAATAAAGACATTAAGCAGTGGTAATTAAAGCCACAGTGTGGATTTAGTCTGTTGAACCTGAAGTCCATGGGCAGGACGTGGAAAATGTATAGAGATTCAGTGGGTGGTTCTAAAATTGCCCTCTCATTCCTTCAACTTAAAATCTGCTCATGGAGGCTTACTGGGCATAATTGTATATACATTTTTACAGCATGATAAAAGAAAACCTTAAGCATCTGCACTGCATGTTGTCATTAGGTCGGTTCATAGCTGAAGCTTTCAGGCAGCGTATACCTCCCTTTTTCATACATTATCGAGCCATTTAACCCAGATGGAGGTTTCAGATCCACGCCGTTCGTTGCCTGTAGCCATACCCCGCTGTGTTGGCATCCCAGCGGCTTCGGTGGTACCTCCCAGGGTGCAGGCGTTGGAAAGTGGGGTGCCGAGGCACGGCGGCTGCCCTGTTTGTCTCTGAACCCCCAGCAGTGAACCGACGCCCAGCAGCGCTGGGGAGAGCTTTGTGGAGGTGCTGGTTTGGGGCTCTCTGAGCCACCCCTTTTCCTTACCCTCCTGTATTTCCATCATCATCACACGTGTTTATTGAAGTTCTTCCCCCTGGTATCTGCAGAAGGGTTTTGGATATTTATAAATGCAGCGAGGGTCAAAATCTGACTGCTTTGCCTTTTAAGTAGGGCATAAGCAGATACCGTGTTTGCCTGTGGTCACTTAGTGTCCTGGAGGATGCTTGCGTGGGATGACACAGGTGACAGCGCGGTGGGCACGTGTGCGCAGAGAGAGCATCTGCGTGCAAATAGTTTCCTTGGGATCTTTTTATCCTTGATGCCGGCACATTAAACAGTAATGTGAGGAAGCCTGAAAAGCTGGACGCTTGTTCAGTCGGGGGAACGGCCACCACTGATACCCTGCACAAATTTCAGTTTGGCTTAATTCCTTCCTAACCTAAATTCTCTTTGTGTTTGCACTCGCCTCCTGCCGGGGGCCTGATTCTGCAAAGGGGTCAGTAGGGCAGAGCCTCGCTGAAGTTAATGAGTTGCAGCGAGTTTGTGCCTGCGCTGGGATTGATCCACTTTAATGAGGTTTTTTTCGTTCTCCTCTGTTTGCAGGACCATAGCTGTTTGCATAGATACGACGATCATTTTGAAGGGTTACCCAATCCTGCAAAGCCTTAGGCAAACACCTAAGTAAATAGCCCGTTGGCTTGGATGAGCACTGCTGATGCTTGCAACCTGTCCCAGTGAAGGTAACTGGAGTTTTGCCATTGCCTCCCATGATCGCTGTGCCCCCCCCCCAAGGGAAGTGTGCCCCATGGGCATGCGTTTGAAGACCCAGACATGTTTGTGCTGCTAGTTGGCAAGCTTCTCCAAGGGTTTGAGGACATAGCTAGAGGCTACCAAGGACGTCAAAGTAATACGTTCTTTGATATACATTTATGTCTTCATCCTTGATCTTAGATACTCTGCTCTGACCCCTTTTAACAAATGCAGTTTAAGAAAAATGCCCTCTCTACTCTATTTTTTTTCTGCATATTGTTGACCTCTGCCAGGGCAGTGATTTCCCCATGGAGAGCTGTTGGTACATCAACAATTATGCAAATGAGATTCCAAATAGTTGATCATCCCTGCCAGGTATTAAGGTTGGGAGCAGCCAGGAAAAACAAGAAAATGAAGTCTCCATAACTGTTTTCAATTATTCAGTCTCACTGGTTCTCCTTATGTTTCAAGAAGAAACATGCAAATTTCTCCGGGTCTAGCTTGTTTACAGAGTGCTCACGGGTTTCAAGTACAGCCAGCATCAGATTTCTGTTGTACATTTCCTTTGAATAAATACTGAAATAAAAATAAAGATGCTGTAATTTGTGCCACCCCAAGAGCTAAATACTGCGCTCCAGCAGGAAATGACCATTTTGGTTTCTTGGAACAGCTTTACTATAATCTTCCAAAGACCGGTAGCTTGCAAAGAAAGAAGCACAGACTTTCTCAAGGCAGCTCGGCTCTCTCTGATAGGATCTGGTTTCTTGTGAATTAAGGTCTTGGACGATGAGGCGCTCCAGCACGTGCTCAGGTCCTGCTGAGTCCAGGGAGTGCTTCAGCACTTTGCAGTGTCGGAGCTCCAGGGCTTACTCCTTGGAGGAGGTCCATTCCTGCCGACTGCTGTGCACGTACGGAGGTCATTGCAAGCTTGGGATCTACCTACATACTCTTCCCATAAGCAGCTCAATAGTGTAGTGGTTGGTGTTCAAGAGCTAATGTGGGTGGACAACGCACCGTTCGGTGGGTGGCCTGGCCACCTTCTGCAGTAGTGTTGCAAAAGTCCTGTGTGTCCAAAGGCAGTTGATATTTCCAGTTTTCTGCATGGAGTGGTGCCATGAGCACAACAGTCTCTGAACCGTTTGTCACCCGTAGCCTGTTCCTAGCTTAGTAGTACTTAATAACAACCAGCCTGGTGGTTCTGGAAACTTACTGTGGGGGCAGGTCTTCATTTGGGTCAGCTGACCCTCTCCCAGCAAGCAAACTGGGATCCTCTCTTCAAATCTGGATCCTCTTTTAAATCTGGGCCATGGTATGTGTGTGAAGACACTTTCCCAAGCAAACTAACAGCCCCGAATGTTTGCAGTGGGGAAATGCTTGGAGTGTATCTTGGATTGAATCTTACTCTATGATCCACCTGGATTTATGTGAAAATCATTCCAGCGTTATGGTTACCCTCGCCTCTTTAATTACCTTCTGGCTCATTTATATATGTTGATGGCTCCAGTCCTCATAGCTCCTAGGGAACTTTCTATAGGAACCATCAGCTATTGCTTTTAAAAAATAACCCTCACCAGATGTCCAAAAGCCTCCTTTAAAGAAGAGGCCTGGCATAAGTCATATTTATGGGGAGTAATTAACTGTCCTGTTAAAAAACCTACATGTTTTGGCATGTCATTAATAATACATAATCAACCAATGGCTATTTGTAGTGTGTTACTTTGTTAAATCTGCTGTAAAAATTGTCATTATTGATATATTTCATGTTTATAATTACTCATATGTGACGCACTGAGTCTGTTGTGAATAATCCTTTGTATATTGTTTTCTTAAATAGGATGCTTGCTCAGTGTGCTGGGGGTGCCAGGAAGCGCTGCTAATAATGTCTTCATGTCTGATTTATGCCTGTGAAGTGAAGGCAACTGGACATGAGTAAATGAATAGAAGCATGCTCAGAAAACTGTCCTCAAGACACTCTCAATAAGCAAACACTCAACAGTTGTGAGTGGAGAAAACGGTTAAACAGAGCAGGGAAACGTGTTAGAAATGCATTACGGGGGGCTAAAGATGCACAAGTGACATTTCCTCACTGTTTTGTCATTCACTTCATCTCAGCTAAAAGCTCTGCGATACCTGTTTTCTTACTGCCAACAAGGACCTCGTTACCCTATGCCATCAGTTCGTTCTGTGTTACCTTCTTGTGTTCTTCCACTCGGAAAAAAAGTGAGCTAAGTATTCCAGAAAAAGAGAAATCTGGTATTTTTGTATTTGAACAGCAAGGACTGTTGAGGGGGTTGGTGTAATGGCCTGAGCAGATGCGGATGATGGTACAAAGCCTCTCGTGCACCACTGACCTGCGATGTGTGCTCAGCTAAACGTGCTCGGTGTTGACTTTTTCCGTACCCCTGTCTCCTGAGTGCTGGGGAAGTTGATTGCGTGGGGGGGTGTGCAGGACGAGCCCCCGCTGCATGCTGACAGGGTGTCCCTGGGGGGTAGGCACAGGGTGGTCATTGCTCCCCTTGGCAGTATTAACGGGACGGTTTTGGTAGGGAAAAATGAAATGAAGGTGAGGTGGAAGGTGCTTGGGAGAGTGCCGAGGTTGCTGGCAGGTCTGTCGGCTGCGTGTGTTCTCATCTCGGCACTGATGCTGCTCAGCCCCTCAGGGTGTCTTCACAGGCTCCTGGTTTTTAACGCCCAGGAGGAGTGTCAGAGGATCTAATCTGGAAAACAATATATCACAAGCCGTTAGATTTCACCCCGTTAACTCCAGTACCAAGCTTGGTAGCTTGCGCTTGGCTAAAGAGTGTTTTCCAGCAAGGCAGCTGGTCTTGTCTGGGAGACAGCAATGTGTCACTCGTTCTGGTAGTTTGTTCCAATGGTTATTCACCTTCGCCATTAAAAACTCTTGCTTAATTTCCAATTTGCATGTTTATAGCCTTCAGCTTCCCACCATGGAAGCCCTTAGCCTTGAGATATTAGAGCTTTTTAGTAGCCTGCATTGTTTTCCTCTCATAAACTCTTACCATGTCCTCAAACAGTCTTTTCTTGGAAGCCCCTGGGTGATGCACGCCATGGGTCCTGTTGGCTTGTAGAGGAGCTGAACCCACAGGAGGGAGCGGGAGGCTGGTGCATCCACGCTGCAGCCTCCCCAGGGATAAAAGCTCCATTTCCAAATGGTTTTTTTCATGTTCCCAGATGAATTATTAGAGGGGGGAAGAGAGGAATGTTCGGAGATTTTTGTTGCGTAGTTGGCTTTTTTACATTTTAATATCAGCTTAGAAGCTTTCAAAAGCAACTGTGGTTTATAGGAAGATGGAAATTTTTGACTAACCCTGGCTAAACTCCACCCCTGCAGCCAGAGGCTGGGGCAGCAGTAGCAGAAAGTGGCTCAGTGGCAGAAAGTGGGAGAGGGCAGGCAAAAAGCTGGGGATTGTTGGCTACAAGAGGTGAGGATGAGTTTCGGGGCTAAGAGGAGCTTGGGTGAAGGGATGGAATGCTGGTGATCAATTATGATGGTTCTTTAATTACACAGGTTTAAGCCTGTTTGGGAATGGAAAGGGGTCTTTATCCCCTTAGCGTGTGATGTGCTTGCCCTGGAGATACAACGCTATCAAGTCATTGCAGACCTCTCCTCCCGGCAGTTTAAGCTGAGGATCAGCCTAGGCCATAGTTAGAAAATAACAAACAACAGCTATGGTTTAAAACTGTCCCACTGTGTTCTCACATGTTCCACTTGCAGAAAGAAATGTGTATATTTTATTCTTGACCTGGCATCCGCAGCTCTTCCTTTCTGCCATGCAGAATTCAAAGGCAGCCGTGAAGCATCAGTTGTTCAGCAATGTGATGTCTTTTAAAGTGACCTTCCCCTTCTTTTTAATTTCAAATTTTCTGGAGAATGTGGGGAAAAAACAGCACAAAACCATCTGAAGCTCCTATCGCTTTGTAGTCCTCGAACCTGGAAGTTTGTTGCTCATGAAGTGCCTCTGTGGCACTACATCCATTAGGCTTGTCACTCAGACCTTGCTTTCTGCATTTCAGAGGACTTTTTTCCCAGTTACATCCTTGAATGCTGAAAATGGTCTAAGGCTTGCAAAGTCCTTTTACCCATTGATCAGCATGGGCAACTTTATTGCCAGTATCCCAACCCAGTATCTCCCAGCAAGGAGATCTCCATTTTCTTGGTCATTGTCTGAAACAGGGGAATATTTTCTTAGGCTTATGCCAATAAATAATCACATACGGCACGGATGCCATGTCTGGTGTGATGAGGACAAGGGCACACATGGGTATGGAAGGTCAGGGCTGAAAGTGGTCCCTGGGAGCCAGTTTTAGTCTGTACCTGTATCACCACCAGTGAATGCACAGTGAATCTCACATGCGTGTGTGTAGTACGCTGTGGACTAAGGTCTCACGTTTGCAGTCCATACATCCTTGTAAAAGGTATGAAATTAATCTGGATGGATTAATTTGCTGAAAATATGATGTGTGTAAATGCTTGGACTAGCATCTGATAAGCAGCCCTGCTCCCAGAAAGCGGGAGCACTCCTTTTTTCCAGAAGTAAAAGAAAAACCCTCTTGGAGGAGGCTGTAGGGCTCACTTGCACTCACAGCCCAATGACTTTGCATTACAGTCTGAGGAAATTTGGCTTCCAAAAATGGTCCGGTGTGTTTACTGCTCTGTGCAGGCTGCAGCAGTGGACTGGGAGCAGGGAGACTCTTGTCTTTCTCTGCCTGCAATATATATATAGCCCAAATACGCCTTTCCATGTGTTTTGGGGAATTTGGCTTTATTGGTATCAATAGTCAGAAAATACAAACTTCCTCAAAGATTTTCCTCCCTGGGAGGATATATTTTAGATCTTTCTCTTAAGGCTCCCTATGTACCAGACCTTGTTTTTCTCAATCCCAAGGCGCCCTTCCAAGACCCACTTATATTGATTTTGTAGCTACAGAAAAAGCCATCTGCCTGAGCACACTTTCCTTCCTGTGTATCTTTATGCACCTGAGTTGAGACTGATTAAACAAGACTTCTGCATTTTATTGCACTGGCTTAAATCTTCACACCTCGTTACAGACCTCTCGATGTTCTCCCCTTCTCTGCATCCTCAGAGCTCCTCCCAAAGCCACAATGAGTCTCTTTGGGCCCTCCAGACTCGTCTTTGGTAGCTCGGGCTCATATTGCACTTGAGGTGGCAAGCTTTTGCTCAAAATAAATTAAAAAAAAAAATCTTTAAAGCTATTTTTAGCAACAGTGAATGCAGGTGATGAGGGACAAAGTGACTTAGTGTGCTTCCTAACAGAAGGATTTTGCCAAAGCCGCGTGTCTGCAACAAAACGCTTGACTTGTCTTCCATTAACTGTATTGGCTACGATCACAGAAATGGGGATTTAGTCCAGCTCAGTCGCTGCTGTGCCGCAGAGCACACTGCCTCCTTGGGAGAGAGGGAAGGGACTAGTGCATGGGCAGCAATGAAAGGAAAATGTACCAGAACAGCAAGGAAGACTCTTTAGAAAGTTAGTTGCGTCCCCTGACCGATGTGTCGTGCCCAGAGCACGGAGGATCAAATAGCCCAGGAATTTCCCAGGTGATATTCAGGGGTCTGTTTGCTCTGCTCTTTCCTTCAGATCCAGCTGGATATTACACAGCCTACCGGAAAAAATAATGGCAATTGTTCAGCTCTGGGGAAAAAGAGATAATTTTTTCAGAATTCACTGCTCTTACTTGCCTTAGATGTTATAATGTTGCTCTGCCCAGGGAGAAGCATCTTTAACATCATTACTTCATTTGATGAATTTTTAAAGGGTTTTAGAGTGAGCTGGGGGACTTTACAGTTACTGTTCCAGCCTCTCTACTGTCTGGTTGCTTCATGGATTTTCTGTGTATTCCTGTATGGTTTTTAGCCTGGTTTCCTAAGAAAATGAAGCTTACACTGTTGTACTGCACGTGGGTGCTTGTCCACCCATGTATGTGTGTTTTCCCATACTATCAGCTTGAACCTTCTGCTCAACCTCAGCCAGATTTGTGGGAGAGATGGAGATCTCTATTTTACCATCTTCCCATGTTCCCCCACGAGCATCGTTTCTGCCTGGTCTGTTCGATGCCTGTGGGGCAGTAGCTGTGGGGCCGGTCAGCATCCAGGACAGGGACCTGTTAGCCATGGTCACATACAACCTGGTCACATACACGATTCCGGCCAGGTGTAACACCCAGGCAGTGCAAATGATGTTGTGTGTTATGTGCCTGAGGCTGTAAAACCAGGATCAACTCCTGGGCATCATTTTGTGCTGCACATAGGAGAGAGGTTAGCAAGAAATCTTTTCCAAATTGGTAACTACCAAGGGAGATCCAGGATCAATATAAATTGATCCTGATTCCATCTCGTTGACTGATACTTAAGCTAAACCTTCCAGTTTAACAGCCGTGTAGATTTTCAATTGGGTCTGAAAAGCCTTTTTAAAAAACCTATCACAAGAGCTGGTGAAGAATGCAAACTGGAGCGAGCGTAGACATGTGAGCATCGTGTAACTGCCTTTTTCTCCTGACGGCAAATTGCTTACGAACATCTTATAAATTTCACAAATGTGGTTGTGCTGAAAGGAAGGAGCGAGGCTGGGAGTGCTGCTGCCGGGCGTTACGGGGGATGTAACCTGCTGGTGAGCTTGGCGCAGAGACTGAAACCTTGGCAAGGTACCATGGTAACATTTCCATACACATGTTTATGGGTTCTTTGAGGGCTTTTTGGTTAAATGTCAATGTTTTCATATTATTCAAGGAGATTTCATTGCTTCAAAATCCCACTATGCCTTTGAAAACCGCTTTCTGTTTGCAAGTTGCTCAGTGGAAAATGCGTCTATCTCGTCTGCTTGGAGAAGGAGAGCAAAGCTCCCTGCTTAGCTGCCTGCTCGGAGGCTTGTTGTACAGCTCTGTAAAATGGGGCAAGAGATGGGGCGTCTTCCCCGCTCCCGTCCAGAGGAGGTGAGTGCACCTCGCTGCAACTTTAACACGCTGAAGAGAGAGAAAGCTGTCGGCATCCTGCGCTCCGGCACCAGCATCTGCTGCTGACCGAGTACCCAGGAAGGGCATCACCATGCTGTGGGATGGATCCCATCAGCGCCGCTTCACTTACGGTTTGAGCTTACCCAGGGTCTCAGCTGGCGCTGGAAGGAGCAGCCACAAGCAAACTTAAGTTTGTCATGTTTCCACCATGGCCATTTTGGCTAAATTCAAAATGAGCCTGGACTGATCTGGCTGCGCTAGGACAGACCTCTTGTTCCCAGACAGACATCAGGCACCTACGTATTTCCACTGAGCTTCTTAGGTGTTTCAACACAGGGTGCTTTGCAAATTGTGGTGTTTTGCTTTATGAACTCTCCCACAACCCACACCTTGCAATGCCCCTTTTTGCCATTTTCTCCCCCTCCCCGTGCAGGCTCGGTTTTGACAGCAGGCTCCCGTCTGCAGGCTGCTGCCTGCTGCTGAAGCACGGCTGCGCATCCTTGTTTGGACATCTGGCACTGGAGCTGCTGCTGGTCCGGTTTTGAGCATCTCTTGTTAAAACTGGAGGCAGGCAGAGAGCTGCTGAATTCCAGAGGCTCTGCTGGGTTTCTGTTGAATAAAGTTGCAATTTTAAAAACAATAATATACCTAGAATTTAATCCAGGATTTCTCACTCTAGGGTGTCATAGGTCCTCCCCCCCATACTAAAACGCATCACAGGATCCAAGGTGGGAGCTCATTTTAAGAACTTCAGCCCTCAGGGGAGATGCATTGTCTTTTTTTTTTAATGGTTGTAAAAGCAAAGGCACAGAAAGTGATTTCAGAAATGCTTTAGTGCACCTAAATCCATGGCTTGCAGCTACTCTGACCATGGGCGAGCTCGGGGAGCGTGAGGGGCTGAGCTCCCTTCGCCCAGGGGCCAGGGCAGGCGGGTGCTGGCATCAGTGCCCAGCCCCACGGGCCCATCACACGCTGCATTTGCAGCGCAAGCTCACCCCGCAGCTCTGCCTGGGCCGTTGCAGGTGTTACGATTTAAATCGCTTTAATTTGATAGGCTTCTGAAAATCAGTGTAATTGCTTTTACATTGGGCGTGTGATTATCGAGAGAAAACATGGATTGATTGCTGCCTGAATACTTTGTGGTGGGACTGGAAGCTAATGAAGATGGTGCAAAGGGCTGGAAGTGTCTCTCCAGCCCTGCTTGTCGGGACCTAGGGCGGTACCAAAGCTGGCATCGCCTCTGTGTCTCCCTGTGGGCAGGCAAAATTCCCACCTTACTGCAGAGCAATATGTCAGAGGCAGCAACATCTCAGAATGAAATACATTAATTGGCAAGTGCTGGGAAATTACAGATATGCTTAATGAAAAAGAAAACCTTGTTTACGGTTTCTAATGTGCTGCTGAAGAAACTGGCTCCCAAATAAAAATACTTAAAATTACGATTAGGATTTATTTACATAATTACTGCAAGAGAAATTCTAGGTACGTGCTGAGCAGTGCAAGAGAAACCTCGTGGCTGTTCTTCTTTGCTTTCCTGTGTCTCGAGGTTAGTTTGCTCTCGGTGAGTCTATTAAAGCTTTTACTAACTCAGTGAGGCAAGAAGGCATTTGTTACAAAATTAATGCTTATGTATGTATATGTATATTTGTTTTATTGACTGTGGTAAGAACATATGGCTGAGTAAGAGCCAGATCATCCTTGTAATTGTAGTGTTGGCTAGAGAACGATTCAGTAGGTGGCACTTAGCTCTTTATGGCAAAGCAAGCTGACGTCCCAGCGTGGCTGTAGTGAGAATGCCCTTGGAGTTTGTTTCCAAGGGGCTGTGTCCCCCACTGGTGTGAGTGAGATCTGCCAAAGTTGCCGTAGAAATTTATATTAATGGTCCGTTCCAAACCATACTGCCCAGCGTGTCCTGGCCACCTTCCAGTCCCTGCGGAGACCCTGGGCCAGATCCTCGGCTGATGTCTGGGTGGCTCTGTTGACTTTGCTGATTTATATCTGCTGGAAACGTACAGTATAAAATGCAATAGGCCCACGATGGGGCTGCGCTGATTGAAACCAGCCAAGGGTATGACAAAGCTTCCTCTTAATATTTCAATTGACTTTGGCAAACTTGCCTCTTTCTTGTGTATCCTAAATCAATGTGTAAGTGCTGCTGACAGTAATTTCCACTTTTGTCTGTGCAGATGGCTGCCCTTCACTAGGCTGCGGTGTTTATACCTGCTAAGTTTGCAAACACTTTTCTGCTACAGCCTCCCATTGAGCAGTATTTTTCCTTAGCTGTCATATTTGTGAGATGAAAATGTTCTTTGCTGGGCCCTGCTCGAATGTGGATTTTCTTCTTTCAGCGAGGGCCACTGAAGTCTGGAGCAGAGGCACTGGTGCGACGGGCGTCTCGCTCAGCACAGATGCTCTGGGCGGCAGGGGTTGAACCATCTTAGGGGTCTAGATGCCCTGGAGCGGGGTCTGCTGCTTTTCTGTTTGTTTGTTTAGCTCCTGTCTTAGACACTAAATAAAATCTGCAATCCATCAGTCATGCATCCAACTTCAGTGCGCGTTCCCTGCTGTAGGATGCTTTGGTCCAGCTACTCTTTCAAGGCAGGCTATTGTACTGTTCAAATAAACCAAAGACAAATAATTAAAATACATCTTTCTCTTCCATTTTCTCTTGCGCCCAGGGAGAAGATGCCATTCCACCATGTAACAGCTGGCTTGTTGTACAAAGGCAACTACCTGAACCGCTCACTCTCCGCTGGCAGCGACAGCGAGCAGCTAGCGAATATCTCCGTGGAGGAACTGGATGGTGAGCAACATCCTTGCGGTTTTCCAAAGGGAGCTGGGAAGGAGGAAAGGCTCGTTTTCACCTTCTCTGTAGCATTGTCATGCAACAACCAGAGGTATTCTCCCTGTGAAGCAAGGAGCAAAAGGCAGGTCAGAAGTGAGATGGCGCAGCAGATCGGGCACAAAGAAAAGCTCCCCAACCAAAGTTACGTTGAGAGCTGTAGGCTGATTTTAGCCTCAGTTTTTGTCCTTCTGCCTGGAAATAAGGCCACTTTTTGGATGAGTAAGGCTGCTTCTTTGGGCAAAACTTTGCAAGAGAAAAAGTTAGGCTAATATCTTTTTATAAAGATGTCTTTAGCCTTTCCTGGGAACCTGCAGAGCTGGATCTGTCTTCCTAGCAAGTCCTCTCATTTGCTTTGTGGCCTTTCAAAAGTGAGGTTTCTCTCTGTGTCTCAGTATAACAAGATGCATGGGGGGTGGCTTGTGGCTTAAGAAGCTGGAAAGAGCTTTAAAATTCCCTTTTTCAGGTCAGTGACTGGGAGCACAGACCGGCCTGAGGCTGGCAAAGGCTATCAGGAAGGTTGCCCACATCTGCTGCCTGTAGGATCCCATAATTTCCTCCCTAGAAGCTGGTTGCTGCTAATCCCTTCTGCCCCGCAGACGGGATGTGAGGCCAGGTAGACTCCCAGTCTGGTTTGTGGTGGGTAGGTCTCTTTCGTGGACAATTTGTGGCTCACCAGGGTCATTTCTAAGCAAATTTAATACTGTTGACAGCTGGTCTTTGAGGGCTGTGCAACAAATTGAAGCTCTTGGTTGGCTTCCCAGTGGACATTTGGTACAAGCCATGATCATAATCAGTGGTCTTGACGGAGAACTTGATGCGGAAATGAGCAAGGGAATGGTGCAAGGTGGAAACGGTCCTTCCATGACAGGTTGGAGGCATTTTGGCAAAACAGGAGGCCAACATTTCTGCCCGCCCTCCCCCTTTTCACCTGTGCTTTGGTAAATCAGACCCCAGTTTTCAAGCCTTTTCAACTCGGAGCCTTTGGATTTGGTTTTGCAAGTTTTGCATTAAGTACAAAGAGTGTTTTCCGAGTATTTGTAACTGCTTCTCTCCTTCCCAATGAGTATGTGCTGAATGCAGTTCAGGTGAGAGAGGCAACGCGAGAAACCGCTTTCAGTGCAGCCTAGCTAAGACCTCAGGAACACAAGGACTGCAGAGGCATCTTCTGGGCTCTTCTCCTGGGTTACAGGAGCTTCGCTTGAAGATTTGAGTTGGTGAGCAGAACTGAACTGTCTTAGCTTCTGTGCATCCTATAGGTGACAAATTACGTTGCCAGGTAAAGCTTAGCTGTTGTCCCTATTCAGGATGACAGGAGTTGGCTGAGCAGACAGGAGGACTTTGGATGAGGTCCTGCAGTTTATTTCAGATGCAGAGAACAAGGGTTTTTCTGCTATGCCTACCCTGATTAGAGCACATCTGCTGTAATTGCCTTTGAGATTTGCAGTCAACTGTCAAGAGCTGATTCAAGTGGCATCAGGGCCGCAACCCACTGTCAGGGCTATCCTGTTGCACGAGGGAAACTTGTCCTTGATTTGTTCTCCTGCTCTTTGCATGGAAATGGTCTGTACCTGGAGGTGGGAAGGAAGCCCAGTCTCATTTCCATCCTTCGCATGTCTGCCTGCTGTCAGCCCGAGCCACGTCGGACAGTCTGCAAGCTTCGCAAGCCCTCTCGGTATCACTTTCCCACCGGCGGTTCCGGGGTGGGAGCAGCGGCTGCGGGAGGCAGCGGGGCACAGCCCCACAGCCAGGCCCACCTTCCCCAAGGAGAAACCAGCACTCAAGAGCCTGGGGATTGTCTCCGTTAATTAACGGCAAGTGAAGTGAACTAGGTGTAGAGGAGCAGTCTTTTGAGAAAGCAGCAGCCGAGTCGCTGCGAATGCAAGTGCTGCATCCATTTAATGTGGTTGGTGCCCCATTATAACTGTGCTATTGAACTGGAGAGCAGCAGAGTTCATTCATCTCTGTTCACAAAGAGTATCCCCCTCGTTCTTCAGGAGAATGATTAGAGCTCTTTAACTAATCATCCATTTATTTTCTGGCTGTTAAGTGCAGGTTTCTTCTTAGAATTTAGTTATATTTTTTTCTGACAACCTTTTGCTTTACAAACACCTATTTTCGAGGGCTTTGTGTCTTTGCCGTGAGGATATGCCCCAGTTCTTAGCCTAGCAGAGCTCAACCTTAGGCCATTGTTTTTCCACCTGCAAACGCAGAAGTGGTACCAAATTGGTTCGTGTCCGCTAAAGCCAGAGCAGCATAAGAAGCTGGAGATACTTTTCTGCATGCCGGCTACCAGAGTACAGCCTAACCAGTGGAAATTATATGTAATATCAGGTCAGCAGTCACTGCCTTACTGCGTTTTGTCACTAATACTAGATCAGTGTCCAGGTGTGCTGGTAATTGGTGATGGTACCACTGTTCACTGCCCAAACCCAAAACAGAAATAGTCTTTCTGCCTTTAAGCATAAACTATCTCAGGGTGAGTAACAAAATGTTCTTCCTTGAGAAGTTAATGTCAGTGTATGGGAGCTTTGTGGATATATCAAGCTGTGATAGCTTGATGCCAATAACATATTTGCATTTAATCTTACAGGCTGGGAAAGAGATGCCAAATTCTCCTTGGTTTCTTTTTCAATGAGATTTTGGTCCCGAGGGAGTTCCAGCCTATTGAGAAATTCCAGTCGCACATATTAAATTATTAAAGGTTTGAAGCTGGAGAAGTCAGTGGGAATTTTCTATAATACTCCTCAGTGCTCAAGGCTCCAACAAGTGCCTGATCTGCCAGGTTTTTTCCAGCAGATTTTTTTTTTCTTTTTCACGTCTAGCATTGCATGTCTCAGTGCCATTCACTTTGGGAAGGATTTCTGCAAGCGTGGGCTCTGGGATGCTGCAGGGCGAAGGCACTGCAGACACACAGCGAGTCTCGCCCTGCACGTCCCCGCAGCGAATACTGACGAATACTCCGTGTTTGCAGCCTGCAGGTGGTGGATGAAGGATAATATGGAGATCAGAAAATGAAAAATATTTCTGACTTAGAGTAACGTAAGGGGAAAGGAGTCCAGGCTTTCGGATGAAGACGCGCCGTTCAGAGCGGTGTGCTTAAGGTGCTGCTCTGCCTCTTCTCTGACCGGTTATTTTTCTCCTATGAAAACTTTTCCAACTTGCATCAGCCATCTGTCGATTTTAACTCTGCTCTGTTTTTTTCCATCCTACTTTAAATACTATGCTGGCAGCAATGAAAGAGGCTGGAGAGATAGCAGGTCACTCTGCTGATGGCTTGTCTATTCCTAGCAGCGGTGTTTGCTATTTGTGGTTCTGTAGTAGCGTGAGGGTTTTTTAGAAGCTGTCACCGTCACAAAGGGAATTAACTTGCAGAAAGCTATATTAGGCGATACTTAACTTTGTAACATCAAGTAAATGACGAAGTTGAAAGTGGCAGGCCATCCATAACCTGTCTCTTAGGGAGTGCGAAGTGCGGTGGGGTCTCGGATGGATGTTATTGCCATATGCCTCGCGGTTTCTATGCATGAGATTATAAATTAAGGCTGGGAGGAACTGTTTTACATATAGATTTTCTGGCTATTGTTGGTTGACATAAAATTGTGGCACAGTTTGTGCATACTCTGTGGTTTCCACATCCCTTTTAAAACTAGCTTCTGTCTTCACATTACGAACCAGGAGTATTTTTAATAAAAAATGGTGGATGGAAATCATCATGTCAAGCTTGAGTCATCCACCTCCATAGGCACTATCTAAAGGGTATTGTCAGGAGGTAAAAACATTTCCATAGTAGGAATCTGACAAATATCACCTGAAGGGAGGCACATGCATTATAAGTAGACTTTGCAAAAAGTGTCTGTGAAATGCATGCTAGTCAGTGCCTTGCAGAGAAAACCCAAATGTGAACCACAGCAGCAGCTATTTGTCCAGAAAGACATAATGATAAAATCCTTTCCTGACCCAGATTCCTTTGAAATCAGCAGCGCCCGTGCAGGAGGGAACGTTGCTGCATGGCACCAGGACAACTATTGGCATCTGGTGCCTTAGACCACACAGCCCCTGCCCCAGGTGGGGCCTCGGCTGTCTGCAAGGCTTTTTCTAGGCTGGGAGTTTGGGGTTTTTTTGTGATTGTAGACATCAACCTGGCCGGCTTGATGCTGTCCTTAAGGTTGAGATCCAGAGCGGAAATGCCAGTGCATGGTTTTGCCTGCCTAAACTGGAGATGTCAGCAGAGCAACACACAAAATAGGGGCAAAGCTGCTGGCTGCAGGAGCCTGGGGTGCAGTAGACTTCAAGGCAGGAATCTGGGGACTTCCCTCACCAGGGGACTTCTGTATCCTTGTAGATTATACACCACGTCGCAGGATGTGCTTTGCCTGGTTTCTGCTTCTTCCCAGCTCCCTCCCTCCTGTCACTTGCAGAAGCTCTTAACTGGGTTGCCCTTTCCTGGGCTCCTGCATAAAAGTCAACCGTGAGCAGCTTCAGTGTATACTAGGAAACAGCTCTTGAAATAATTTAAACGGCATGGTTAAATGATGCCCCATATGGATTTTAAATTAACAGTTTTCTCCCGCATGCCAAGAATGCTGGCAACGCCAAGTGGCTGAAGGGGTGTAGGGGCTGCAGCCGGTTCTGGAGTCCCAGCAGCCCGGCAAGGTGGTCAGTCGTGGGACTGGTGGCACTCCGGGTCCCTGCTGGGGGGCACACTGGGCAAAATAGTCCCACATCGCAAACACAGCCATGCTATCCTAGCCCTGCCTCTGAAAATAAGGCCAAAATCAGGGGCGTTTACCCTCTTGCGCATGTCTGATATGATGATCTTTGAATCTTCTAAGTCCTGGGAAAGGAGGGACCGTGATGCTGCAGAGGACCGACACCGTGCAGTCTCATTTGGGGGGTTATTATTTAGCAGAAACCCCGTGAGCCACGAGGACTGTGGCTGATCCAGATTCTAGTTCACTCTTGTGTTATCAGAAAGGCTTGATAAACACTCCCTTGCTTGCTGGAGAGTCAGGGCTGCTGTGCGACTCCTCGTAGCTCTCTCCAGGTGTTGATTTTTCTCTGCGTCTGCTTGTTTGCTAGCAGAGATTTTTATCCTGCTGATGGGCACAGAAGGTAAAGGGGCAGGCAGATTCCCTCCAGCCTCAACAGCCAGCTGGCTGCGCCGTGTCGGCAGCTGAGGCTGATTATCTTTGGTGTCCCAGGTGAGATCAAACTGTGTTTTGGAGAAGCAATGTGCTCGAGGAGGGAAACCCAGGGGGGAGAGGCATTAGTCACTTGACTGACTCATGTAACAGCAACAGGCTGAGTCTGCTCCGCTCGGCTTTTTGTCCATGGGAGGAAAAAAACACTTGGGAAAGTGGAAAGAGAAACGAAGAAGAAAGAGCATCCTGGTGGCGGGGAAGGAATTGCAAGGATATTCTCCTGGGATAGGAGACATAGGAAGGGGGAGCGTGCGCTGGGGTATGGCCACACCGGGATGCCCTGCACGTGCATTTATTTGTGCATGGGTCTCCAAGTCCACGCTTCAGCGTAAGCACTGCGAGCAGCCTGTTAATTAAGTGGATGAAACTGTATAAAGCTCATTTTCTCTTTTGCAGGGTTCTTTTTTAAAGAGAGGTTTATCCACAGTGTCTCCGCTGTGAGTGATCATGGCTGGAAACGGAATAATTTATGTCTTATATTGGGCTTTAATAGTGTTTCGTGTCTCTGAATATAAAACTGGCGCATCGCTATGCAGATTATTCTGTGGACAGAAGCAGCTGTATCTCTCACTTCTGCTGAGCTCCTTCTGCTCATTTTCCAGTTACATATTTTAATTACAGTGTGGGTTTCCTTGGGACTTGGTATTTTCAGGTATGAAGCAGCCTCCATTTAAAAATCATAAAAACTGATACAGTATTAATATTCTGCAGAGTATTATTTTATTGCAAGGTGCAGATTTGCTCCAGACGGTGCGTGTCCAGTGGAGGAGCGGAGTTGCTGGTGGAGAAATTGTGGCTACCTGTCCCAGGCTGCGTGCCAGTTTAGCTCTGATGAGGTTCAAGGGAATTCACCAAGGGAGGGATTTATAGTTATAATTCACTGTGGTCTGCCCCAGCCTCCTTAGTGGTCTCCAGATGCCAGCACTGAGTGGAGCAGCCGGCAGACGCGAGGCCCCGGCCCCGCTGCAGTCCATCTGGAAGGGCTCAGTTCCCCTGTGCTGGCTTTGGGAAGCTTTCCCCGGCCTTGCACAGAGCAGCAGTGAGGTCCTGTGTGCCACAGACAAACAGACGTCCGTCCATCCAGCCCCAGCATCACTGACCTTTCCCTCTCGGCCTCCAGGAAAGCTTTTTTTTTTTCCGCTGAAATTAGTAGCACTTCCCACCCCAAACAGGCAATGGTAATGTTTGGACACCCAAAGTGGCTGAGCACAGGGAGGTCCGGTTCCTCCGGGTTTCACCAGGAGGAAGACCATGTCTTGAGGGTTTTAGCTTCTGCATTGCCTTAGGGACCATTGGGACTTGAAGATCAGCAGTGGGTTTTCTCCAGCACTAGAGATCCTCAGCAGGAAGGTGGCAGAAAGCTATGGACTGGGGGAAAAACTCCAGAACAGCAAGTATTTCCACCCTCCAACGCTTCACAGCCCAAGCCCTACGCAAGGCACCAGTACTTTGGCATGTTGATTACCCAGGGGAACAAACGTTTTTTTGGGTGCAACCTTGGGAAGGGCTTGCAGAGGCTCTGTTCCCCCTGTTCCACACCCCCGCTGCCAAGGGGGAATGTGTCACCTGGACTCCCTGCCCCCAAAATACAAGAACAGGCATCAGCATCATCTCCAAGGAAAGAGTCCTTACAGCAAGAGAGTATAAATAAAATGAGATTGGCTGCCAACAAATTAGAATTACAGGGACACCATCTGGACAACAATTAAAGATATTGTTTGGACTCCAGCTATGCTGACATAGTTACAGGAACCGGCTGGCGAGCAAGCGAGTTACTAGTGGTGGATATTCAGATATCCTTGGTCAGAGGCTTGAGGGTTTCTGGCTTTTTGTAGTGGAGAAGGGGCCTCTTTCAAGCTGGAAGAAGATGGTTTTGGGGAAGAGGGATGAAGACTGTGTCCTCATCCAGCTCCTTCCAAATCTGCTGCTTTTGTCTCTCACAGCAGAGATGCTACCAAGGCTTTGGTGCTCCCTGACATGCCGTGAATCGTGCCGGGCAGATGCTCCTTGCAGCCGTTTCGGACACTGCCCATTCGCTTGTGAGCTGGGCTCTCTGTGGAGCGAGCTGATAACTTGCTGCCTGCATCGCCTCAGGCCATGGGAATGGAGCAAATTCAGATCAAGAGCCACACATGCTTTAAAAGGCATTTAAATCTTGCTGTGACACATTTATACAAATTTTAATATGGATTTTTAATTTTTTATGCAAGCTTCTAGACTGGATCATTAATTTTACAAGCTCCTTCAATCCCTTGCCTTAAAACCCTGGCTTTAGCAAGTCGCTCCTATTCTAGTAAGTGTTGTGTGGACTCAGGGCTCTCATCCTTACCTGCTACCTTATTGCTCTGCAAATGTACTCCCTAGGCAGCGGCTTTTAGCTGTGCATGGGAGGATGGGGGCCAGGGTAGGGTCGCTGCAGCCCAGGCCCATAAGGATGTGGCACACACCCTGGGACTGGGAGCAAAGGAGACTAAATGCTTCCATGCCCCCCCCGTTTTCCAGATGAAGGCACAGGAGAGCTGTGGATGCCGCAGGGCACTGGTGTGTTGTACGCTGTCTGCACATCCAGCCAGGTAGCCACCTCCGAGCACACCTTTCCGTGCTGGTCCAGCTCCCAGTGAGCTCTTTTGGGATGCGGTCAGTCTGTCCGGAGCATCTTTCCCTGGCAAAAGGAGACATCAATTTCTGACCCAGGTCTGTGGCTTTTGGGGCTGAGCAGGGCTGACAGTGCCATGGGAACAGCGATTTTTGGTTGAAGCAGCCTGAGAACATCTTCCCCACCCCAGAAATGGAGGTGACGGTGCTTTTTTGAATTGGGTGGGAAGCATCTCAGCTCTCCAGCTCCTTCCCAAGCCACAGGGCCAGGGCACTGGGGAAACCTCAGCTCTGCGGAAGCAACAGCAGCTCTGGAGAGTCAAGCAGTTGGTGTCCAGCTGAAAATTACTCTAATAAGCCATTTCTTCTCATTTAACTGCACAGACAGAGGCACGAACCCCGACTCTGGCCTGGCTTTAAGCTGCCTCAGACATCCCCTCCATGGTGCTGCATGCTGAGCAAATGGCTCGCTATTTGTTCCATTTCCTGGGGCCTCCTTATCGGCCACGGGCTCGGGGGCTGATGCACGGCTTGGAAAAGGTCCGGACAAACTGCCATTAGAGCGAATCGGAAGATGAATGGCTCAGCGTGCCGGTGAATCCCAGCAGCGCAGACCTGAGCGAGGGGATCCGAGCAAAGCGCAGGAGCAGGATGGACCTGAGGGTCTCGTGAATGCGGCCAGGTCTCCGGTCACACAGACAGCGTCTTAGAGTTAGTCAGCGTTAGGCTTCACAGGTCCCTCCTTTAATTACCATGATTTTAGATACTTAAGGATTTGGAGGTTATTGTGATGCTCTGCATGCTGTGCCCGTGCCCTTTTTGTGGTCGTGATGCTGTGGACTGTCGGGTGTCCCTCCGAGTTGTGGAGACTGATATTTTAGCCAGGCTGTGTTAGTTCGCTGTGTCTTTCAGCACATCAGCTTTAATCAAGTCATAGCAAACCATGAACAAACCTGAATCAATTCCCTTGCCTCCATCGGAGCAGCCACCTCACCAAAGCGCGGACATCTGCAAAAAGCCTCTGTTCTGCACTGCATCTATGCACTCATTATAGAGGAACATTCAGAAATAGGTTTGCCCCCTAAATAATGAGGTTTAGGAGTTCGATGTACATGTGGAAAAGCAAGAGTCCAGATATCTGTTTGTAGTTCTTTACTGGGTTGTTGTGGCCATCACTAATCTTTTTGTGCCTCAGTTTACCTAGCAGCAGCCATACTTGTGAAGGGGGAGGAGAGCAATATGTCCGCCACTGCTTGGGGTGCTGCAACACCTCTGGGTCAGGCATCATCTGTGGCTCTTGCTCCCACAATCAATGGCTTTGCTTTGACTCCCCAGTCTCCTTGCCACTGTGCCTGTGGTCACAAATGAGCCTGTTGGTGACACGGGGAGGGACTGGCACGCAAGGATACTGTCTTGGCACAATGCTGCTGCAAAAATGACAGGGAGAAAAACTCAGTGATCCGGAGAGGGTTTCACCTGGCTCTTTGGAACATATTTTTTTCGAATGCCATTCAAAGCAATGCAATGTCAAGGTTAGTGCTCCGGGCCTCGGTTTGGCTGTCGGGGCATCTGCTCGGCAGGACCAGGCAGCATCCCGGTCCTGCTGCGCTCCTCGGCAGCAGCCATCGCCCGCAGCTCCTCTTCGTGAGCCTGCTCTGCCGCGCTCTGCTGACAAAGTTTGCCGTCCCTGTCCTCCTGCCCCTGCTTACAAGAAAGTGCATTTATCTTCCTGAGGACAAGGCCAGCGGCTTGGCAGAGCGAGAAGTCGCTTAGCGGGGTGCAAGTCCAGATGAGGGAGGCGGATGACAGTAATGCCAGGAACTAAACAGACCTGGCCGTCCTCTCTGGCTGGCAATCTTTGTTTCCCAGTTTCCCTTGCCCAGTTGTGGGTCCTGAGACCATCTCAGCCCTAGCTGAGAGGAGAAATAAGTGCAAAGGCTGGGCTTATTAAATGAGCTCGGCAAGGATGCTCCCTCCCAGGATTTGCACTGGGCAGTTTCCCAAAAAGTCAGAGCTGGGGAAGGCAGGAGGAGAGGAGGGGCAGCAGGGGAGGAACAGCAGTGGGGCCGGCTGTACCGCAGCGGGACGGGGCAGGATGGGTGCTGGGCAGGAGGGAGCGGAGAGGGCAGAGGGCAGAGTTTGGAGCTGGAGAGGAGGCGAGAGGATAGACAGCTGCGTCCAGTGTTGGATTTGCTGTTTCCGGAGCTAAATGAGCTGGCGTCCAGTTGTCGGCTTTTGCAGGACCCTGTGGCCGCAGGCACCAGCCAGATGGGTACAGGGGGACGGAGCAGGAGCCCGGGGAAGCGCTGCTTTGTCAGCTTGGCTAGCTTTGGCGACATCAAAGAGGATCAGTACAAACCCTTTGAAGTCAGACTTAGCTCCTGCCTGCCTGTGAAAACAAAGGGGTGCAAATCTCCCAGGGTGACTGCGATGCTCTGAGGAGGTGGGTGCTGCGCAGGACCGCAGCGAGCTTCGCTAGCGAGGGCCGTGCAGGCACAGCGATGCTCCTGGGCACGCTGGTGAGGCACAGCGAGAGCTCAGCCACCACCTTTGCTCCTCCGCTCTGACACGTGATGTCAGGGAAGTGTCCAGGAGCACAGGGCGTGCAGCAAAGCTCACCGGAGCCAGGCAGAGGGTGGTAGTTCATAAAATGCTTTGCGAGCCTTCGGTGCCAGAGCAGCCACTGCAGTGGAGGGTGCATGGGCTGAAATCACTGCAGTTCCTAAGGCTGATGCCAGTCTGGCTCAGGTTATTCACTCTCCAAACAAAATGAGTTAAAACTATGCTGGGTTTTTTTCGCAGACTAACGTCAACCCAAGGTCCCGCACCTCCTGCATCGCTGGGTGATGCTGCTCCATGCGGGGCTGTGCTCCCAGTGCAGCAGAGAGGGCTCAGCCAGGGGCTCTCTGGGGGCACCCCAGGTGGACCTTGTGCCACGCGGGTTTGTGGGGGATGAGCTGAGTCAGGACCTTGATGTCTGCCTTGGTTTCCCGTTCATCTCCACACTGAATGACTGTTGTGGCCTGGATCCAGCTGACAGGACCAAAAGAGAGGGATTATGGTGGTGCTGTTGAGACCAGCAGCGGGACTTGTGTGACCATCACATGAAGCAACACTCCAAATGAGTCGTGACATGAGATGGCAGCCCTCGGTGTCCTCGGGGACTGGGTACCCAAAGTCCTGGCACCATTCAACAGAGGGAAAAGTAGGTAGGATCAAACATCCATCTGGAATTTGAATGGGTTTGACAAGTGGTGAGTTGCTCGGTCCCATGCCATGTCCTGCCTGGAGCTGGGGTGTTGCAGGCAGCACTGAGACCCTTTGCAGCAACAACCATGGGACAAGTAAGAGCAAGAAAAATAACTTTCATAAATGTTAGCATTTGGAATTTTCAATCTTTGGTGTTGCAGAACAGCACAAAGTATTTCTTAAAATGTTTCCTTTATTTTGATAAGAATTCTGTAAAAAAAAAATAATTAAAATACCCGAAGCCTTGGTAGTGAAAGGTATTTATGTCTCATGTTCCTGAATGCACATCATTAGGATGTCATTTAAGACGAGTCCCTCTTTCTAAATAAGCCATTAGAACACAAGCCTATTAGCAACATGTGGGATGAGGCAGTATTTTGTATTTTAGGATTATTCTTTTGGGCATTTTCTATTTAATTTGCCAGGAAACACAAATCTCATTACTTTTCTTTCAACTAAATCTAATCCGGGGCATGAGCTTTTGTGAATAGGTTTGGATGGGGAGGGGGAAGAATTATGGCTGTGTAACTGATTGTAATTGCTATCACTTCCCGAAGGTAAGAAAGATTTGAAGCATTTTTTTCCTCAGCAATTCTTCGTGTTTGCACATAAGGAGTAAATTGTACTTTGCAGGGACGCAGTAATTTCTGCCTTTGAAATGTGAAACTGTGTTTGCCAATGTGTCGGCTGAATGAAATGTCCATCACAAGTACTTAAATGTAGCTTGTCACCGCTTTGTAAATTTGATTTCAGTGTTGCAGAAGGGAAAATGAGAAAATAGAGAGAGAGTTGGAGGATATCGCTGAAACGACGTTCTCTCCTGCTTCGCCCCTCGGGGAGGTGGACGTGCAGTGGGCTCAGATTTCCCCCTATAAAAGCACCAGAGGTAACGCTGTCCCTGGTTGCACAGGCTGTAGGAACCGAGTCTGTGCCTCTGGGGCTGGCAATGAGAGTTAACAGCCCTAGGACAGGCACTGCCTCCCAAACTCAGCTGTGCAAATACGGGATTTTTCAGGTCACCAGCAGTTTAAAAGAAAGAAAGAAAGAAAAAAGTAGGGGGATCCATTTCAGTTTGAACCAAATCAGCACATTTTTATTTTTGCAATTTTTTTTCCATGAATTGGAAGCTGGGAAAAAATCTCATCTGTACCAAAACAAAGTGTTTCGTTTAGATTTTGAGCTTAAGTTATTTCTGTTCTGAAGGTGTGGCAAACTTGTAGATTTTGGCTCGCCAGGTCACGTGCTCACGTTAAGAGTCAAAACATTTTATTTCAGCAGGAGCCTGGACAGGCAGCCTGTGCAGCTGCTGTGAGCTGATGAAGTGTTTCGGAGAGGCTGAATCTGTGTTTTCTGTGAAAGCACTTCAGGAGACAAATTGTCTTGTGATGTTTCTTCTCCAGCCAAGGCAATGGCAAGGTGCTGTGGTGGGACGAGAAGGAGGTTTGGGCAGGGACCCGCAGCGATCCCTCCCATCCTGACCAAGTTGCAGAGGATCCCCAAACCCGGTGGCGTCGTGACTGAGTCACCTTGAGACTTTGCATCCTTGGGGTCTTGCTCCTTCAGTGCAGCCATCCTACAAATGGTCTCTCCAGTGCTTTAATTGCTTCGTTGACGAGTTCCCATGAGCTGAGCCTGGTCTGCTGGTGAGGCTGCAAGGAATGGGCGTTTCAGCCCAGCGGTGCTTCTGAGCAGTAAAAATATACAAGGTTTGGTTTGGATCGAGATGCAAAACAAAGGCACGCTTTGCCCCCGCCCACCCCATTTTGGGTCTGTTTAAGGGGTTAGGTAGCTAATGACTTCTTCAGAGTTCATTTCAGTTGCCTTCCAGGCTCATTTCTCAATAGCTTTATTTTGCTATATTGCCCATAATCTTTTTTTTCTCTCTCATTTTTCACAATAAAGGGTGGAATATACGAGCCAAGGAAATGGAGGCAAAGCAAATAAAGAGACTGGTTAAATACAAGGCTCTGGAGGGAGGTTCTAGCTGGCCTCTGGCCTTCCTGCTGTCCTGCACTGAGGTCTGGCCTGTTCTGCCTGCCCCTCTTTTTTTGCTCCGATAATAGCAAACAGGAGACGTGCTTTGGTTTCTGTAACTCCTATCGATAAGGGTAAGGCTTATGTGTCCTTCTAGGAGGAGAAGGTCACATAATAAAAATGCAGAAGGATATTGGGTTAAGCAAGCAGCCTCTCACTTAAAAACCTGTTTGTCATTAGCTCTTGTAGGTTTTCAGAGAGGGTTTTTTTGAGCGAGTGATTGGAGGAATTTTTCTGCAGGTTAAGTTTATTGTCTTCTGTGCAACGGTGCAGCGAGTCAAGGCTTTTGGCTGGATTACATGAGCCTGATGGACACCTTGAGCGTGTTGCTACAGCATGAAAGGAGTTTTGCTGTGGGAAAGTGCTGACTCTGTAGTGCACTGGGTGATGCCTCCGGTGGTGTTTATTTGCAGTAACAGAGGCACGAAGCTGCTGTTTTCAGGTATTTTGTGCAGTTACTGTGCCTTCTAACACTTTCCAGGGTACTTTGCAGCACACAACAAATTCAGGGTTGGAATCATAGTGTTAAGTCCCAGCAAATAAAAAGCTCTTCTGATAACTTGTTGACCTTGGCAGCGTGTGTTTCTCCATCAGAACAATGTTTAAAGCCAAACATTGCACTTCCCTGAGTTTCCTAATTGCTTGGCTGCATTGAGAAGCCGCCCATGAAGTGTTTCTTGAGAGGCAGAAGGGTTGATCTCCTCCTCCTCCTCCTTGCCTAGCCAACGGAAGAGCCGCTTTCAGCTTGGAAAGGGACTTGTCTTCAAAGTAAAACGTGCTTATTTTGCAAATGTGAAATTCTGATCCCATTGATAGAAGGAGCACAATTCCTGTCGACAGAGCTGGGCTTTCACTCTCTGTAGCTGAAAAAATCGGATAACTGGCTAATCTCCTTAGTGTCTATTTCTCTTTCTAACGGAAAGCTTTTTAGTACCAACTCCTAGAGAAAGTTTCATCCTCACAGCCTGAGTTTCAGCTTTCCTAACTTAGTGCTAAAAGACTTGGCATCACGTCTCATCATGGCATGCTTTCTGGGATGTAGCTGCACGTGTCCATCTGTGCGCATGAGCACAGGTAATATTGACATCTCTTATCTACTGGCTGGTAAGGATATGTCAGTTCTTGATGGCACAAAACCAGTCCCATCCCAGTTTGTAATGCACCTCAGCAAGCCTGCCTGTATGAATGGTCTGGCCCAAGGCTGGTGTGGGCGTTTAGGCTGAGAATTGATGATAGAAAAGAAAGAGGCTCTTTTGAACCTTAGTCCTTTGGGTAATTACCAGTATGATAATTTATGTGGTTCATTAGTAATCAACTTTTTGCATTCCCACTTACCTCTTCCAGGACTTGTTCATGAGGCCTCTGGGACTTTGATGGGATGGGAGCAAAACAAATTAAAAGAATGGACTAAAAAGAGAAACTCTGAGCAGGAGGGCTGTGAACCTATCTGTTTTAGCTATAAAAGGGATTAAACAAATTGGTTCAATGCCAGCTTTGGCATTTTTTTCCCACACGTGCAGAGAGGCACTTCTTATGCCTCCATCATGGTCTCAGCTCAGGTTTGGCTGATGGTGGTTTCAGATTCTCCATGACCTTGGTGGGAGCAGGAACGGCTCTGGCCATCTGGAAGACTAACACAGACCTTATCCAAAAGGGAGGGAACCCTGGTGTGGTTCACAGCTCTGGGCACGGGCCACAATTCATTCTCTCACCTGGAGAGCTCACTGAGACTTGACTAACCCCTGATCTTCTGTTGTCCATGGGGACAGATGGGCATTTCCAAAGAATGACCCTTGGGAGCTACCAGGGAGCGAGTCAGCCTGTTTAGCTCTTTACAGTAGCTGTTGAGGGACCCTGAGCTTCAACTTAACTTTGAAGTTATGTGGGAAAATGCTGGACAGCTGTGACAAGCTTTTATGGATGTCGGCTCAGGGACTTGTGTAGGAATCTTCAAGCCATAAATACTTGGTGAGTGTTGCAGTGACTTTTTAATTTTAGTGGGAAAGCCAGAATGTGGCAGCCAGAAAAAAAAAAAAATACAAAAATAGTAGTAGCCTTTTTGGAAGAGGAAATGATGTTCCACTAAGAACAGCAACCCCAATTAAATGGGAGCCTTTAAAGAAGCAAATAGCTAATTACCTAGATAAGGATGAGGCAGACTCTCGCACATGGAAAACAGATTTATTGGGGAACTTTTATCTATGTACATATGTCCAAGATGATTTATTTTCTTGCCACAAGCCCAAAATTGTCTGTGCTTTGTAAATATTGTGTTTGATGGCTGTAAAGATTTCCGATGAGATCAAGTTGGAAAGAGTCATATGGTCAACCACAGTTACCAGAACTGGAGAATTTCATTAACGGCCCCAGCAACTGAGGAAGTTTTGGGGGCATGGTGAGGCACATCGCAGCCCTTATTTTAAATAACCACTGACACATGAAGACAAGGGAGCCCTCCCCCCCCCATAAGCCCCCATTGTGCTTGGTGCCCTGGCATGAATCTGTTGGAACAAAATATTTCTAAAAGCGGATTTGTGTTATGACTTGACACAATTGTGCAAGATGGACAATATATTAATTTTCTAACTGGGATGTGGGAAATGGCTCACGGCTTTGCTGCTGTCACGTGTTGAACATGACTGTCATTGTCTGTGTTTGCATTGCATGGGGTGATCACGGGTGTCCTGCACAGTCGCAGGGCTCCCTGCACCCACGGGGTGCCCTTCCCTGCTGTCACCTCTTCTAATATGAATTTTCATCACTTTTTCACATCTCCAAATCACTTATGTTTTGACATTAATAAGAATAGCAAAGAGTTCAGAGAAAGTAGGTTTGGCATCTACTGTATTTAATTTGCACAAACTTTCATGAGGAGTTTAATTTAGACTGATGAGAGAGGCAGTTTTATGAGTATAAAACTCCATTAATTACAGATCCTGTCTTAATTATAAATGGCTCTATTTTAAAGTGAGTTTTACAACCAAAATTAAGACTTGGAGCAGTTCAATCAATACAAACATCAATTAGACCTGACTTTGTACTCCAATTAATTTATAAAGCTTCCCAATGAAGTGTAAAAAGTGTGCCACTTTGTACTCCTCTTTCTGCCATTCCTGGGCATCAGGAGGTCTCTGTGGTTTCATTAGCAGCCTCCTAATGATAAGTGTGGATGGAATAACAAACCTCCCAATGGTCTTCTTTTTCCCAAATAAACCAACAGAGTTAACTGCTAAAATGGCCGAACCTGGCACAAGCAAAGGGGAAAATAGATACTGTTACGAGTGCTCAAATTACACGTGTTTTATTCATTTGGCTGTGCTCCAGCGAAGTCTGGGGTCCCGCCATGGAAAGCACTGTCCCACCTGACCATGGCTGCTCCGAGGAGCTCCAGGGGGCCCCGGGGTAGGACATAGTCACGTGTCGCAAATACGAACCTATTTAAGCCCTGTTCAGGTTCAGTGTTATCGTCCTGATTTTACAAGACCGGTAGAGGTATGGCACAGTTCATTTCTCTGCACAGTCTTCTCAGCAGCTTTGCCCACTTGGAGTATTCGGTGTTGTCATGGTTTAAGCCCAGCTGGCAACAAAGCACCACAAGGCCGCTCTCTCACTCCTCCGCCCCTGTGAGATGGGGAGGAGAAAATAGAAAAGCTCCTGGGTCGAGACAAGGAGGGATCACTCACCAGTTATGGTCACGGGCAAAAAACAGACTCAACTTGGGGAAAAAACAAAATCAATTTAATTTACTACCAACCAAAACAAAACAAAGATAATGGGAAGTAAAACCAAATCTTCAAACATTTTTCCCCACCCCTCCCTCCTCCTCAGCCTCAACCCCACTCCCGGTTTTCTCTCCCTCCTCCCCACCAGTGCTGCAGGGGGACGGGGAATGGCGGTTGGGGTCAGTCCCTCACACCGTGTCTCTGCCGCTCCTTCCTCCCCAGGGGCAGGACTCCTCGCTCTGCCCCTGCTCCGGCCTGGGGTCCCTCCCACGGGAGACAGTCCTCCACGAACTGCTCCAACGTGGGTCCTTCCCACGGGCTGCAGTCCTCCACAAACTGCTCCAGCGTGGGGCCTTTCCGCGGCCTTCAGCCCTTCAGGCACTGACTGCTCCGGCGCGGGCTTCCCCATGGAGTTGCGGCCATCTTGGGGGGCACCCACCTGCTCCGGCATGGGGCCCTGCCCGGGCTGCAGGGGGGCATCTGCTCCCCCGCTCCCCTCCATGGCTGCAGGGGGACAGCCGGCCCTCTCCCCAGGGGCTGCAGGGCCATCCCCTCCCCCGGCCCACCTCCTCCCCGCCTGCCTCACTGACCTCGGGGTCTGGGTAGGGGTTTCTCTCACACCCCAATCTCCTCCCCGCTGCAGATTCCCCTTCTTACATCTGTTATCCCAGAGGCGCTGCCGCCGTCGCTGATGGGCTCGGCCTTGGCCAGTGGCGGGTCCGACTTGGAGCCGGGGCGGCTTCTAGCAGCTTCTCACAGGAGCCACCCCTGCAGCCCCTCCCCCGCTACCAAAACCCCACCACTCAAACCCAAAACAGGTGGTGTACCTGCTGACTCCGGGGACACGTGTCCTTTACAGCCCTAGTCAGGAGCTGAGGATCCAGCCCAACCGAGGAGTCAGGATCTGCTCCTGGTGACGTAGCATTGGTTACCTGAATCCCTGCTAGCATCTTCGCCCGTGCTACAGATGGTGGTGAGCTCACCTAGAATAAGAGTGCATAAACCAAGCTGCTTCTCACCACCAGAGCGTGAGATGAAGGGACCTGAGGGCTCCCGTGGGGAACCCCAGCATTAACAGATGAAGCAAAGTATCTTTTTCCTTTTAAAGTGAGTGCACGTCATCTACGAGCTGCTGGGAAATAGCAAATCTCAAATCCTGGAGAGTCATCTGGACATCCTCCTCCCTTCAGCGGCAGGATGCCGTTCGCCTGGGTGTGGACGCCACATGCAAGGTCTTAGGAAGAGTTAAATCTTTAACGCAGGCCTTAGGAAGCCATGGAGCTCTCTGTGAGCTTTAGGCTGGTCCCAGGTGTCTTTGCCTCCCACAGCTCCTTGGGGCAGAGACTCTGCCTTCCCACCCAGTGGTACAGCAACTACCATGTGGGACCCCAGCCCTCTTGGAGCTGCAGTAAAACAAACAAGAAACTGTAATTTGACCATGCATAAGGTCATGTAGGAAGTGGGGAAGGGATGGAGCTAGGTGTTAGCATAGGTTTTATTTCTTTTCTGGTAAAACTGGGTGTTTTAGTAAAGCCAAGCTCTGGGCTGTGTAAGTGTTTGAAGTTAGGAACCAAAAAGCAAGCGACAGGCAGGCAAACAAAGCAAAAACCTGCTCTGAATTATCATAAGCTTTTTTGTTGTTTTAAACCCTTTCAAGCAAAGCCATTTGTACTGGAGCAAATTCTCCCAAGATATTTTTAGACGATATGAGCAGAAAAATATTACTCCATAGCAAGCTGTTTACAAATCTGCTAACCTTGTTTAGTGCTAGTAAAATTCTCAGCTTGGTGTGCTGCGGAGCACGCTAATTACTTGACAGAAATTACGCAATGATGTCTTTCCAAAGTGATATACATTGGCTCGGCCCTGCAGCTGGGCCCATGTACAGCATTTTATATAATTAAGTGTGAATGTTTCTGCAGCTTTTCCATTAAAGCAGGGAGAGCAAGGCAGGAAAGAGGCAGACCCTGCCAATTACCAGCTGCTCTCCGTCCTCTCCTTGTTTCTGTAATGGGGCCATTCTGCAAATGGCGAGTCCGGCCATTATCGGCTGATTTGAACAGCATCGGAGGCACCGCTGGCCAAGCTGCTGCTTCCACCTCCACAGGAGGCTGGTGGCAATGGTGAGGTGGGTTCCCCCTGGAGATGGTCAAGCTGGGCAGCTGCTGCTGGCCCAGGGTGTGTGTGTCTAGTTTAGGAGTCCAAGTACTGCTCTCTGTCACTCTCTGGGCCTTGGCTAGCCATGGAGTGGAGATAACAGCCATTCTCCACTGCATCTTGGATGCATAAATGCATGTAGCAGGATGGTATTCAGATGCTAAGGTAATAGGGCATATGAATACATTGAAGATTGATATGGACTTCTATGGACAGGAGATCCCAGTCCCTCCCAGTAGCCCTCACTGGCTTGTCCCTCCCCGGGGTGCTGGGTATGGGGATGTGACCAAGCTCCTAGCCCTGGTGACCTGCTCATGGTGATCTTGGGGAAGCTCCTGTTCCCATGGGAGCTGCTTCCAGTGCTGCTGATGACTGCAATGAGGTAGTGTGGGATTTCCACCATGAATATTTAGGGGCTTGGTTTTGGGGGCCTGGAGGTTTATTTTCTTCTACTGAAAAGGGCTCAGCAATAGACAGATGATCTTCTGAAGGGTTTGGTGGAAGCCCGGTGTTTCTGATGACCGCTGAGTGTTTAGCAGTGGTTGAATGGGCCGCGTTGGAAGGACAGATTAGATGAAGCAGGTTGTGTGATAACTAGACAAAGGCTTTTCAGCCTGAACACAGCTGAGGATATGGTATATCTAAGTCTATAAAGTGGGTGAATGATATGCAGAATGAGAACAGGGAACCGTTGTTTGCTGTCTATTCCAAAATGAGCTGGAAAATGTCAGAGGGAAGTTGGAGGATGTGTTTGAGAGGAAGAGAAAGTGTATCATCATATATTGGTTAAACTGTGGAACTCCTTGCTACAGGACAAAAAAAGTAAATGTGGTCATAAAAGGAACTGGAAAAATTTGTGGATGTCTTGGAACTGTTTGAAGATGGGCCCTTGGCTGAGCATCAGATCTACTCTGGCCTGTTATCCCCATTCATAGGCATGGACACACACCTGCTGCTGGTAGTTGGAGATACGTAGTTGTCCCTTGGTCAGTCTGAGCATTTCAGGTCCTCAAAACCTTCCTTAGGACCTTCCTTAGGACCTTCCTTGGGAAAGTATAAACTCGGCTTGACAAACACTGCCCTACGTGAGCTTCATCCAGGCTTTGGGTGAGCATAGGGGACATGCGACCTCCTGAGAGTTCTTCCAGTCCCTTGCTGGGATTTGTGTAGTACTGCATATGTGATGGACCAGATGGGAGGGAATAGAAGAGGGAAAGCAGCTGATGTGCGACAGCAATAAACTAGCTGACCTGCTTAGGAATTTTTTTCCTTTCTTGCTCTTCTACGCTGTTGCTTAAATACACCAGAAGAGAATCTCAGGTGGAGATGAGGAACAAGTAGCTGTCTTTATCCTTCCCCCACCTCCTGGGTCGCGTTGCATGGGTGTGAAGCAGCAGTCCTCTGTGTCCAGGATCCTCCAGCGTGTTCGTGCTGGGGTGCGGTCCCCCTTCGCAGGCAGCTGGCACACAGGATACAGCCTATGGAAGGAGCACGGCTGGGATTTCCCTCCTCCTTGTTATCCTTGGCCACGGTGAAATCCCCTGGAGCTACTGGCAACCTGCATAACTTGCAGCAGCTTTCCTAATAGCTCTGGTGATGTTGTTTTAGTGTAGTAATGTCTCCAAGATAACAGTCAGATTCTGTCCAGCACAGCGGGCTCAGCTGGAGAGGGATGCGGGGAGTATCTGCAAGCAGAAGCTGCATCACAGCTTGGGACACAACCAGCAGCGTGTTTTCTGTTTTGAGAGGGAAGCCGCTTTCATGGGAGAGGCGTGGGAATATAGCAGAAACTTTTCCCTCCCCCCAGCTTTTAAAAACTTGATCTTCTCTGAACTGACTTAGAAACATTGCGTCCTTGTCACTGCTTTCTTAGCAAGATGCTTCACTGGTCCTCTCTCTCCTCAAGTGTTTTCATAGCAAACTTCTGAACTAAGCTGTGCAGGTGTTGGAACAGCATCCTTGAGCTGTCCCCTGCCCCGGGGAGAGCGGTTGCACACCTCTGGAAGAGACGAGAGCAGGTAACCAGCAGGCGTGTTTCTGAGCCTGCCCCCTTACTCAATTTAGAGAGTTGCGTGGCGGTTGCGTTAGAAAAGGGATTAGTGCTGGAGCCTTTTTCTTCCTGCAGCTGGTTTCTTCGTGCTGGGAATCTAGACTAGCGACTAGGTTTATTTGAATTTAATTACGTATTTAATGGCAAAGCTGCCAAGAGCTGTCAGGTGTTTTTTTTCTTTATTATATTTCTTGTGAATCTAAATAGATTAATATTTGCAAGAAATACTTCCAGAGTAATTTTATCAAACAACTTCATTATTGCCATGGGAAATTCAATGCAATTTTTATCTGGGACCAGTTCCACTTTGCAGTCTGGCTAGACTATGAGTTTTAGAGGTAGGCACTGTGTGAGTATTGTGTCTATGGTGTATATCGTACATGTATATTGTGATGACGTATTGAGCCTGCTGCTGCGACTCTGCACATACTACCGAAGTGTCGATGCTGATGTCTTGTCTTTGCAGTTAATTAGTTAATAGTTGATGACAATGAATAAAATGCTGTCTTTGCTGTGTTACACTATTAAAAGCGAGATAGGCGGTGCACACAGGTGAGCGATATAATGACAACAGCCGATGAGGATGAGCTACGTGAGAGCTGCAGCTACGTCAGCCCCTCCTTTATTAAAACTTTAGCAGTGAGTTGCTCCCCCGTCAGCAACCTGAGACAGCAAATGAAGTATGCACATAGTGGACCTGTGTGGCAGTCCTCGAAGCCCGCTGTCAGATTGATTACTTCAAGTGCATTTGAAATCAAGTGCTGTACAGTCAGCTCTAGATCATTTCACAATCATTTTTCATGTGCCAGTAAGTAAAACCACGGTGAATAATACAGCCGGTTGAAAATGGGGAAGCTACTCCGTCTTGTAAATCTAGGCGGACCTCGCCGTCTCTTCCCTCTGCCCTTGAGTGCAATGCAATCATCATGACATAAATAACAACCACAGCGATACAGTGAAATTATACAAGGGCTGCTATTGTGAGCGCTGTAGAAATAAGGCTGGCAATACTTGGAGGAGCCGAGATCAGAGCAGAATAAAGTAGACGTTGAATTGATTTCCTTTTCTTTTTATCTGTCAGGAGAGAAGGAAAAGAAAACAAGTCCCGCTATGTTTGTAAAAGCTTCAGGGATTTGTCTGTGCCCATTTGCACGGCGGTGGAGCGGCAGGCACCCGCCTGTGGGCTTCTTCTGAGGCTTTTGCTTCCATCCCCTCCTGCGGCAGCTGTGGTGCTCGGTGAGCTATTGCTTATTAGCTTATTACAGCTTATTAGCTGCTGGCCTCGAGGTCTAGATGACCCGTGACAGTCAGCGCTTGGGAGCACCCGGGATGTGCTCTCGGCCACCCCTGCCTGGGTTGCAGTGTGAAATGCAGCTGCAAGGCAGCAGGAAGGAGCACTGCACAGCTCGGAATGCTGCTCCCTCTCCTTTCAGTCCAGAGTTTCAATTCAAATGGTTTCAGGAGGAGGAAATGTGCTCCTTGCCCTCACTCTTTGCTGGCCACCACCAAGGATGCAGGGACATAAGAAACCAACTTTAGACTATCTGTATTGCACTACTGTGTCAGGAGACATGTTTCCATTTTGTTTTCTGAAGTTTTCTCCATGTTTGTGAAAGAAAATGCCCAGAATTGCCGTGTAGGCAGCACACAAGCTCCACAAGGACAGGACACCCAGAGAAAGAAGTTGCTTTGTGTGATACCTTCTACATTCAAAACAGGTTCACGTACTTTTGCAACACCATGTCTTCCTGCAGAGTACCTTGAAGTGTTATTTGCCCAAGGAAATCTTACCAGGAGTGTGAGGTTCTGTGCTGGGCTGGAAGAAGCAGATGTCAATGTGGGAGTCGAAAGCCCTTTCTACAACTCTTGTAGGCTTGCAGAAAGGGAGGCATCAAATGGATCTTCCAGCACTGGGCTGAAAGCATAGCAGAGAAAAAAAGGGAGCCTTTCTTTTATCTCACCCCTGCCTACTGCCTAACGGCCACCACTTGAATCAGACCCAGATGGAAGAACAAGTTCTTTCCATGATTTTTTTTTTCTTATTGGCTCTTGCTGCACCTTTTGTTACATTCAGCTTCTTATTTCTTATCCGGTTCCTTGCATGAATAAGATATGCCACATATTTCCCTGACATGTCTACCTACTATAAATACGCTATCCTTCTGTGGAGAGAGAATATGGAATATATGTGTTTATACATATTCTGTATGCATCTAGAATCCTAAATGCCATTTTTTCCAATATTGTGTCTTTAACGGGAATTCGCTGATTAGGTACATAAAAGGCTACAGAAGACGACAGTTTCACTGTGCTCAGTTTTAATACAAAGAGTACTACGGTTGCTAAGAGACTGATACTTCAAGTTTGGTAATCTTCATCCACACTAGATATATTATCTTGGCAAATTGGACTTTCTGAGTTGGCAGCAAATGGAAAAGAGTAACTTTTAAAAATAGAGATAATGTAGATGACGTCAAAGACATCTGGTGTCCTTTTCTAGAAATGTGAGACTGATCTATTTTGCTTATGTGTATAAATCACTCTGCACCCAGTGCGAGGTTCTACTTCTGCCTGCATTTGAGTCTGATTTGTTAATAAATTCTCTTTATGTTTATGATCTTTAGCCAGGTATATTTTAATTAAATTAGCTTTATGTTTACACCAGATAGTACCTGTCCACCCTGTGTATCTTGGCGAACCTCAGCTTTGCGCCTCTGTGCAAAGCAGGATCTTGTAGTGCCCAGAAACACCCACCAAGCTCCGCAGTGACTCAGAGAGGACAGTCACTTACTCACCTTCCTCGTAAACTGGCTCCCTCATCCACGTATGGACCCTGGTGGTGCATATTCAGAGTAGTGTGCCTGCAGAATTTATTACCACCTTGCTAACGGGCTGCGTCTCTCATCCTAATTCCCACCCTGAATTGGTGGGTGCGGAGAAAGGGGGGAGGTGTGTCTGGGCTTCATCATGCCTTATCATCCCTAATGCATTTTGGTCTCGAGAAGTGCCAGTGCTCCTGCATGGCAAGGAGGCTTTGAATGACAGCTGGAAATCAATTAGGGACTCTCTCATGCCGTACCTAAGAGGTAGTGGAGAAGAAACGAGGGAACTGGAGAAAGAGCCGAAATGGGCAGCACGAGGCTGACATGGGACAAAGGGAAATAAATTAGAAAGGACTCAAAGACGGAGGGTGGGAGGAGATGGCACCAGGTCGCTGGCGGAGAAGGATTACACTTGCGTAGTGGGCGCAAGGGGCAGGAGAGGAGGGGAGCGATGCAGCCCGGCAAAAGGAAGGGCACTCCAGGAGTGCAGCCGGGGTGCACAGGAGCAGAGTGATCTAGGGAGGATGAGCAAGAAGAGGCTCAAACATCTGCTGGAGGATTTTCCAGCCATAACTTGTATTCTGGTAGCATCTTTCCTAGGGGTTCATCAGGGTGCCAACACCTCAAGTCACACAGATAAAGCGTAACTGCCTTTGTCAACTTTGCACTCTGGCTTGCTATGCTGGGGAAGGCTGTTCCCCCACTTCAGGTGTTGTTCTGCTTCCCAGACAGAGATGGATGGCTGGGCATAAATTATTTCCTCCCAAGTAGAGCTTAAGCTGGACTTCTCCATAGTTAGAAGGAACACACTTGAATTTTAATATCAACTCTGAAAGGCAATTGCAGCCTGTGCACTTGATTATGTGTTCAGGTTATGAGATTTTATGTTATTTTTAGAAATGTTCATTTGTTCCAAGGAGCAGGAGATATACAGAAATGGCCACTGAAATGTGAACATGTGATATATTTCTAAAGTATCAAGTGAACATAGAGTGAAATGATGATAAAGGCAGGTTACGTGGTTTTTCAAGCTTAGACAATGCACTGTAATTATATGTCAGAAGTCATTCAGGTTTGATATCACGCCAGCTAATTAAACCATCCTCTCTGAAGAGACTTACTGTACTTTCAGCTTTTGCTATTCCGTTCTCAAGAACAAAAAACTCTGAAGGCAGCTCTTGTGTTCAGTGCTCATGTTGGCATTAGTTCGGATGGGAACCAACATAATGGGAAATGGGATCAAATCCTCATCTTGTTTGAGTGGTGTAAACCAGGTTCATTTCCACCATAGGTGGTGGAAAGAAGAGAAGGGCCGTATGCCATCCCATATACTGTGTGCATCTGCTGTCACTCATTTTTCGTGGCTTATCTCCATTCAAATTTTCTGTGATCCATGACACATGAATCCCACTGTGGTTTTTGTTTCTCCTGAATAATCTCCTTGAGTGTCTTATCATTATGTTCCTTCCCTGTATGTCGCAGGACATAGCTCATAGTTCGGTGAAGGTAGGCAGTGCGGGAAGGAGGCAGTGCAGGCTGCCAGTTAGTGGTGAGGAGCCATGTTATGGCTTGAAGGACCTACATCTTGGACAGTGAGCTCACTCTGGCAGGTAAGAGAGCAGCTCTTGCAGGCGAGGGAAGGAAGATCTCCTCTCTCTGTTACCAACATCTCATTGTTCCTTTTGGTGATAATCTTCCTGTAGCTGATTAAATGCCTAAAATATTTAATTCATCGCAAAGCAACTTATTAACAGCCAGAAATGAGGAACTGTGCTCCCCAGACCACTTGTGATCCCGTGGATGGTGTCCTGTAGGCTGGCTAAAGGCCACTGGTGGAAGACCTGTGGCCAAGAGGAGATGAAGATGACTCCAAGCCTCCAGGGCTTGCTTTCTGAGGTGTGTGGTTTTAGCATTCAGTGCACAGACTGATTGCCCGAAAGAAGAGTAGGGTGAGCCAGAAATGCAGTGGTGCGAAGTGCCAAGGTTACTGTTAAAACTGGAAAATAAAGGCTGTTTCTCAACTAATTCAGACTTTTCTGGAAATACTGGTGTCCTCACCCAAATACAGGATGTCCCTGTGGTGTGTACAGCAGGTACAACCTAACAGCTGTAGGAAGAGCTGGATTGTTGGTCATGGGTACCAAAGTGCCAGCCTCCCAGGAGGAGGAGGCTGACTACACAACATGCTCTCCAGTGAGCACTGGCTGGAAAAAGCAGGCATCAAGCCTGCTCGGTGGTGTAAAATGGATGGTTTAGCCCTAAAAGATGCATTTGTTTTTAATGCGTTTCACTGCAGCAGCCAGAGGAGGCAAAAACTTACTGGGACTTTGTCGCCTGTTGGCATTGGCTTCTGGAAAATTTAAATACTTCAAGGCTTAGAGCAGGCTCTACAGAGAGAACAAGCTGCCAACTCCACCATCATATGGGTACCACTGTCAGAGGTGGGGTGGGGAGGTGGGTAGACCTGGGTACAGCCTGGGAGAATCGCTCTTGGGTCCGATGTGTGAACTTTGGTGTGTTTTCCCCAAAGCTCATCCCTGGAAGGAGAGAACCAGCTTCATCTTGAACGAGAGGCAGAAACCTTCAGGTTCCCCTTGTCTTACGTTTTATGTACTGTAGAGGGGCTTCTTGGGCTGCTCTCAGGATTTGGTTAGTAAAGAAACATGACCTGGGGAGGATTTAACATTCATCTACACCACTGTGAGCGGCTTCAGAGAGTGTTAAACCTTGGAGAACCAGAGCAAGGTTACTCTGCCAGCTGCTGTCCTCACCCAAATGGATCTGATGATCTGCAAGGAGTAAAATAATTAGGTTGTCTTTTTTTGGTGTCCCAGTCCAAGCAGTCAGTACTAGCAAAGGGCCCGAATCTCATTTCCCTTCCATCGTGCCAGCAATGTTTCTCTTCATTTCACCAGAGAAGGAGTTGCCAAACTCATTCCTACTTTTGGGACAGGAAAAAAAGAAAAAAAAATGTTACTGAAAGGTAGAAAATAAATAAATTCTTCAGCATTATTTAAAATGTCTTTAAAGATTGTGAGTAAATAGATCCCTTTTAAGCAGTCTGTGCCTGCCTCCAACACATATTTTACAATTGAGTTTTCAAGGACTGCTTTCAGGTACACAGCACAGGAAAAGTACAGAGATTTATTCTTAGCAATACTTTATTTTTATGTGCCTTTGATATGTAGAGACCACAGTTTCATTCAAATAACCGAACAGGGAAGAAATGCAAATATTCCAATCGCTCTCCTGGAATGTTTGGAAGATGCAAGGTTTTTAATACAGCATTTTTCCTGTTTTCTGCAAAAGATAAACATAGTGAAAAGAAAAACAGAAAAATTTCTCCTATACCTACGCTTAAGCACTTTATAAGTAAAAGCTGTCTCTGGATTTGCAGGCGAAACTTTTCACATCCTGAGGGTCCTGAGCAGGTCTCTCCATATCTCAGTGGCCTGACATGCATCACTTAACCTCCTTCAGAAATGTAAGTCTCCAGATCACTAGAGTAAGTTTGCTCATATCAGGGAGCAGCTCTCAATTATCCACTTACATTTCCAGTGGTGGATGTTTTAAACTGGCTTTACAGCATCTCTGTCTGATTTTTTTGGCTGGAAATTAGACTGGGCATGGCTTGGTTCAGGAAAACCCTGGGACTGACTGGTGACCTTGTCTTTAGCCCACACATCCCGGGGGAGGCTTGCGTGGATGCACACCAGACTTTCTGAGGTTAACTTAGCAAGAAATATTCTGAAAATCCCTTTCATTCTGCTCCCAGTTGCAGGCTCTTGGGCCATAACCCACCCCAGCAGAGCATGAGCTGAAGGAGTACCTCCGGGATTTTGGACATGGTTTAGGAAGGAGATTTGTTTGAGTCTTACCCTGACCCCTGCAGCAACTCCTGTGACTTTGCACAGGGTTAGTGACCTGCTCAGGAGCAAGTTTTCAGCTGTTTGATGAGTGTCTCTGGGCAGCCTGAGTCGGCAGAGCTCCCCTTATGATTTTTGTACGGCAGCCTGGGAGCCCCGGTCTAGGACAACACCGTAACAGCGAGTCAACAGGTTGGGGTTAGCAAATGTAGAATAATAGATCATGTCCCGTATGCCAGGACATGTGGCTGGATGCTGCCCAGAGATAAAGACCACAGCAATTCCATTCCCCTCTAATAGATCTTAATACAGTATCAGAATAACTTCTGGTGTTATAGAAGTACCTTCAGCCAGAGAAAATGAAAATCTCAGATAATATAATTCCAGGGCAACATTCAGATTTTTTAGTGATTTGCAATACGTTTTCTGCTATCTGCATAAGGAAATACTTCGGAATTGGTAAAAAAAAAAATAAAGCTGAAGCTATATCAGTTTTGCATACAGGCTGAAAGCATTGCTGTGGTGAATTTTGGTGCTTCCTGTCCCTAAACGAGTATGTTCCGATGATGCTTTGCAGTCAGGGTGAGAAAAGCTTTCTTAAATTGCTTTATACTTTGTAAAGCAATAAACTGGACCAAAAAGCATGGAGGGAGCTGGGGAGCTTGAGCTGATTGTAATTCTTCCGGTGGAAACATTTTCCATCAGAAAAATGCAGATTTGATTACATTCCGTGTTGACAATGGCCTTTTCAACTGAAAATAATAGAAGAGCTTCATTTCAGTAATGCTGCAATGTTTCGGTTTGAATTTATGATTTAACTTTTTAAAATATTAAATTACATGGCCATGAAATATTGGGACTTCACTGCGGTGAAGCCTTTTCTGGAAACCATTCCTGAACAGGAATGATAGATTAGCTTTGGTTTTGTTACACTGCAAAGCCACCGAAAGAAAAGCAAACCGAAGGGCAGATTATTTCAGTATTTTCCTCACCTTTCTTTCTGCTGGAGTATTTGAAATTAACCCTTTTGATCCATCGTGGCCTGATCACGGCTGCCGTAAGGCTGAGGAAGAGGCAGTGCACAGCCGAGCTGCCCAAAACCCAACCAAGCGCAGGATTGTAATTTAGCACCCGGCAGAGCTCACGTTTCGGGCAGTGCCTCCGCCGCATCCCTCCTGCCTGCATCCAGGGTTTCTCCATCACCGTTCTTTTCCCTTCTTCTGCAATGAGCTCTCACATCTGTCTGCATTACCGAGAGGTTGCAACCTTTGGTTTTATCTGGTCTTCAAAGCAGTCTTCCTTATCTGATGGCAATTCTGAGTCTGTTTGGGTAACTAAGGGAATTTCCAGTGTAATTAATAGGTGTCAATGGAGGTGGTGGAGCATTGGTGCTGCAGGGTCCAGGTAATGAGGAGCAGGGTGTACAGCCTGGCTTTTCTGTCAGGCTGTTACTGGTTTCTCAGGGATTTGTGCACATATGAAGATCACTTTGAGGTAAAAGTGCCCAGTGGAGTTCACAGACTATAGTGATTGTCAGCCAGAGAAGAAAAAGAGGTACTCATTTTTACTGTGGAAGTGAAAATAAGGGCAAAAACCCCGCCCAAAGCAAGGGAAAAAATAAGAATTTAATTCACTGCATTATAGTTTGAGTTTCTGTGCATAAGTAGCAGAAATCACAGTTTGTCTCTGGCACTCGGACCAAGGCAGCATTTCTGGCGTTACTGAGTGCTTCCCAGAAAGTTTCTTGTCAAAATGGAGCTAGCTCTGCATTTTTCCTCCTTTTGAGCCAGGATTGTTGTTTGTAGGATGAAGCTTATATCCCTGAGCCTCAAAATGGTGAAGAGGGAGAACTGGAGAGAGTGCATTAAAGTCAGATTTGTTTTGCTGAGCTCCTGTTCACAAGATATGCTCTCAGTGAAGCAATTTATGTGTTATAATCACTTTGGCTTTTAAGGAGAAAAACTGTCTTTTTCCAGGACGGAGTAGATTCTGGGACTTGGGGAACAGAAAATGCACGGGAACAGGCAAATTTGAACTGAAAAGCACTAAATCATAGGTATAGTGTGGTCCTTCCAAGGGACAGTCTCTCACCTTGGGTGGTGATACCAGAGAAATAAGTAGTGGGAATAAATCCAAGGGCCAGGTGATAAATCTGCTGAGTGGAAAGGGACTAGGGGTAAGCTGAAGGCGCTTCTCCCGTCCCACCTGGAGGAGTTGGTAGAAGAGCAATGAGCAATATCTCACCGTGGACTTAGAGGCATGTGGGCTCATCTTTTAAGTCCTGAGCAGCCACTGCCAGGGACCAAGATGCTTCTCTGATCCTTAGTATAAGCATAGTAAGGACACATAAAGTTGGGTTTAATGTGCCACTGGGTAGCCATGTGGAAGTTAACTAAAGGCAGAGGGACCGGGAAAGCAATCAAACTCCAGTAAAACTTGCCATAGGTACTGCCTGTCCTGACTTGAGGGTCGTTTTGCGATGGGAAGAAGGATGCCAACTTATCATCTTTGTCAGAGCCAACTCTCTGGGTGTTTGAGACGCTCGTAACAAATGGGTCTCCGCATAGCTGTTTCGAGGACATTATTCTAAATGGCAGGTACCTACGTTGGAATATTGGGCAGTAAATTTCCAACAGAGAGTGCTCAAAGTCTAATTAAGCCACCTTTGCAAAGTCTGGGGAAAGAGCTACAAATGATGGGAGAGGTTATATTTCCTACACAGTTATTGCCAGGCAAGACTGCAGACTGGAACTCTCATTTTGGTAAGAAATGTATGAAGACTGTTCTAGCAGTAAATCAATACAGGATGCAAATTATATATATTAAAAAACAAAAAAAGATGGGCAGCCATTATCTCTTCAATATTAATGTGAGTCCTCCCTAAGCAATCTTGAATCAAATCACTCTCGTTCTCTGACATGCCCCAGGGTAGGGTCCTAAGCTCATTACCGATTTATATCCAGCAAATGTTTCACTTCTGATGATGAATTGAGTAGTGATGTCAATAAACTAAATCAGCAGCTCCCAGATATTGTAGGTTTATGTCTAGGCAGCTTAAAAAAAAACGTGAAGTTAAACAATTCTCTACGTGGCTCAACTGTTCCCAGGAGAATACATAATGTGCAGAGGTTCTCTAAAGTGGTGTAGCGTCATGGGAGGGAAAATGTTTTGTGCCTGCTGTATGTAAAGGATGAGGGAAGGATAAAGATTGTTTCCTAATAAAAAGAACTAGTGAAAGAGGAGATTGAGGTTTCTCTGGAAAACAGTGGAAATCTGTTCTCCTTATTCACCTTTTTAGTAGCAGGTTCTTAAGTTATAAACAAAAGTTGTAGCATGCATCTTAAATTTGCTTTCATAGTGGTAATCTTTCATTGTTAGGAGCTGCCTCTTTTTTCTTTTTCTTTTTCTTTTTCTTTTTCTTTTTCTTTTTTCTTTTTCTTTTTTCTTTTTCTTTTTTCTTTTCTTTTTCTTTTTCTTTTTCTTTTTCTTTTTCTTTTTCTTTTTCTTTTTCTTTTTCTTTTTCTTTTTCTATTTCTTTTTTTCTTTTTCTTTTTTTCCTTTTTCTTTCTCTTCCTTTCCCCTTCCCTTCTTTTCTTTTCCTTGTTCATCAAGAATGGGTCATGAATTTTTACCTGGCCTTGAACATCCTGGGTTACAACTCTTCCAGAAATCCTCACAAAATGCCAGAGTCTGACTCCCCGCCTTAGTAACAGTCCCACCCCAGAGACCAGAGCTGGAGAGGAACATAAGCCCAGCCAGCGCAGGGTCCAAGCAAGGGCAGAAGTGGCTTTCAGCAGCAGTGTGCAGTGGCTGAGCTGCACCTGCCTGGAGATAAACAGCCTTTGGGGCTGTTTGCATGGCATTTTCCAGCAGCTCAGTAATCCATGACAGGAGAAGAACAAAAGAAGCACAAGAAGAGACTGTGCAGGTCTTGTTGGAAGTCTCTGGATTTACCTGGTTTGCCCCAATCTGTGTGTTTGGAGGTACATAGCCCTCTCCTTTCTTTTAGATGCAGTTTTGTCTGTGGAACTAGTCAAAAGAAAGGTAACTCCTGATGGCTGCATTGAATATCCCACCCAACGTGCCTGCAGGCACACAGGGTCCCATGGGTTCTGCCAGGAGACCAAAATGCCCCTCTGGAAGTGGCATGAGGTGCAGTGCTGGCTCCACATCCATCTCCTGCAGAATGACAGTGATACACAGTGGAGTCTTGCATAAAATGCTGAGACCTTTAAAAAGATGCTTTCCACCCAATGAGTAGAAATGAGACATTTGCTTATGCAGCCACACCCATCCAAATGCTGCCATTTATAATGACCTGTTTGACTGTGGATGCTCAAAAAAAGACCCATGTTATAAGCCATTTGGTTGAGAGAGTGGAACCACCAAGCCAAGGATGCAGCAATACATCAGGAGGACCAGAGATCTGACCAAAGGTTTCAAACAGGGATTGGCAGATGATGAACCTCAGTACACAATTCCTCATATAAGAATTAACATAAAATCACCTTGGGTTTATGCTGACTGCTGCAGTGTGCACTGATATACTTGGAGTAAAAATATTCTTAGCATGCTGAGGAGCAGGAGCATGGGCTGGAAGAGGTCCCTGAAGCCGGTTCCTACTGCTAGAGGTGACGCGGTCACAGAAACCAAAGCTGCCCAGAATGGGTGAAGTCCCATTTTGAAATGCCGCAGTCATTGCTCACCTCTGAAACTTTCTTCTAATTGTCGGGCTAAATTTGCTCACATCCATTTGTTATTAGCCCAATATTGCTCTTACCTGAAATAGCTTTTCTCTGTCCCTGGCATGTCCCCTCCATCTTCCTGCCCTCCTCAGTGCATCACAGATGGAAGTTAAAGCACTTCCATGAGCCAAGCCCTGCTCTTGTCTTGCCTGACAGCCTGGCCATTTGCATCCTCTCTGACCTCCTCCTCACTTCTTTCATTCCGAGTTCACCCCTCACCACTCAGGACCGGCCTATGCCTTTCTCAGGCACTGGAAACTTGATTGTTCTGCACTATTTAATGGTGAGGGCCACAGCACAGCTTCTCCAACCCCATGCATCCTTCCGTTGGCATTGGGAGGACCCAAAGGGGACCCCTGCTTATCTCCTAGATGAAATTCTGGCCACGGTAGGGAAATTTACAGGCAAGAGTAGAAGTTGCTATTTTTGCCAAATTCTTCTGACAGCTGGCTTCCAGCACCACCCTCCCCACTGGCTCCGTGCGATGCTGCAGGGCTTGTGCAATCACACGCTGCTCAGCACACGCCGCCCGCAGAAGGGATGCAGCCACATTGACGGAGCGGCCTTGTGCGAAGGAGTTTTGAGTGCTGCTGTCCACGCCAGCCTGCCCTCGGAGTGAATTCCTCAGGTATTCCCAATCCAGCCGCTGTTGCTTGCACTAAAAGCTTCCATTTAAAAGAGTATCTGGTAGCAGCAGATAGCCTTTATGTTGTGCGTTTATATGGTAATGCGGTGTTCCCACAGGTTACTTGGCAAGTGTTAAATGTGTTTGGAAACATCACCAGAGGAAATATTTCCACAAACCATTTTTTCCTGCGGAAGGAAAAAAAAGTCTGCCAAATTATGTATGAAAAAGTCCCTCTAAAGAAAAACAAGACGAGGCACTTAATTTCGAGGCAGACCTTTCTGAGCTGCGATACTTTGTCAAGTTGACTAGCACCGGTTTGCTTTGCCCATTTGACATAACTGTGTCTATCCGAGCTGCTGTAGCACTGAGGCCACTATTCAGCCCGGGTGTTGATGCCCCATTTCCAGCTGCAGCCTTGGTCCTTGCGTCTCTTTGGTGATGCTGACAGGACTTGGTGCCTGAGCCTCGGCAAAACGGCAGCCATTCAGGTAGATGCAGCTCCAGGTTGCAGTGAAAGAGTTTGATCTGGGGATGCTGAACTGTTTTGCTGAGATTGAGAATAACCAAGCGAAATACTTTGACACTTTCAAATGGAATATGTTGGGGGCGGGGGGGGGCACGCAGTTCCATTAGATGAAAAATGTAGTTATTTTGACTCTTAGTTGCAATTTGCAGCAGAAAACCAAGCATAAGAATAGCAGATGGAGGGATGGAAATTTCCGTTTTTTTAAACAGACATAGTAGTTATGAGGCTCACTTAACAGTTCACTCAAGGACGTGCTATTTGCAGCTTTTAGATCATTCAGTTTGTACTTTGGTGCCCAAACCTGCAATTAAGTGAATGAGATGACTTGCAAGATTTCGGGTGGTGGTATTTCTTCTCTTATCATACTAATGAAAATAACCATATAGGACTCTGATTGTAATTACTGTGCACTTAGGGTGTGGTAGTTACAGTGTAATTACAAAATTTATTATGGTGATACTTATACTCAGCGAAATAACCTGAAACCATCTGCAGCACCCGAGGGTAGCTAGTGGACACCGATGGCTCAGGCTGAATTTACGTCCCGGAGAATCGTGATTCATTCTCATTCAGGAAGCAAAACAAAAATAATGATGGTTGCCTCTAGTTACCAGTCAGAGGGAAATCATCTGTGAATAAACCTGCTACTGAACGTGGAGCAGGGATGAGCCGGGGAAGGGAGCGCAAGGTCAGGCTCCTGCTTGCCCAGGGCAGCCGGCAGTGCAGAGGGGTGTTTTGAAGGGAAAGGCTGGAGCGGGTGCGATGTGAGCAGGTGGGTGAGGACGTCTTTTCTGGATGCTGATGGAGAGAATTAATGACTTTCTAGGCTGGGTATCAGGTCCGACTCTGACAGCGGTCTTGTTTGTGCCCTTCAGAAAGGTAATGAAAAAAAAATCATAATTTCCCTGATTCTTCCTTTCTTTCTTCCCAGAGGAGTCTGGGGGTAATTGGATGGTCACGTGCTCCCTAACACGGAAGCTGGAAGGTGTTAAATGTGAGGAAAGAGGGAAAATGACTTCACAGCCCGGGGGGGGGGGGGGGGGGGGGGGGGGCGGGGGGGGGGGGGGGGGGGGGGGGGGGGGGGGGGGGGGGGGGGGGGGGG
>JAVKLA010000084.1:11975375-11986197 GCA_034782735.1 Sagittarius serpentarius | reverse complement strand
GAGGGAAAATGAATTAAAAGCACCCCCACCCCCCACCCCGCATATGCAGCTTTTGAATGCTCAAATAACTCTGAGAAGTGAGTGTTGTGCTCTTGGTTCCCATGGAACATAAATCCTCACCTGGGGAAAAACATTGGGCTCAACTTCGCTGAGAAACGTGCCCTCAAACCCAGCTCACCAAACCTGCCTTGGCCCAGCTGACTCTCAGGTGAGGGCCGTTCTGCTCCGAAATCTTGGCCGATTCGCGCAGCACTCTTTCCTCCTTGCTAGACTTTTTGTCCTGGCAATTCTTTGTAGCCTTGTATCATTTGGGAACTTAATTAACGTTTTGGCTGTTCCATCTCTGAGATCATTAGCAAAGATGTTAGTTAGGATGGGGCCAGATGCTGATGCCTTCTCTCCCATTGTTTGCGTGAACAATGTTCAGCATTAAGCACCGTGTATGGTCCCTCTGACAAAGTCTCTTCCTCTGCAGAAGCACTGCTTGCGGGTACTGTTCGAACTAATTCTGGGAGTGAGATGGTTTAGTGCTGCTAATAGTCACTGGCTGTCGGGTGAGCACTTGTATGTTGAAATCACCTTCTATAGAGGAGCAGTCTTGCTGTTCCCAGGGGCTGGAGAAACTGGGCCATGGAGAAGAGCACTCAGGTCCTAGCCTGGGCTCCCTGAGAAGAAGTGATGTTTCCTGAGGCTCAGGCCAGTGCCATCACCAGAAAAACAGGCTACCTTCTGTTCTCTAAATCTTTCTATGTTTTCTCTTCTTTTTTCCCTTTTATCTTCTAATATAGTTCTGTGCCAACTGCCTACATTTGGGAGTAAAAGTAGATACTATATAGTAGAAAGGGGAATAAATATTAGTATTTGCTAACACCCCAGGGGAGGTGTAATCTGTGTATACATGCTAGGTTGGGCTGTAGAGGCTCTGCTGCCTTCCAGGCTGGGCAAGGGGAAAGGCGGCCGCTGGGACAGCATCGCTTTGACACCCGCTCCCCCCGTTATCTTTACTCTTCCTTTTGAATACAAAACAGGGCTCTGCGTTTCTTGATCAGGGTAAAGCATCCCCATGCAGAGCAGCTTCCAGCTAAAATGGAAGAGGTCTCAAAGTTTCTCCCAAGCCCCGGCAATGTCTTTCTTGAGAGATTGACTCCATGGACCACATCCGCTCCCAGTTCTGAGCCAGAAGCATCAGTTGCCATGGCGACTTCTTTGGGAAAGTCAGATGGGGAAAGTGCTGACGTATTTTTAGCTTTGGGTAATGAAATTTAACAGCTGGAAATAAAGGTGAGGGCCAGCCAGGGTGCCACAGGTTCATGGACTGCTGTTTGGGACTGGCTCTTTGGCAGCGCTGGCGGGGGGAGCTGGTGGGGCTGTGTTTGGGAAGGATGCTCAGGCGTGTGGCTCACACTCTGGGTGCTGTGCACTCGCGAGTACGTCGGAGAAGAAAGAATCACTATAAAGAAAAGCTGATAAGAAGGTGGTGTTACACGTAAAGATAAAGAGGAGGCACTGACTGAGGTCACAGCTGCTTCGTGTACAGTGTGTTCAGCCTATAAATAGCTCTTCAAATATACCTCTGCACAAGTGGTATTTATAGAGTCATGAGTGAAAAAAAGCTCCATTTGGGGTCAGGAGTTGATGGGTGAAGGATGTTTCAGGCTTGGTCAAAAGTTCAGGTTTATGAGAGGTACAGAACTGAGCTGGACCCCAGATGTGTGGGGTTTTCTCCTCTGATCGAGGCTCAAAGCTTGCGGTGCTGTTAAATGTGTCTTCTGAAATCAGTGTATCTGGGGAGGATACTCACGAGATGTTGGCATTCAGATCTCCTACAGCAAAGCCCCTGTACAGACGTAATTTATGCATGTAATTTGGATCAGTCTAACTCACGTGTAAACTTTTCTGAAGGTAGACTCATATTTTATTTTCTAAAGTACTTTCTCAGCTCCCTGCAATATTTTTAGTTCTTTCGTCTTCAGCTGTCAAAAGTTTATTTCAAAATTAATTGATTTCGATGTAATATTTACTGCACTTTAGCTTTCAGCACAGCATATGAAAATAGATTTCACTACAGCTGGCAGTGTCTAATGGGATTCGTTCCTACTGCAAAGGCTCTTTGCTTTATATACCGGTACTTCCAGCCGAGCTTGCTTTGAACAGCCTCACCATCTTTTCATATCACAGAGCTTACACCCGCTTGGGCTGGCAGGGAGACAAGGTGAAGCATTTAAGTTTAAAGAAGCCACAGTTGCTGCATACCTGAGCCCAAAGTGTAGATATTGCAGATGTAACCCAATATTCATTGGAATTAATAGGATCTTCCCTCTTTGCGTCAGTGGGCTCTTTGGCTGGATTAAAAATTGATCATATTTCATTATGATAACCACAGTTGTGGTGACGATTAAGCAGTGGGTCACGGAGGTGCCCTGGCCCTGGCACATCACCAGGGTATTACACACGGCGAAAAGCAGCACACGTTAAATGGAGCAGACTTTGCTAACGCACTGGCGTTGTCAAGGGAGGTGGTGACCTTTGATGTGAGGTGATTTAGAAGCAACCTTTGAGTTGTAAAGCTTGAAATAACCTGTCAGCAAAGACGTCACTGAAACCATTTCCTGGTGGGTTATGATGCTCCCAGATTTTTCCCGGGAGGACTGAGGACCGTCCGTTCCCTTTCACGTGGCCCCGTTGCAGGGGGCTGATGCCTCCCTTACACCTGGGGAGCAGGGGGCGGACGCGTGTGGGCAGTCCATGGCAGGACCGAGAATATTTTCTTGTCTGAGGCTTAATGCCTGAACTACCCAGGGCGGGCCAAACTTTTTCCATCCAGTCTGTTTCCTGCTAAAGAACAGAGTATTTTTTAATTAGTTTTCTTTTTTCCCAAAACAAAACCCTGCTGAGTTTTCCCTCCCAATTCTCCAATGAGATGCTTTCACGTGAAGATTAAACTCCTCTGAGCAAAGTTGCAGCGGGCCCCAGCATGCTGGTTTTTCATATATCCTCATTCCCCAAAGAGATACGATAAAGCATGCTGTGTTTCCCTCTCCACAGCATGGTGCAAAGGCTGCTTAACCAGGACTAGGAAATCAGCACCTCTTTCTCTCCTCACCTCCAACTAAACCCATTCAAGTAAACAGGCTCCCAGCTAGCTGAGATGTTAAAATTTCTCTGTTCGGCATTTGCAACGGTCAGATCTGAGGAGCTTGGTGGTGGGGCTTCGAGTTGAGAGGTCTGTGAGGAGTGGGAAACGTGCAGAGCTGTCGAGGTGGTGGGTGCGCAGGGGTCCTTCGGTGCGCTGCACGAGTGGAGAGTGGCTATTAAAGGCTGGAAGGGGCTATGCCAGAATTAAAAAGCAAAACAAAGTCAGATGTCAGAAGCTGCGCCAGGCTGAGGAAGAATGATGGAAGTGATTCCTCTGATGCCGTCAGCATTTGTATTGATCTGAGGCTGTTTATTGCTGTAAAACAGTTATAAATTAGAGATGGAAATTGCCCGGCTATGGTTTAAAAGATATACCTCCGCATTTATCAGACAAGGGAGAACGTGCGCATCCAGGCTTCGGCTGCAGAGCTCCGTACCCTGCAGAGGAGGCAGGCAGCATCCAGCTGCTCCTGTTCATGTAATTTTGATGCAGAAAGTTAGAGCTTGGTCTGCCTCTGTCACATAAAGTAACTCTGCCTTGCAGCCGTGCTGAGGGGCTTGTGGAAGGGCTGCTCGAGAAGCCCCTGGGACTGGGGTTTGCTGGGCAGCCGTATGCAGGGGGACTTTACCATAGATCAGAATGGTTCATCCACAGCAGACCAGGGCACATGCTGCAGAAAGAAAGAGAGTTCAATGTGTAATGAATAAATAATTTTGCAATGATATTTCGCACTGAAAATAGGCAGTGTGAGTGTGGATGCTGTTGTACGTCTCTGCCTGCATACAGAAGCATGCGTGCATGACTGCATACACACAAGTATATATGTGCGTATGAACGTATCATGATTACGCTGACTTGAAATGATCAAATATGCATCATTAACATTAGAAGAGGCACTATATGCTGCTTCTGTGTCCCACGTGTGCAGATGCATTGACCAGGGAGACCTCCACCATAACAACTCCTCTCTTCTTCCTTCTCCTTTACAGAAATCCGTGAAGCTTTCCGGGTGCTGGACAGGGATGGGAATGGTTTTATATCCAAGCAGGAGCTGGGCATGGCAATGCGTTCCTTGGGATACATGCCCAGTGAGGTGGAGCTGGCGATTATCATGCAACGCCTTGATATGGATGGTAAGTCCTCTCTGTTGGTTCTTCTCTGTTACTGGTGGAGGAGGGCTTTCCCAGTGCATTGCAGCCCATGGCTTTGGCTCAGATAATTTATGGTCACCAAGGAAGGTCTGGAGACGAAACTGTGAAACTTTGTCTTTCACTACAGCAAGGACCGGGCAGATGACTGAGCTATCAACCTCCTGTAGATAAACCTGCCTTGCAGACAACCCACGGAAGGGAGATGGAGCATCTTTTATTTGACCAGCTGATACAGCTGGGTGAAGACAGACCAGCTCTTGCAACCTTTCTCTGCAAAGTTGCAAATGGTCTTTTCCAAGGCTGTTGTTACCTTTCTCTTTGCATTCCTGGGCAGCATCTGGCCCAGTGACGTTTGCTGGGAGATGACCTGAGCGCTTAACCAAGCAGAGCTGCCCAGTCCTGTGGTCTCACTGCTCCTTGCAAGCAAAAGACGCTGTGGATGGGAGCTGTGCTGTGTTGTAATGAAACATTGATGGTTTTTGAAGGAGAAGTTTAGAAGGGTGGAATAATTTCGAGCAAAGTCCTGCTGTGAGAGCTCATCGAACGATTACTAAGAGGTAATAAAAGAAACAGAACCCACCATTAACAGGAAGAGAGAAATGCAGCATCAGGATGCTGGAGCCAGGGGGGACTTCTTAACTGCTGCAAAGCTACAATCAGAGCTGATCACAATGAGCGGGCTGTCTTTAAAATGTCCTTGGTCAGAGCAGGAAGGGAGACTTTCCTGATGCCTGAAATGTGCAGGGAAGCTGGGGTGCAGATCCGACCTTCTCCCACCCTTCTGCAGGCGGCCACGGCAGGGTGGAAACACTGCACAAAGTTAGATGAAATCATGCCAAACCAGAGAGCTGGATGCAGCCCTGGTCCGAAGGGGGATGCTTGGCAAGCTGATGCGAGGCCAGCATCCCTGGCGAGACTGCTGAGAGCAGAGACCATGGGAGACGGTGGCAGCAGGAGTGAAGCTCTCCTACTTCTTTGGGGGTATCGGAGTCGAATGCCCCCATGGGATACACAGTACAACTATATTCATCAGGCCAGGGGAAGCGGGGAAGAGGCTGTCAGCCTGCTCAAGGGTGTTCAGCATCTCCCCTAGACAGGGAGACAAAGTAATGCAAAACCTGGCGGATAGAGAAGATCGGTTGTTGAAATGATCTCATTCCTAAAAGAAAAGAAAAAAAAAAGTCCATCCCTTTTAAAAGCATTTTCTCCAAAAATTATTGTTTGCACCTTGTTATGTTCTGCTGGCCTTTCCTAGCAGACCAGGTGATTTCTCTTTAGGTTTTGCAAAGGCCAGACTCAGCATGGTGCCAATTCATGGGATCTTTTACCGAAACTCTGCTCTTTTTTGGAAAGAGTACTGTGGACTTGGCTTCCAGTTTTGATTCATCTCCAGTTATTCCCTGACTCTCAGTCTCACAGACTTGAGACTTTGGCACTCTTTTGTATACACTCCTAGTGTGCAGGGACCTGTAATCGGAGAGGTGGAGTTAAAATGTAGAGTAATGGGCTGCAGATGGAAGGTGCTAAATTCCTGTTTGAGACTTTTCAGAAAGCTCAGTGTGTTTTCTGCAGAGATGGGAAGTGATCCTCCACCTCTTCCAGCTCAATAGTTCCAACAGCTTGAAAGATACAGTCCGGTTGTGCTGGGTGTTTGTATTGTTCTTATGTCTCAGCTGCCTGTTGTTGCAGTATTTTGAGCAGAGGGTTTGGGGGCTGGACTCAAGTCTGTGCTATGTGAAGGTCAAATGGGCAATACCTTACAAAAAGACAGGGTAATGGGAAATTCCTTAGGCACTGAGCAAATAGGGGAATATTACATGAAAGATTTACCTTGCCTGCAAATTGAATTAATGCTGTATGACTTGAATTAATATTATATGGCTTATGGCTATTTTTTGTCCGATGGATTGTCTTCATTTTTTTCTGGGATTTAACTTGAAATATGTAGTGAGAACCAGCAACAGCTTCCTCCTTCCTCTCCCACTGTGCATGAGCACCATTCGGTAGCAGGGCTTGAACCCAGTGAGCTCCTGTGGATGTCAGTCGTGCCCTGCACTCCCAGGGACAGCCGTACCCTCCTTCCCAGGTACTCCGGTTGAGGGCTGGCGAATTTTTCCAAGGCTTTGGCTCAGCATCAGGTGGGTGGGAAGCTCGGCTGGATGAAAGGTCACCTGCAAGAAGGAGTCCCCTGTGGTCAGGAAAGCCAGAGGGGAAGCAGTAATCCTCCTGTGCATCTCCCGGCACCTGACATGAATTACGATGTGACGGCAGGTAGCGTAGCCAGACGTCCGTTTCTCCACGCAAGGCTGCTGCCAGTGTCTGCTAATAATGAGGTAATACAATTGGCAGTGGTTTATATTTAATCTGAGCCAGCCTGAACAGACCTAGTGCAAACATACGGTTTTCATCAGAAATTACCTTGGGAGTGGATTCGCATTGCAGGATGGCAGAGTGGCTGTATCTGCCATGGCTTGTTTAACTGATGGGCTTCAAAAAATGAGCAACCGGAGCTGGTCTGAATTTGTTTTTCATTGCAAACCCTGTTTTCTGTAGGCATATGGAGGGAGGCTCAGTCCTGTCTAGGTCAGGCTGAGGAGACATTCGCGCTGTGGGAGCAGGATTGCTAGGTTGGACTAAACATGTTTTAAGAGGAGCATGTGCAATGTATGCTGGAGTGGTTTTGTGGCTGAGCATAAACTGATACGACAAGAGCACTTCACACCTGTATGTCACCTTCTGCCACAAAGGATCTCACCGAGCTCAGTGAATAACACAGGCATCAACTCCAGAGATGCCCAAGGACAGTTGCTTCTGGGGCTGCACGTGCAGCTGTTCAGTAACACACACTGAGCCTCCAAATCAGAGCAGAAATAAAGGTGCATTTCATAATTCATTGCATTTGAAGGCAAAATGTAGTTAGTTAGAAAATGCTGCTTGAACTTAAGTGAAAATGGCAATTGCACATCTTGGACTTTACCCAGGAACTCTTCACAGGTGTCATATCGCTTTTAATGCCTCTGTGGCTCTTGAGTGCTACCATCAGCCTTCCTTCACAGGTGGCATGCCAGCAGCCCTGGCATCGACAGCGTGGAAATGAGTGCAGTGAGTGGGTTTGCCCACAGAGAATGTCACGGGGTGATTCTGAGGATGCTCAAGAGCTTCCAAATGTCCTCCAGGGCTCAGAGCAGCAGGAGGGGACTCCTGCCTGTCGGGATGGCAAGGATGCAGGTTGTCCCGTGCCGTGAAGCCCATGGCACACAGAGAGGCGTGGGCTACTTATCTGCTGGGCTTCGATGCCATGGCACAGCAAAGCTGCTGCAGGGCCGGGGTAGAGGGAGAGAAGTTTAGCCAAGAAATGGTAAAGTGGGACCCCAGGATGGCTTGGGGCTGGCAAACAGGGAAAGATATATTTTCCTGTGTACAGGCAAATGCAAACTCACAGAAAATCCTGTGTTGAGAAGCATCAAAAAACAACTTCCCATCCCCAGAGATAGCTGTCAAATATTACCGAGAGGCTGACTGCACAGTTGCCCATTGACTTGGCTTTTTTTACCCCAACAGCTGAGGCAAAGTTTGGGCCACTGGGGCAGGAGATGTTTTGTTCCCGTGCTGGGGCAGGGGGTAAGAAGTGGGAACTGGTGGTGGCAGGTGGGAAGCCCTCAGCCTTGGCCATGCCTTGGCCTGAGGACACGCCACAGCCCTGCAAAGGACCATGCTCCCAGCTAAGTTTGCCCCCTTAGCACGACTTCGCGGAATGCACTTATTTCCAGTGAATATCTAAGTCTCGCCAGTCCTCACTGAAGGCGAGCATCAGAGGCTGGAGTATCCACTGCGTTTCCTACAAATGCCTTCTCCATCTTTTCTTCCAAGTCTCTTTGCTGGTCTGCAAGACGTGCTTCACCCAGGTGAAGAGGAGCGCAGCTGCCGCAGGGGGAAATATTATAGTTGGCGTAAAAAACTGAATTAGGGAGAAAAATGAGAATCTACTTGGAATATTTCATGGTCTCAAAAAGAAATCTTATAAATCATCAGAAACACCCTTTTATGAACTACTGGAAGATGCTATGGCATTGCTGTGATGGAGGAGATGAAAATACCAAAACAGAACAGAAGGAAAAGGGATTTTTCTGTGCAAAAAAGCCTCTTTTGGGGAAAGGAGCTGAGGAATGGTAGCTCCATCACATGCCAGAGCACGAGATTCACTTTAGGCCAAAGCTTTGCTTACATCTTGATAGAAGTGGTGCCTGACTGTATGCCAGCAGAAGGTTGTTCAGTATAGTTGGGCATCTATCCAGTGTGCTGTGCCTTATAGGGATGTATTGTTTGCTTTTGGTCTGGAAATAGAGGTCAAATGTTACTTTAGTTTATACCCTTGACTTGCTTTATCCTTAGACATAATTAGGTATTGCATGAACGTAAACATTGCGGACTATGACAGGTGCATACATTTCTGTCTGCAATCTGGAGAATGACCTGAAATGTTCTGCCAGTATGTGGAAAGTAAAATATTTTATATATTTATGTACTGAAAAAGAAATTATTTGTAAATTCTTCCAATTGGCAGTAATGCTAATAAAAATGCAGAGAAATGGCACATTAAATGTGTTGCCTTATCTGGGATGCCTACTCTTTAAGCAGACTTTCACAATAAAATAGATGAATGTGTGACTTAAGTGTCAAACTGTTTCGTTGCAACGTAAGACACTTTTATCTGAGGAATAAAATAAGCACTCAGTGTACTAATTAGAGGAGCAGCTGGTTTTCAGTACCCTGGTAAAATACTTCAGGCTAACACGAGAGGGAAAAAAAAACCCAAGTGTGTCAAATTGTTTATTATAGTACAAATAGGAAATACTTCAATCAAGCAAAAGATGAGCTGGTTTCATCAGCGTACAAGCGAGCTACCTGTTACCTTTTATCACATTATGTAATGCATCAGCAGTAGTAGCTATGACATCCTTACAAGCAATAAAAAACAGGGGAAAGAAATCCCAATTTAAAATTCTGCATTTTTCCAAGCTACTTTGCAATGGCTCTTTGTGGACCAGGGAACCGAAGATGGGAAAAAACCCAGTAAACTGTTCACAGTCACCCCGGCAAAAAAAGATTTTGAAGGTATGCAGCTCTCCCAGGTGGCACTTCTGAGGTTCATCCAGCTTCAGGCAGCCCCACGGTCGCAATGGGGTTCTGCAGATTGATTGTCTTCTTATGCTTTGCATGCAGAAGTTGTGCTGCCCCGTACAGCGAGGCATCCACACAGCTGCTGTGATCCCCTTTGGAAAGGGAATAAACGACAGCGACATAACTGCATGGCGTCAAGGGATGGTGTCAGTACACTGCCTCCCGAAAAGGCCGTTCTCCAAACTCTTGTGCTGCTGTTGGATCAGGGTTTGTACATAGATGTTGCTTTGGTTTGCTTGCACTTGCTTCCCAGCGCGAGGGAAGGGACATCAAATTTGGGTGCTCCACTGCCTGGAGCATGTATGCTGTGTCACAGGGATGGGAACGACCAAAGGACCTGGACTGGGAGATCTGGAGAGAGAACAAATCTATCTTCTAAGAACTAAGTGCTGAGGTTTCCCCTGTGGCCTGAAGAAAGCGAGTTCCTTGCTCTTAGATGTTGCACGGCCAAATGTTTGCTTCTGTCCAAATCAGCTTGTGCTGCCCTTTGTGGGACAACGGTGACATTCACAAGCTGAAAACATTTTCTCTCTTTCTTTTGTCTCTCCCTCCCTTCTTTTCTTTGTGCCCCCCTTTCCCCCCCCGCCACTTTACTGCCCTGGATAATTCCTTGTGTTTCAACATTTCGACATGAAACTGTGTAAAATATCCCAGGCTGCTGGAGGTAGACCAAAAACAGTTTCTGTATGTAAAATGCAGAGTTAATAGGAAAAGCATGGACAGGTTGTTGCAGACTTTGGGTTTGTCCTCTGTATTCAACAGCCTCTGATTTTTACATGTGAGAAATGACCTAGCAACATTTCAGCATGGTTGTCCTTTAAAGTGTGTTGCTGAGCTGAGAAACTTGGTCGGTGAGATGGATTTGATGAGACTTGTCTTTATTTATAGAGGCCACTTTCTTCGTGTCTGCTCTGATTTGTAAAATGGAGATTATCATATTATGTGTTCTTGCTGCAAAGAATGAAGAGTAATTATTGCTGCTGGTGAAGCTAGTCAGATTTGCAGCTCAGTACCGGGAAAAGGTTCATAAGTAATATCAAATTCTGTCTTCGATGCGGTGCCTGGATGGCTGAGTGCAGCCGTGTTGAATAGACAGGACGAGAGGAAACACTGAATTGCAATTCCCTCCCTGAAACCTGTCCACCCTGTGCTCCGATGGGGCAGAGTCCTCTGCAAAACACAGCATGTGATCTGCGACCTGCCTCATGCAGGCATGCCTTGTAATTTGTTTGCATCTGTATTGGGTTTGCCTGGCAAGGTTTTGGTAGTGGGCAGGGGGCTACAGGGGCGGCTTCTGTGAGAAGCTGCTAGAAGCTTCCCCTGTGTCCGACAGAGCCAGTGCCAGCCGGCTCCA
>JAVKLA010000084.1:11964903-11975275 GCA_034782735.1 Sagittarius serpentarius | reverse complement strand
TGGAGCAGTCTGTGCCTGAAGGACTGCAGCCCGTGGGAGGGACCCACGTTGGAGAAGTTTGTGGAGGACTGTCTCCCGTGGGAGGGACCCCACACTGAAGCAGGGGAAGAGTGTGAGCTGTCCTGCCCCTGAAGAGGAAGGAGCAGCAGAGACAACATGTGATGAACTGACTGTAATCCCCATTCCCCGTCCCCCTGTGCTGCTGGGCGGGAGCTGGTAAAGAATTCTGGAGTGAAGCTGTGCCCGGGAAGAAGGGGGCTGGGGGGGAAGGTGTTTTAAGATTTGGGTTTTATTTCTGGTTACCCTACTCTGGTTTGATTGGCAATATAGTTAATTTTCCCCAAAATTGAGTCTTGTTTTCCCGTGACAGTAATTGGTTGTTATCTCTCCCTGTCCTTATCTCGACCCACAAGCCTTTCATTATATTCTCCCTTCACTGTCCAGTCGAGGAGGGGGAGCGATAGAGCGGCTTTGGTGGGCACCTGGCGTCCGGCCAGGGTCAACCCACCACAATCCTTGTTTCATTGTATTTATTCCTTAAAATGCAGTATTCCTGGTATTATGATTTTGGTTTCACAGAGTGCGTATGCCACAGGGTACACACATATTCCTCTGTTTTAATGAGCCTGTGGCTTGCGGGTCATCTCAAAGTTGTGCCGAGCCGATAGCTGCTGCGATGCACGCAGAGCTCTCCTGCTATTCCCAGGGCCTGGGAAGCAAAAATAATTTTTTTGTCCTCAGTAATCGGGCTGTGATTTTGCTGCTCTCGATCCATTTGACAAAGGGATCAACTGGTTACAACTTGCAAGACACAAAAATTCTGCAAAGACCGGCAAAATGAGCCCTCTTGGTTTTATGTGCCAGGTGCCTTTGCATGGGAGACGTGGGTCGGAGGGGACGGCAGGGGCTTGCAGCAGCCGTGCTGGAGGCATGCCACACTCAGCAGGCTCTGCAGTGCCTTTCCCTGCAGGACGGCTGGTCACAGCGATGGTAATTGGGGCGTCCTGTGGCTTCCCAGGGCCGGCGTGAAGCTGGCACGCTGCTTGGCAGGTGTCTGATGGATGTTTTTGTTGTTTTTTTTACTGCAGTCACTGTTTTTTGTTGGACCTTTCTTCTAGCCCAGCACTAGCAGCATCCTGCTTGTTTTAGTGCTTGTGGTGGAACGCGGGACATGTCACAGCTGGCGCCGCAGAGGCAGAGCCCCCAGTCCTCTTCAATCACTGTCTCGCAGGTCAGCTCCTGGACAGGCTCCCCTTGGGCAAACATGGGGAGTTAATAGATCTTCTTTTTAATGGGGAAGCAAACAAGTCCTCTGCAGCCGTTTCCTCTTCCTTGCAAGGCAAGCCAACAGGCTGTCGAAATGAGTAACTCTCAAAGTCCTTTTCTCGGCGTCGGATGGATGCACCCTGGCTCCGTCTTTCTGGGCTCTGTTTGAGCCTTTCAGACCCCACGGAGATTTCCCCCTCCAGGAACATGCGTCTGTACAATTTGCTAATCTTTTATGTGTAGTTGTCATTGAACCAGAGCAGCCAGCTCCACAGAGCTGCTCCTAAAACCGCAGGACGTGAAGGTGCCCTTAAGGGACAGGGAAGGCTCCAGTGGAGATGTTTCACCCTTTCCTTCCGCTCCAGTGAAGTTTTTCCTCCAAAAGCTCACTAAAGCTGTGGGATATGTGGCAGAGCTGGTGAACAGTAAAAGAGTGGCTGATCAATATGGCCCCACTGTTCCCAAGGAGCAAGAGAAATGAGAAATTGTATTTGTTACATGTATGCCTTGTTAGGCAGTATCAGAGACCCTCTGCAGATGGCTCTGGGGCGGAAACTCCCAAGGGAATGCAAGCAGGGCTCTTCGGAAATAGGAGCTGCTCGTTGTCATCTTTCTCCATGCCGGGGACTGGTCGCACGTCCCGTGCTTGTGGATCACCGTGTAGGCAGGCAGGCAGGGGAGGTCTGGCACCCAGCTCTGCTGCCAGCCTCCTTTCTGGTGACATTTGGGAAGGTGGTGCTCTGTGCTTCGGTTTCCCCACTGCAAAACTGCTGTGTCAGCATTGTAGTGGAGCTTTATCTCTTCATTTCAGCCAATTTCATGGATGTCTATAATTAAAACTGTTTTCAGAGTTCAAACTTTTATGAAGGACTTTCCCTACCTCTCCTTGAAGTTGTGGATTGAGGCTGTACTTAGGCAGAAAGTCTCTGGGTCATGCTGGAGAAAGGGTTAGGCTGGTGATCAGGCTGTTCTCCTCTGACCTTAAAATCTCCGAAACCGAAATACTCGTCTGGGAAATATCCCGTGGCTGGAGCTTTTCTGTGCACATCCTCTGCATCATTTCAAGGCACAGCAGCACCAGCCTTCACCAGACTGTGTTATTACTGCACAGGTTACTTTATGGGCACAAACAATGACACAGACCGGGACAGAGAGTCACTGCAGCTAGCTATTAAGAGAATAAAAATAAACAGGAGTGTTGTGTGCGCCTGGGACCCCAGCTGCAAAAGACTAGCTCATTAACTTTAAATATATCACCTAGCTGCACTCTGGAGGTCAAACTAGAGGGAAAAAAAAAGTGTGAATACTTATCAGCCTACACACAGTAGATCCTCATCTCTGTTTAAATGCGTGCCTCATTTTAGTGCCATGACAAGAAACTTTGAAGGAGGAGGGAGAACCCAATTATCCTGAGACTGGCCAGGGAAAAGACTTATTTAGGAAGCAGTCAGGCCAGATTATCCAGGCTCCCAGTTTAATGCACAGGGCTCTGAAAACCAGGTGTTCTGCCCTTGGGTATAGGCGATGCAATCCATGCATGGTTTCCCCCTCTCTTTTTCTTTCCCTCTCCTGCTCTTTCTCCCGCCCCATGAATATTTAATTACATCCTCCAAGGGAGCCACTCTGACAGGAGACTTTTGAACAGACAGCGGTCGACTGAAGGCTGAGGGTCGGTGCTCTCCCATGGGATGGAGGGAGAGATGGGTTCACACTGCTGCTTCTCTGAGCATTTAATTATTTCTTCAAAACAGAAGAGCTCTGGCAGGAGAGTTTGCAAGAGCCCACGCACAGGCTGCTGCTACCTGGGACGTGGGGATTTGCCGTCCCAGTGCAGCCCGATCCCTCTCTCCTCTTCCAGGTCCCGCGTGGTTTGGGGGTGGTCTGCTGCACTCTCCCTGCCTGGCACATCCAGCCTGGGCAAACCACTGCTGACGGTACGTCCTGTGGGACCAGGACAACTGTACCAAGAGAAAGGCAGGACTGAGACAGCGTCTTGCAGGGAACAAACCTTTGTGGGTATCTGGGAGCACTTAGCACCCAGCCGATGCTAACAGACTAGTAATGATAAGCAGATCTGATTTGTCTCTGATGATGTGGCCAGTGATGTTCTGAGTCATAGTTTTAGTCATGCGAGGTTCAACCACATGATTGCTAACCCCCTTCTGACTCTTTGGCATTAATGCCAGAATTATTATGCCAGGAAGCATTATGGGGGAGAAAAATATTAGGGCATAACCAAGCAAATAAATACATGGGTTTGGATGGTTTAAAGCCGGGGGTTAAGCTCAACTCTGGTGTTTTGCTAAGGTCACTCACACAAGCAGTGACCGCCCCTTGGCTGACGGGCAGTAACTTGGGGATGATCCTTGCATCTGGATCGCATCCTGCCCAGAGCCCCTCTGGTCCTCACCCACCTTGCCACCTGATAGTCTTCCCCTGCCCCAGCTGACCTGCACTGCCGTGCCTCGAGGTTCCTATGCCTTCCTAGTTTGTAAATAAGTTATTGCAATGCGTGAGAGCCTTCATCAATCAGGGACTTCAGCGTGGCTTGGGTTTATAAACTTCGCCTGCATTTGTAACTGGTGGGAGAAGGGAGAGGAGAATAGTTGCGACCGTCACTGGACGGGGAGCACAGTCTGCTCTGTCCTGGCCGGAGCTTTTCGCCTGCTTGTGCCCCATCCATCCTTAGGAGCTTGTTTTCCTTCAGTGTGATGAGTTCTTGCTAAAGTAGTTAATGTGAGCTTGGAGGCAGAAGCGGGGGGAGGATGTGAACACCACACATGTTATAAATTGGCGCAGGGGGATGGCGAAGGATTGGGGCTGTGTGATCCCCACTGATGGCAGTGCTGATCAGGGCTTGCTGGATGGCTTGTAGAAAGGAGCAAGGGAAGGAGAGAGCAGTGTAGACAGCACACGTGCTCCGGCCTGACGTTTTTCTCCCCTTCTTCCCATCCCTTAAACCCAACTAAAAGTTAATTTCTGAATAAGCCACACATCACTCGCTCTGAATATCAACTACTTTCAGGCGAGGAGCACATCTGTAGGCACAGCAGAGCCAAACGTGGGGATGTGTGGGGTGTTTGATTTGCCTCCAGTGCAGATTCCTGAACAGATGCTTGATGTGTGCATTGCACATCAGCTTGTAGCCCGCCATGTACGTGACTATGGCTCAGAGGAGGAGGAGGAGGAGGAGGAGGAAGGCATCTTTTGACTGTACCCAGCACCAATTTCAAGCTGAGTGCGCCCAGGATCAGATGGGTGGCCTGAATGCTTATATATCCTACAGGCAATGTGGGTATTGGGTATTACCTGGTTATGCCATGGTTCTGGAGAGCAACCCCGTTGCATTTTCACCTTGCAATCATGCAGAGTTGCCCTGAGTGCGTCTTGGAGCCTATGTGTTGTTTTTTTATGATATTTCTCTCCTGGCTGTTGAATACTGTAAAAGGAATTTTCAGCCAAAATTGTGAGTTCTCTTTCTTGCTATTATGATGCTGCAGTCTCCTGAGATCCTGATGGCAGGAAGGTTTGTTTTCTGCAGCTTAAACCAAATGTTAAAGGGATATTTCTACCAGGCAAAGTGTTTTGGGGTCTAGTTTCCTTGCTAGTTAATAGTTTTAATCAAAAAAGCAGTCAATAAGGGGATAATGCATTTTGTAATGGCATCTTTCTTCTGAAGTCATGGAAAATGCTGTAATTAAGCTGATAATTAAACGCTGTGAAGTTAGTTATGGTCCCTGGCAAAGGCACAGGGAAGTCATGAGCAAGTGTTTGCCCAAAGTCTTGTTCTGGGTCAGACACAGAGTCAGGAGTCCTGGCACCTGCTTTCTCATGAGTCATGTGTAGGACTAAGTCCTGCCTCTCCTCTGTGGATGAAATGACATTGTCGAAAACACAAATCGAATAACTCAGTATTTCGGGGTCGCATATGGATAGACCAAATATATGCATGGGCAGGTACTTTAAAATGCAAATTATTTTCTTGCTCATCTGGCTAATTTCTTTAACCCAATTTGCATCATAGTGTATGGTTTTGTTGCTGCCTTTCCCTTGAAGTGATGCACTGCAATGTAAATCGCCCCAAATCCACTGTCACCTCGCATTACCTTCCCCAACGTGATCCAACGTGCTGTGACTGATACAATCCGACTTGATGTCATAAACTGATGCCTCCCATGGGGAAGCAGAAGGAACACATTTTCTCGTAGCCCATAAATGTTTAAAAGAATGGCTTTCCAAGTGATGGGGTGTCCACCCCTTCCCTTTTCTGCTAAATAAGCTGTCCCAGAAATGAGCTCCATCCTGCAAGTGCTCAGCCCGCTCCAGCCCTGCAGCGTGTGCTGAGCCCTGAAGGTGTGAGCAACTTTAGCAGTTGGATAGGGTCTTCTTGCATGTTATGGGATCAAAGCTATTACGAATCCCTGCTGGGTTTCCTTTCAGAGCCGCCGTCACTGGCTTACCCCTAGGATATTCACTCTTGTCTTCAAGAAATTCCGGGCAGAGCCCAGTGAATACAGATCACTATTCTGGCAAACGAGCGTTTTGACTCTGCTTATTTTCACATTGTGTTTCTGCGAAGATAAGGACATGGAGAGATTTCAATCAGTGGTGCATATGCTCAGATCAAGCATGTGAAATATAATAAAAAGGACAGATAGGAGCAGCATGCAGTGCACGTGGTAAAGCTGTCACGCAGGGCTGCTGCAGGTACTGCAGTCAATAGTGACATTTTAACAGTAGCCCTTGCATTGATCTGCTTTAGTCTGATGGTTTTAGACACTTCTTACACCTAATAATTTAGCAACAGCAACTACATGGAGAGGTGGATGCAGTCAGTTCCAGCTGAATTTGAGTAGAAAACAACCAAAAAGTCTTACAATTGCTGATTCTGTTTCCAGACTTGAAGGAGGGCTAATGTATCCACCCATATCAATTGGCCTAATAATATGTAGGAGGATACGTCTATGGACATATAGACGAAGGAGAGGCATATAGACATCATACTATACTGTTCAGAGAAGCAGGTATTTTTAAGATCCTTCAACAGGCATGGATTTCCCTTTTTTGCCATTTTCATTAAGCATCACAGAAGTTCTCTAACGGAAAAGTAACATTTGATACAATGCTCAGATATACTTCAAACAGCCACGTGGCTCATTTACAAAACATACAAAATACTGCAGGGGCTTGGGACTGCATAGGCTCAGTTCATTAACGGCAGGAGCAGTCTCCTCTTCCTGCTAATGGCACCGAAGCTGTGCCTACGCTGCCTGCTCTGCATGCTGAGCACACAGGGCTTTTAAGAGACGGATGCTGATGGAAAGCTGAAATGAAACGCCTTGTGGATTCGCAATAGTCTGGCTCTTCCCTCTGCATGTACTCCCTTCCTCTGGAGGATGGGGCTGGCCCTGTAAAAGCTTTGCAGAGACCTGGCTGTTTGGCAGCTCTGTAGCAAGGAAGAGCCCTGACTGTGCTAATGGCTTCTGTCCTCCTGCCAAAATTGTTTTTTTGAGAAATGACTCGCCTACAAACTCTCCAGGGCTGGGGAATGACCTGTTCATCCCTATTTGTGTAGCGTCTGGTCCTGTCTTCAGGTGTGGGTGTGCCACAACACGGGCCATTCATTCGGGTATCAACAAATTTGGGTCTGTAGGCACCATGACGTTGACGTAGGAGGTGCCATAGTACATGTATGTGTCCATGACGCGCAGCAGATCCGGAGCAGCGTGTTGGGCATTGGCACTAAGTGGTACTTCAGTGAAAACATTGATCTTTTTCTTTCATTCCAGGGGATGGCCAGGTTGATTTTGATGAATTTATGACTATTCTGGGACCTAAGCTGGTATCATCAGAAGGCAGAGATGGCTTTCTAGGAAATACAATAGACAGCATATTCTGGCAGGTAAGTGGTCATTTTTTTAAATGCAACTTTAGCCAACTATCAATAGCTTCCAGAATTGATTTGTTGAGGAGCACAAGAAGTTGTGCTAAGTGTGAATGCTTATGTAAAGGCTACTGGAGTCTGTCTTGCCATGTGCTGTGTAAGACCATCCCGCATTGTTGGAGGGACCTGGTCTCAGCTAAGCCCTGTGCAGGAGGAAGGGAAAGCACTTACTGTGGATGAACTGCAGTTGAACCCAACAAAGCACCCAGTTATTTGTGCAACATGTTTGGGAGCATTTTGGAATTAATTTTTGAAAGAGAAAAACATTTTTCTCCATGAGTCTTTTGAGTTAGGAGCCTTGAAGGTGTCCAGCTGCTCTCAGAAATGTCCCACTGTTTGATGTCCCTTGGCCGTTGTAGAGAGATGCTCCAAGCAGAGTGAGGCGTGCCACGCGGGTCACGTCTGATCAGTGCTTCGGCGGTTCATTCAGGTCCGAGGCTGAGGATAACCATGTTGTGCCAGTGCAAGTTTTACCCAAGGTGCTGCCCTGGGTTGGTTTGGTCCTGCTGGTCTCAGACATTGGAGGGGAGGCAGGTCTGGCAGCGGGAGCTGCCTTACATCTGTCGTGCAGTGTGATTTTAAACAGCATTAGACCTTCCTGGAAAAGCAAGGACAGTCCAGGCTGTTATGGCGGAGATTAAAAATCTCCCAGAACACAGTGCTACACATTTCTTGCCAATGGATTAAATGTGTGGCTTTCTGGGGGATTACTGCTCATTTCATTGATCATCCAACAGCCGTTGCTTGCTAATAAACTTTAGCTGTTACCAAGTTTATGTGAATCAAAAGAGTCAAACCTGGATATAAGCATTTCTGTCATCTTTTACTGCCCTCCAGCACTGTCCAGACTGAATTGGGTGGAGCTTTGTAAAAGTCTTTTAAAAGTCTTTAAAAAAGTTGTTCCTGGCTTCCTGGCACATGATAGAAATAACCCTGGAAATCCTGGTCTGGATTCTAGTATGCAGTTGCCAAAGAAAGAGTTTGGTGCTGGTGAAGCCGCAGTGGTTTGTAACGTATCTGGGGGATGCGAGAGCTAAACGCACACCACAAAGGGCAGGACTGTGAGAGTCACAAATGTTTTATTGCCTCCGTTGTACCTTGCAAGCCTCATCCCAGCACGTGAGCAATGGGGAGAGGAGGAAGCACCATCCCATCCCACTGAGCCATTGGTGCCTTCCAGACCCATCGGCGAGACTTGCCTCACCGGAGCCGTTCAAAAAGCAAAAATACCCCTTGGCAAAATCAAGCTGAGCTCTTTGATGGGGAAGGAGAGAAGGCTGGAGCCCCCCCTAAAATTCAGCTCACAGGTTAACCCGCTGCCGCTTCGTGACCCTTCAGCCCATGTAAATGCCTGCAGTGGCTTTGCTCAGAGGAAGCGAGGAAGGGAGGATGTGTGTTCTGGTTTTAGAGCAGCAGGACTCCTGGGCTCAGCTTTTGCCTTGCTCTTTCATGCAGCAGGGACCTTGTGCCCCCCAGGCTGCGGTGGGATGAGTGAAAAGAGTGCAGAGACTTCAGGTAACCGGCCCCATGGTGGGAAGGGACAGCCCTAGGGGTTGTCTGCAGGCAGTGAAGCTTTGACTGAATTACACTAGTGCTCCAGGGCCTCGGAAAAAAAACTTTATGGTCTTTTACTTGTAAGGGTAAAAATACATCTCTTTACATAGCGCTTTCCTGGATTTCGAAGCCCTTGAAGAGAAGGCATCATCTCACATTTCATTTCTCCTGGGGTAGGAGAGCTCATGAAGAATACAGTAATTTTGCTGCTTATTCCCAAAGAAAAAGCAAGGAAAAAGCCACATAGGGAAGTGTCATTCAGGGAACATGTTCCCTTTGCCCATTCCTACCTGGCTTTACCTAAGCGGTCTGCAGGGCCATGAATCATAGAATCATACAATGGCTTGGGTTGGAAGGGACCTTTAAGATCACCTAGTCCAACCCCCCTGCCGTGGGCCACCCACTAGATCAGGCTGCCCAGGGCCCCATCCAGCCTGGCCTTGAACACCCCCAGGGATGGGGCATCCACAACCTCTCTGGGCAACCCATTCCAGTGCCTCACCGCCCTCAGAGTAAAGAATTTCCTCCTACCATCTAACCTAAATCTCCCCTCTTTTAGTTTACAACCATTCCCCCTCGTCCTATCACTATCTGCCCATGCAAAAAGTTGCTCCCCCTCCTGTTTATAGGCTCCCTTTAAGAACTGGAAGGCCGCAGTGAGGTCTCCCTGGAGCCTTCTCTTCTCCAAACTGATTAAACCCAGTTGCCTCAACCTTTCTTCGTAGGAGAGGTGCTCCAGTCCTCTGATCATCTTCGTGGCCCTCCTCCGGACCCGCTCCAGCAGCTCCACCTCCTTCTTGTGCTGGGGACCCCAGGCCTGCACGCAGTATTCCAGATGGGGCCTCACAAGGGCAGAGCAGAGGGGGACAATCACCCCCCTCACCTCGCTGGCCACCCCTCTCTCGATGCAGCCCAGGAGACAGTTGGCCTTCCGGCCTGCAAGTGGGCACTGCTGGCTCATGTCAAGCCTCTCGCCCATCAGGACCCCCAAGTCCTTCTCCACAGGGCTGCTCTCAATGAATTCTTCGCCCAGTCTGCACACATGTCTGGGGTTGCCCCATCCCAAGTGCAACACCTTGCACTTGGCCTTGTTGAACCTCATCAGGTTGCCGTGGGCCCACTTTTCAAGCCTGTCCAGGTCCCTTTGGATGGCATCCCTTCCTGCCGGTGTATCAACCGCACCACTCAGCTTGGTGTCATCAGCAAACTTGCTGAGGGTGCACTTGATCTCGCTGTCTATGTCGTTGACGAAGATGTTGAAGAGCACCAATCCCAAGATGGACCCCTGGGGGACACCACTTGTCACCAGCCTCCACCTGGACATAGAGCCATTGACCACAACCCTCTGGCTGTGACCATCCAACTAATTCTTTATCCATTGAATAGTCCACCCTTCAAATCCATATCTCTCCAATTTAGAGATAAGCATGTGGTGTAGGACCATGTCAAAGGCCTTGCAGAAGTCCAGATAGATGTCATCCATTGCCCTCCCTTTTTCCACTGATGCTGTTACTCCATCATAGAAAGCCATCAGATTGGTCATGCAAGACCTGCCCTTGGTGAAGCCATGCTGGCTGTCTCGGATCACCTCCTCATCTCGCATGTGCC
>JAVKLA010000084.1:11885506-11964803 GCA_034782735.1 Sagittarius serpentarius | reverse complement strand
GGCAACCACATCAGCCAGTTCCTTCAGGACCCTGGGATGCATGTCATCCGGCCCCATAGACTTGTAGATGTTCAGTCACCTCATCTTTAAGCAAAGCATTTATGCATCTGCATTATCTCCAGCAGGATTACATCTGATTTGAAACGAAGCCCTTTTTGGAATCGGGGCTTGGCTGTGTTTCCCATATCCCCTTGACGTGCAATTTTCACATTTGCTGGAAAGGAATGGCAAGGAGAGGGGGAGAGTTTGGATTGCTGATAGAGCACTTCACCTCTGCAATCGTCCCCAAGGAATGATTTTAAGGAGGGGATAGAGCCCACAAGCCTGTGGTTGTGACTGGTGCTGGATGACAAGGGCAGCGAGGGTGGGACAAGAAGGGACAACTTTGCCTTGGTGTCAGATGGCTGGGCAGTGCTACCATGAGACCTCACCCCAAAGCTGCAGGCAGCAAAAGGCATCTTGAAGAGGCTTTTACATCAGTCCCAAGGGGAGAGAAAATCCATGTTGACATGCAGAAAGTGCCTTCCGCTCTTCCACCCAAACAGCTTCCCTCCAAGCGTCGTGATTTTGGCTCTCAGGTTATTTTTGCCGATGGTCCGGCTTTCTATACTGTGGCAATTCTGTGCCGTCTGTGTTCCAAGTATGCCTTAATAACACTTTAAATAATGCAATGACAGAGTTAAATAATAAACAGCAGCAGAAGGAGAGAGGAATTCAAAGGAACAGGCGAGGGCCTGGAGATGCATTTGCAGATGAAGCTGGGAGTGAGTTGGTGGGATACAGGAAGGCGGTTCCAGATGGCAGAAGCTGCAGAGGGGAAGGATCTTACAACAACAGCAGTGGGGCTGCAGGAGATGGGGAGGGGGTAGGAGCAGTGGAAGAATAGGGAGGAAAGAGAGGGATCATGCCTGGAAGAGGTGAGCTTGAAATAATAGGGAAAGGATGCATCCCTCCTATCGCATGCGTTGCCTAAAAAACAGTGGTCAGCCTGGGAGAAGCAGGATTCAGCCAAGATCTGAGCATTGGCAGGTAGTAGAGACATGGAGGGTCTCTCAGATATTTTTCCTCCTTGATTTCCCATGTGGGCTTTAAATTGTGTCATAGCGGTGTGTGTTTAAGGTGGCTGACTCTTGCTTTCTCAGGTAGCAATGATGGGTTCTGCTCCGGTTAGAATGGCTCTCTGTGGTCCCTCAGCCGGGTCAGGCAGTATGTAGGGGCAGGGAAAAGTCAGCCCTGCAAACACTATTTCAGGCCAAGTTAGTATAAACCAATGATGTCGGGATAGCTGAAGAAACATGGACCTTCCTCCACCTCAGAAAGTCTGTCTTTCCCGAGTGAGACGCAGCATGCACCAAGCACCATTTTGTGGAACGCATCCCCAGGTGTCTCCTGCTTTGTTTCCAAATGGTTTTCTCATCCTCATGTGCGCAAAAAAAGTAACATGTACCCATGCACAGACATCTTTAACTGTCTTAAATGTTTAAGACAGTCTTAAACTGTCTTAAATATTTTTTCTTAAATACACAGCTGCCTGGTAACCATTAGCCAGTCCTCAGCATGCAGAATCACAGTCAGGAGGAGTTTGAAGGCTGGAAGCACCCAGTGAAGCCCTGTTCTTCCTGGTTTGGGGCAGACCCACCATGGCAAGCTTGCAGCAATGATGCAAACATCCCCTTTGGCTGCTTCCACAGGGTCTGCATTTATTCGAAAGAAAATGTGAAGGAAAAAAGATCATAGATGAGATTTTGGGAGTACCTATTGAACCCTGTTCTGGGAACCAGTGGGAAGAGGTGAGCCTAGCCCTGTGCAGGGGTGTTCGACCTCCTCTACTCTCTGGCAGAGTGTCTGCCCCCCCTCCCTCTCCATCTTTTTCCCTCTGTATTTTTTGAAGAGTGGCCACTTATTGCCCGCCTTCCTCTGCCCACCTTCTCTGAGCTGCTCCTGCTGGTGCTCACACTTACTGGTCTGAAGCTGGTTTTCTTTAATGTGTCTGGCAGTGTTTTTGCAGTGATGCGGTAGCCATTCCATGGTCAGAGAGATGCTATTTGATCAATTTTTAGGCATGAGAATTTATTTTTCCAGAACTCAGGGAATATGAGTCTGGTGCCAGTTACGCGCTGAGGGCTGTGTGTCGTACAAGTGAGTTTTGAGGCAGTTCCAATGCGTGGCCATTCAGGTCTGTAAAGCGACTGAGATCAAGAGCATTACAGAAAAGGCAAACATCGCTAGTGGTAAATATTAGCTCCTTTTTTAGGCAAACAGACTCCAAATCTGTCCACTGCACCCTGCCATTCTGAGCCAGAAAGAGGGATGAAAACAGAGGGGAGAAACTGGGATTTCATATTCATTTACAGTTTTTGCCCAGATTGTTTCTAAGTGCAAAGACCTTTGGGCGCAAGTGTTAAATAGTTTGCACAGGAGGTAGCGTAGAGGATCTCCAGTCCCTGGGGGTAAGCAACAGGAACAGAGTAATAATAATCTTGGATTATAGGCTTTTAATTATAATAAACCTCTCTGTCTTGGCTAAAATGCTTTTTGAAGTCAGAACAAGTCTGAACGGTTAAACAACAGGGCTGCATCTGCATCGGATGCAGAGTAAATTCTGTACCCAGCAGCACCGATGAGATTATTTTGAAAAGTCAATACTTTGTATGGTGATCATTGAGAGGCAAAACGCTGCCTGCTGTTTTTTTCCTACTCTTTTTACTATGTGCACATGGAAGCTGCAGGGAACATCATTTCAGCCAGCGCTAATGCATTGCCTGTGTAAGGGTATCTGGAAGCTTTGTCTTGCATGGGGGGACGGCACTGTATCATCTGCTCAGACATAGTGCCCATTCATCGCATTAGATATTGCCCAATATAATTCACTGGTGTTCGGGAGGAGGCTGGTTGGTTTGGGATAAATAAGGCTGCTTTGCAGGAGTGGGAAGACCAGAATACCAATGTGGTGCTTTGGGCTGGGGAGATGCTGCTCAGAGGTCTCATTTTTCCAACGTAGAGATGTCTTTGCAGTTTTAGGGGAGACAGCTGGGGGACTGGGGAGGCAGGTCCTGCAAACGGAGCAGCTCAGCAACTGCTCGTGTTTTCTGGGCTTGGGAAAGCCTTTTCATCTCTCCAGGCTTCCACATACCTTTACTAGGCAGAGGAATACATTGGGGTTTATGGTCTTTGGTGGATGAGTGGGTATAGCCAAAGCTAGGTCCTGCAGCACCCCTGTGCAAGGAAGGAGGGGTAGTCAGGGACAGGCCAGAGACTGCAGGAACCCCTGTGCTCCTGAGCCAGCAAGCTCAGCAGCATGCACTGAAGGGCATTTTGTTCCTTGGATGCAGGAAAAATCCAGCTGTGCGGTATTGCATCTGGCGCTGGCTGAGGAGGGGGCTCAGGGAGATGAAGGGGAGCTCAGAGCCGGCTCTGAACACAGGAGAGCGGAGGGACGTGGCTGGGATGGGACACGGCGGTTTCGTCCTCCCAGCACGGCTGCGGATGCTTTAATGATTTGCTGCGCAAAACCGCCCATCCGTAATCTTGTTTGCAGTTGTCACTGCAAATGCAACAGCGTCCCGGGGGAGACATCTGGGCGCTCATGATCTGGCCAATCAATTAGTGCTTTAATAGAGTGAAATGAAGGAGAAAATGTGTGGGAACCTCGGTGGCACAGGGCAGGGTACGGAGAAGCCATGGTGAGCGCTGGTGTGGGAGGGAAGGCAGGGGATGAGGGGGCCGTGTTGGAGCTGCGCAGCCGCCAGCAGCACTTGGCTCTCTACAGAGATGATTTTGCTTAGGGAGGGATTTTTCTTTATGAAGTCCAGTAGATAAACCTAATGCAATTTCTCTCTATATGCGAGTCCCCCTCTTGTCCCTGCAGAGGAGTTAAGTTGATGATGGCAAATTAGCCTTGCCAGAGTTGCAGAGAAAGTGTTTGTGTCTGTGTGCAATTTCACATGGTAACAGATCCAACTGCCCCCGCCACCACAGGCCATGGCATCGCTGAAATAACAGCTTGCGTCTCGCGGCGGAGCCGGCCAGGCATGGGGTGTATGTGGCCTCCCCTCCTCACCCTCCTCCTCCTCGGCTGGCGCAGCCCCTCTGTGCAGGTGTAGGGTATTCGTAAACCACAGGACGGGCCACTTTACATCTGACACCAGATTTTTTTGGCGGTAGTGAGCTGCTCTGGTGCAAGTACCTCTTGATTTCAGGATTTCAGGCACTGCTGTTTCAGCTTTTCAAAGAACCTTCTTAAACGAACTTCTGTGGAGGAAGAGAGTTAGTTTTGCAGTTCGGGGTACCAGGTGATGCTTGGGGTCAGTGTGGTTCCTGGCAGGGCAGTTTTTGCAGCTGGGCTGAGCCGTGCGTAGGTTAGAGTGGGTAAGGAGCTGCTGCTTGGAAAGAAAGCTGAGATTCAGGGAGGAAGGACGGCTTAATAGAATGTGCAGACTTAGTGCCCATGTATGTGGCCTCCCTCTTGGTGACTACTTTGGGGTTTAAATCAGGAAATGCAGCTGAAAGTTTGGGTGCCAGAACTTGATAGATGAGGTCAAGGGTGGGCTACTGGGACTGTACCATTGCACCATACGCACCTCTCCTCACCCGTACACGTCCTCTTCCACCAAACAAAATCCTCCACCCCACAGCAATATTTTCAGTGTTAGTAACAGTGTGGGTGCCTGCTTGTTGGTTGTTGAACTTGAAATATCTTAAAGTGATTTAGACAGAAAAGAAGTTCTGTACTTCTTAAAGATCTACCCTTTCTTGGGTTTCCCAAGCTGTATGCTACCGAACTGAATGACTGGTTGAAAACCTTGGCATTGCCTGTCCCACAGAAACCACTGCAGTTTGGTCTGGGAGCCAAGGCAGACACCTTTCCTGTGACAGCTATACTGGGCTCTGCTCAACTGGAGTCATTAAGTTCACCCGGTGCGCCATTAGCTCCAGCGTCCTGACCGTGTTTCTAATTTCAGAAATTAAATATGTCCTGCGATATCTGTTCCTGCACTTTAGATTTGATGTGTGGTTTCCTTGTATCCAGATTTAAAATGTTGTGAGATTTTCCATGGCAAGTATGCAGGTGGCTGTGTTGCGGTGACGAGCAGGGTGACTCTGGCCACGTAGCTGGTACGGATAGCGTGCAGTTCATCTCAGCTAACCTGGGACACTGCTCGGACTCCCTTTGGAGTTAACAGAGAGAAACAGACACTTCTCAGGTGTAATTCAAGGGATCTGCTTTAAGCATCAACCTCAGGAAGAGCTGTATCATGCTTCAAACTGCCCGTTTTTCTCCATTAGTGTAAAGAAAGTGTAGAAAAGAGGCTCAGATGGAGATGTGTGCACTGGGGACAGCTAAATGCCATCTGACGAGTCCCACCAAGGATTTCAAGTGCCTTTTTGATTTATGTACAGGAAGCCAGCTCTGCCGGTGCTGAGGCTGTTATCAGTGGAAGGAGAACAGTTCTGGTTGCCTTATTAAATCTGCTTTTGTTGACAGAGACATTCCCACTGAGTACATTGCACTCAACGGTTGTTGGCGCAACACGGTGAAAGCTGACCGCTTGCAGGTGATGAATCCATCAACAAGAGACTTTCTCTTTGTTCGTAGTCTGTGTATCCAGCACAGCAGTGTAGACATGAACTTCGGAGAGGTTCGTGGCCTGGATCATGGTGGTAAGGCTGTGCTTGGACAGCGAGACTGTCACATCCCTGTAACCCCTTTGCAGCGTATGAATTCACCAGCAGGCAGGAGCGAGCAATAATGTTTGGGTCACCTCATTTTTATCTCTTTCTATGAAGGGACCTCTTTTTTGCCAGTACACATTTCTCCCTGCATCAAAATCGGTTCTCTCAGGTTATGAGGATCAAATTTATAGCTCAAAACTGCAGACACTGGAAATGGCAAAGTCTTGAAAGCAGTTGTGAAGCAAAGCAGGACAGACACCAATAGCAGGAGAAAAGCAAGACTTCATTGTCCGACTGTGTTTTTTAGCTTCAACCAGCTTATTTATACATTTAGCCTTCAGAAACACGCTACAGCTTTGGTTCAAAATCTATTTAAAGGAGGCAGTTTATATCAAGAGGCATCCTGCCTGCTGGATGACAGTGTACAACTGTCCTGGCAGGTGGTGATTTGGCTTGGTGCACACTCTGGAGCACTTACGTACATATACTCCATCCAGCTCTTACGGTACAGAGGTTATTTTTTTCCATGCCAGCTTATATATAAACTCAGTCCAAAGCTCTATGTGTCACTGGAGTTTTTTTGCCCCTGCCTGATACTTGAAATAGGAACTGCACTGTGGTTTTCTCAGTGATTTGCTTAGAAATGTAAGGAGCAATGCGCAGGAAATGTAAAGGTGCATCATCTGATGTGTACATGGGTACCTGGAAGATGGGCTGGGGAGAGAGTTTCTTGCTTGTTGTGGACTCCTTGCTGAGGGGGGTCAGACTCCCCAGCACCTCTGAGTGCCAGAGTACATCTCTGGCGCTGGTTTTGTTGGGGCGGGTGTCTTTTCTTTGAATGCACTTCGATGCCGTCGAAAGGCACCGCTGGGTGATGGAGCAGAGGTGGCATGTTTCATGCAGGGGAGTTTCAGGGGCAACAGCCTGGCTTCGAATCCCATATCCCCTGCACTCCCAGTGTCAGGAAGGAGTTTCTTCCAGAGCTGAGGCTCCGGTAGTCCTTAAATCCGAAGTCAGCACAACATCTCAGGATCCGTCCTTCCTCTCTGCACAGAGAAAAGGACAGGTAAGGATCTGCAATTTAGGAGGACACCAGAGGACACTACCTTTGGCTTGCCTGGATACTTCATGTTCTTGTAACAAAATCATCTCTTTCACTGCACTGCTGTAATTTTGTTGAGGGAAATCTTAATTGACTGTAAGGAAAGTCTGATTTTCATGGAGTTCAGAGTTTGGGAATTGTTTAAAACAGACTTGTTTGTGGTGGCCTTTTTCTATTTTTTTTTCTAAAGAATCCCTACTTTGCAATGGAAATCTAACTATTGCCCTGCCTCCAAGCCCTGGGTTTCAGTAGAGTAAAAATATTATGAAAATTTCACTAAGGTTTTAAAGAGAAGAATAAGAGGAAAAAACAGGAAAAAAGACATTAAATCGCTCATAAACAAAAAAAAAAAGCTAGTGCTGACAACTGTTTGCAACAATAAAATGTGTTTAGAAAGAAAAATTACCTTTTATGCAAAAGAAAATCTAAAAAAAAGAAATTACTCTCTTAAAAAAAAAAAGAGAGGGAAAGACCTCTTAAAAAATGCAAATGGAGAGCTGCAAAGGACCGCGCTGGTGGGGATGGTGGAGAGCTCAGGCAATGGCTGACATTCTTTTGTGCAAGCCAGACGAGCGGTGGATGTTCTGGCATTGAGGAAGGACCTCCAGGTCCTGGCTGCCAGGCAATTTCTACAGCACAATGTGTAACTCAGATTTTCCCGGTATGTATCCAGGATTTTCAGTGCAGTTTGCTGGATCCTGCCATCTGAAGCCAAAAGAAACCTACCCGGTACCATCGAGCCCCAAGTGACGCCCCGGTTAGCTATCATGCTTCTCAGTTTTATCAGCAAAATACCTTGTGTTACAGCCCTGAAGCAGCTGACGGCCAGGGCCAGCAGCAGCTGTTGGAGCGTCTCGGTGCCTCTTTCAGGTTGCAGCAGCAAGGTGCCAAGGGCTGCTGGGTTTCTGCTCGTGCAAAAGCACGGGTTGCAGCTCGTGCTGGGAATTGCCTGCGGAGGCGAGGGGTGTTCACCAGCTGCCTGTGCCTTGCAGCGGTGGCCATCCCTGCCATGCCCACCCAACCTTCACCTCTGTGGTGTTCGCCCCTGGCACGGGGCACAGCCTTGCTGTCACGGACTGATGTTTCTGAGGAACGATGGTGGTGGGCAAATTGGTGGCCCTAGCAGACAGTTCCCTATGCACCAGCCATCTTGAGCTGTCATCAGGATGGAGAGGTTTCCTCGGCCATCAGGGTGGAGATGTTTGCCTGGCCATGAGGATGGAGATGCCCTGGCCATGCTGCAGACACAGCCAGCACCATCCTGCCCCTGTTCTCCACCTGTCTAACAGCCACTCGCAGCCCTAAGACCCCATTTCCCTCCATGCTGTTTTTTTGACCTCTCTGATGGCAGTAGGTGGGACAGGGTCTGGACCACACACCTCCATCCCCTTCCCCCGAGGTTTGCGCAAGCTCTTGCCTTGGTTTCTCCAAGACCTTGTGCCACGAGTGCTGTCAACAGGCCTGCTGCACTTTGGGTTGGTTTTTTTTTTACTGTTTGGCAAGAATTTCATGGGCTGATGGGTGATGTGCAGGTACTGAGAGCGTTTTCCCGGTGAACATCACCTCTTGCTGCACACAGAGCCACCGCGCTGGCTGAGCCAAACAGGCTCTGGTAGCCCCTTCCCCAGGGTCTGACTTTATTAATACAACTTTCCAGCAGAGGCATAATGTAGTTTTACCAAGTGGGTGGAAAGAACCTGATCTTCAGGAGAAATTCCTTCAGGTCTTCTTTCAAACAAATTTGCCATTTCATTGAGAAACTGTTTCTTTGTCTGTGTGCTTTCTGCACTGTCATTTAACTATCTGTGGAGGTTTGAGTATACTCCTGTGCTGGCAAAGAAAGAAATCTTACACTCTGGGATGCATACAGTCTCCAGAGCTGGTAGTCTTGATCTAGTCTGTAGTGCCACAGAGAAATTTTTTTTTTAAATTTTTACTGTTGAGTAACAACACTATAAAGTAGTAATTAAAATAAATACTTATGCAACCCAGTACGTTTACTCACAGTTAAGAAAATGGATCAGGCTGCAGATGCTTATGGAAACAAGCAGATCTAGCATGTAAGGGAAAGATCTGTGTTCAAAACGAGCCAGGATAATGTTGGAGTTCCCTCCAGAGACGTACTCTCACGTCCAACTTTCCTACACTGAGCAGAGACGCAAACCTCAGGAGATGACCCAGCAAGGTCCACAGGTGGAGTTCATGGAAATGCCCCAATTTTGGAGCAGAGCGTAGGAGACAGTTGCCTTCCCCTGGAGAAGAGTAGGGAAAAAAAAAGCAATCCTATAACAATGATTTGCATGTTTTTAATCTCTTTCCACTCTTACTGCGTGTGTTAGTTTAGATGTTTTTCCCCCAGAGGCTGACTTGCTCAGGGGGTTATTAGTAGAAGACATCGCTGTCGATCCATCAGCTCCCCCTGCATGCACGAAGCTTCAATTCCTTCGATCTTTTGGAAGTGACAGAGGAATGAAAAGACAAATGAAATAAATTGATGCTTTTTAGGGGAGAAGAATCTGAAAAGAGCTGTCAGAAAGGCAGACAGGTTGTACGTAGGTGCCAGATTTCAGGTCTTTCAGGAACTGCGGTCCTCTGTGAAGATAAACCAATGAACCTCTGCTTCCAGCACTTGTGTCCTTTGTATTAAGATACAACTGAGCTAATATTAATATCTATTTTATGGCTAGTTGCTATGCAGGCAGATGTTTTCATAAAATTAGCCAGTATGTTAGGTTAAAATATATCCTTTCCCCAATACTAACTGCTTCTTGCTACATTATCAGTCCCATCTTTGCATTTTTCTAATGCCGTGTCTTTCTTACAGACTGGCATGAAAACTCTGCTGAACTCCTGGCTCAGAAACACACTTGTACTTAGTCAAATAGCCTTCAGTAGACTATATCTCTTTTTCCTACTGACGTTCAAAAATATTTGAATCCCAAGGGCAGTTTCAGAGTAAAAGGGGAATGTATTATAATAGTAGAATCAAATGAAACCCTCCAGGAATCGCTAGTTTGGCTCAGAAAGGTGTGCACTGGAGTGCTGCAGAAAGAGAACACCTCTTCCCCAGAATTTTTGTTGTTTTGTTAACTTTGCAATATGTTTAAGAGAACAAGAAGAAACCACTGTGACCAGGGTACGTCCAGGCAGGTGGAGAGGGACCTCAGCTCTGCTCCTGGCGTGTCCGGAGCCAGCTGAGGCTTTGCGGCCACCTGCCACCTCTGTAGGTTTTCTTGGCTTCATGTTTCCTCCTGTGTAGGACAGGGCTCAGTTTAGTCCCATTTAAGCACTTGATTTAGGGAAAAAAAAAGCACCAGTTCAGTGCTGCACGTGCCTCAGAATAGAGGGGAATAGGGAACAAGCAAACTTGTGTGGGACAGGGTTGGACTGGTCCAAAATATCAGCCCAAAGCAGCCTTATGGGCTGGAAGGGGATGTCTGCCGACTATCTTGAGCCAAACTTTCGGGTCTTGCTCTCAGCTTGCCGAGATGATTTAGATTTGTGCTTACGTTTATGTCTTCTTGATTCATGCTGGACATAATGGCACAGGCAGAGACATGCCAGCACAAATCTTTCAAGACCAGGATCTTAGGAACTAAGGGAAGAGCTGAGTCTTGCCTATTTGTGCTGTGTTCCTTCCTCCCGTATTGAAATTGTGTTTTCATTTAGGATAGCTGGGTAATACCTTAGAGAATAGTTAACGCTGATGATTACAGATAATCAAAATGTTTTCATGAAGCCAATTTTATTGAAAAATTACCCTTTGTTTTTTCCCAAGTGAAACTTTCATCAAAGACTCTTTGAAATTGCTATTATTCTCAGAATTTCTGCATTTTTTAACTGAATATGTGCCTATTTTTTATCAGCATGTTTTTAAATGTTTTTTACTTACAAGTAACACAGCATTCTTATTTATCTGGAGTATGTTTTTCAGCAAACAAATCAAATAATAGGTTTTCTGTTATATCATTTGTAACAGAAAATGGATCCATTTAGGACCTGGCGAAATGAAAATGACTTTAACGTACTTGATGTGGGTTTTTCTGTTTTTTAAACTCATAGTAATTTGTCATGTATAACTGTCGGGCACAGCTTTTTGGTTGCTACACATAACCTGGCTGTCTACCAAGCCAGTAGAAATGCACCTGATTTAGGGCAGGTATGACTATGATTGGTGACAGATACTTGCAAATCTTACTGGACTACTATTTTTTGAGGGCATTTTTTCTGTTGCAGTGGTGAATTGTTCTCTCTCCAAACTTCCCATGGGGTAAAGATGATCATGATCCATATACTGAGGAATAATCACTCCTCTGGCAGCCTGCATCTTGCTTTTCTGACAGCCCTTCTCTCTGTGACAGTTGTCAATAATGTTGTTTCTGGCCACGGCCAAGAACAAGCGGGGCTCTGCCACGGCAGGGTCCGGGGAAGGGAGCAGGGGCAGGGGAAGGGTTGGGAGAGCCTCAAGCCCTGCCGAGCTCCTCTCATCTCCCCGCACAGGCCGGTCTGATTGCTTTGGAGACTGCTGACTGTTGATTGCTGTACAGGAATTAAATTAGGTGAGTTAAAAACCCATATCAATCACCGTCATGCATACTTGCATATGAAACATAGACTCAAAAGGTTTATGGTAATCAACGTGGAGTGGCTGATTAAAGTCCATTAAAATTCACTAGAAAAAATTCTAATCCTCTCTCCACTTCCACGTTGGCTCTTTTCCGTCTGTTTGATAATCGCTGCTGACTTCACTTATCATCCCTGACAAAGTGCCCCAGAATCGGACACATTACTGCTGGCATCACGAAAGCCCAAGTACGTGCTGTACACACACGTAGAAGCAGATGGGAAGTGAAGGTAGGAATAATTTGATTTATAGCAGACAAGGCATGGAATCTGTGGGAAGAAACATGCTGAAAGTGGTCTATCACACTCATGCATTCAGGGACATAGAAGAAATACAGATGATGTTAAAATTTTAATTGCAACAGGAATAGAAGATTTCAGAAATCCTGTGGTATGTGGTTTATTGGATCTCGGAAATTTTAGTGAATATGGTACCTTGATTATATATATTATTCTTTTCTGAATGTGAAGCAAGTGTGGTCTCAGCTGAGGAGACTACTTCTAACTATCCTTCTTTGAATGTCTCTTCCACAACATGCAGAAACATCCTAGTTCTTATTCATACAAGATCCTTATGGACCTCATTAAGAGACGGTGCCTGCGACTAAGCCTCCATAGGATTGTTTGCATTATCATTGTCTGGCTCTGGCTGTTTTCAAAACCTCCAGGCCTGTCTTGCATGTGCCATTTGATAGACGTCTAAATTGCTCCTAGAATTAAATCTCCATCCAGTTAATCTAACACCTACAAAATTAAATCCTGGGCTTAGAGGCTTTTGATGAAATCGGGTCACAATTGTTAGGTGCTACCTTTGAGTAGACACTCAAACTCTGATGCCTCAGAGATGCCACCACACCAAGGGCCCCAAGTCAGCCAAAGGCAGGGAGCATCACTGCCTTGCCTGCCACAACGTGACTGGCAGCAGATGCTTTTCCAGAGCTCGGCTGGTTTTAATGCACCCCGGAGCAGTTGTTAGAGACCTGAATGGGTAATGGAGTCCCAATTACACCTTTATATGGCCTTTTGTTATTGTCCCCTTGTTATTCTTTCTGGTCGTGTCAGCAGTTTGCCCTTTGTGGCTCTGAGGTCTCTGTGTGTGACCTCCCCTGCGTGGCTGCTGGCGTGGGGCTGCACACCGTGCCCCTGCCGCCGTCGCCTTCGCTCGTCATGCCTTCCCCGCCACGGCGCGGGTACCTCCAGTCACGCAGCGGGGCTGTGATGCTCCCGTGCCCAGCTGATCACCTCTCTCCGCCATGGTGTGCAGCCCTTGCCCAACAAGCCCTTTACCCTTATTCCATCAGGGCAGTGGTTTGAGGTTCCTCTGTGCTGGCAGAGCAGTTATGCTGATGATGCTTTTGGACTAGAGACTGGTAGGGTTTTCACCAGGTCAAGTCTTGGACACTTACTTAATTCCTTCAATAAAAAGGGGGAGACAGGAGGAGATGTACAAATATCCCCGCATACCTCATCACAGACAGCTGTATGACAGTATACGTATGTGTAGAGAAGCTCTAGGTTAAAAGGCTGTATTAATGTTGAAAAGCTGCTTGCCTCAAAGAGAGGACAAAAGGGAATTAGTGCAGTTCAGCCCCACAGAGACAATAATTCCGCATCCTTATGTGCTAATAGCATGATTTACTCTTAAAGCATGTGGTTGCAGGAGGTTTTTGCGCCGGGTCTGGCCAATGATTCCTGACTTCTCTGATCAGCCCCTAAGTGCGTGATTGCTTTTGGTTTTCCCCTGTTACTGATCTGTAGATGATTAATACAAAGGTTCATGGGTTGGTCCTACAAAACACGGCTAATTTGTATAGCGTTCTTGCTGACTTCAGCAAGGTCTGCCTTGGGTAAGGACTGTTCCTGCTCCTTGCTTTATAGGGTGATTTTTAGAAATTATTGCATTGTTGGAGTCTCTGTTCTTGGAGATATTCAAAGCCTGAGTGGACAGAGTCCTGGGCAACCTGCTCAAGCTTTGAGCAGGAGGTGGGAAGTGCAATGGTAGGGCTCCTGCAGGAAAGCAAAGGGTGGGAGGTACTGTCCAAGGCCAGGTTTGGGCACAGGTTTCCAGAGGACTGTACGGGCTCCCATGTTTCTGCAAAGCTTTCTAGCGCTGCGCAGGTAGTGGGGCAATATCTGGAGTGGCTGCTGTTGGCATCGGTGTCATCTACCCGTGCTGAAACTCCCGTGGTGCTTGACATACCCAGAGCCACATTCCTGTCCTCCTTCACAGCTTCACTGAGGACTGTCCAAAAGTAAATTAGACCTTTCCTGGCTCTCTGTGGTTACAGCAAACATAAAGTAGTGATTTGTGGCAAATCTGACCAGGACCTGGGTCTGGCTGTAACAGCGCAGTAAATACCGCTGGTACATGGCAGTCAACAGCCTTCAGCCTTGCCGGCTTTTTCTTTTGGTCTCATTTTGCACGTGGCCAGTTCCCCTCAGCTGGGATGCAGCAATTGATTTTTGTTTGCAGATGCTACAGTGAGCCCGTTTGGCAGGTACGGCGGTGCTGCAGGCAGGGAGACAGCTCCAGCCCTCGCGAAGGAACACTGTTAAGGTGCTGACCTCGTGGCCTAGGGGTTATATTCTCCGCTTGAAATTAAGATGCAAATTACTGACAATAAACCGGAAAACACCGGGGGTGATTTTATTTGTTGGATGCTGTGCGCAAACATTTCCTCAAGTTCTGCGGGGTGCATGGATGCACAAGAGCCTCTGTGGTGTCTCCTGACTCCGTCCAGGGCTGCTGCTTCGGCCATATTCACTCTGGCTCAGCCACAGGCAGGAGATGCACCCCTTAACTGCAAGGGCTGCGTTATGGAGCGATGTGATTTATAACCATCCAAGCAGCGGGGTGTTAAATGGCGCGGTTTGATAACACATATGGAGGAAGTGGGGCACAGCTCTGGAGAGTCCCTCTTTGTCAGCAGGTCCTGCTGTTGTCCACTGGATGTGCAGAGAGCTCGTTTAAAATAACTTGATGCTCTGCTTAAAGACGAAACCCAAGCAAGTGTAGTAATCGCATCCAAAATAATGAATTGCAAAATGAGATATGGAAGTCAGTTGAGAAGACTTTCCTGTAGCTGGGGATAAATAAAATACTTGATTATGAGAACTTTGATTCTTGATGTTTGCATCTGAAAACCTGCAGCTAGAGGTCAAAGCCTCTACTTGCTACAGGGGTGGAAACATTTCTTGTTAGTAATGCTGAAGTAAAGAGCAGAAAGAAGATATAGCAAAGAGGAAATAGGACTAAACACAAATAGATCCATAAATTTGAAGCAGACTATTACTAAAATGGAAGTCAGAAGTGGAAAGCCTTAATATTGGAGATGGGCTCAAGCCTTAATGTCTGGAGTCGGATTTCAGGATCTCTTGAATTACTGGATCTTAATGGTAAAAGAAACATTAATTTAGCTGTTGATTGAAAATACGGCACAATTGCAAAGAACGAGGGCATTTGCTGTCAAGGTGTTTTAAGCCAATTGCATTATATTTCCTGAATTGAAGGATCTTTTGGGCATAATGACAATTCAATTGAATTTGAAGAGGCAGTAATATTATATCTCAATCTGCAGGTCATCGTGGGTGGCTGGATGATGAAGTCTCATTCGCTTTTAGTATGAACAAGACATTTACAGACTTTCAGATCTGGCTTAAAATATCACTGACAATAAAAAGGTCACATTCTTTCAATATGATAAACTCAGTGATTCATAAGTCTCTCTTCTCTTTGGAATGGGGTAAGGTACCTAAGTTGAAAGTATTCCCTGTGTTCTGACCTAGAAAATCTGGTTTTCAGTATGTAGCGATGGGTAACGACCCTTGCTCAAGGGAAGGCACAATTTTAAGAGGTGATGAGGCCACATTTGGAAAGCCAGAGCATCCCAGCGGGCACCTGTAAGCTGACAAAAGGCTGCATCAGGGTGCGCACCCCTCCGTCAGAAATCAGTCTGCGAGACACCCGTCATGTAACATAATCCCACGAGCAGATGCTGTCTAAGTAATTAGCTCTGCTGCTAGATGAAAGGCCCGTGCTGAACCGTGCTAAGATTGCCTGCTTCTTTGCTGTAATTGCTAAAATATAGCAGTGCAAAAGCAGAAGCTTGGGCTATTGCTTCGGAAAGTTATTTCCACGCAGCTCAGGAGAAAAGTAAATCCGTTAATGGTTTTAATTAGCAATCTTTTCATGTCTTCCCCTCATTGTCCATGAGGAGCTCTGCAGAGAGGGCGCTCTTCCCTCTGCACGGATTGCAAAGGCACGCAGCGCTTGACCACACTGGGTTTTGCAGCAGGCCATGGCAGTGGGATTCAGACCTCCTCTCTCTCACTTTGATGGACTATACAATGGACAGAAACACCCCTTTTTTCTGGTCAAGATGGGCTTGGGGATCCATTTTAAGCACTCTCTCCTGTCTGGTCCGTAGGACCTCTGTGGCAGAGCTTATACCTGTACACATTTCTTGTAACTGCACCGATTTCTCCTCTGGCTACTTGGGGAATAAGTCCAAGTGCCAGACATTTTATTTCTTTAAGTCTATGCAGCAAGCAGGAATTTAACATCTCCTGAAGCACTGTCTCAGTTTGTAATAAGGTATCGAGAGAGCATGACTTCTGAAATCCCAGTAACTAATCTTATCACACAGGCAGAACTTGCAGTTGTTTTTAGGATGTGATCAGATCGATGAGATAAATTTTTAAGTAAATTAGAATAATTCCTGGTTTTGATAGATGCTTCAGTTTTCACAGTTCCTGAGAACTGTGACCACCTAAGATCTGAGTGGGTTTGTGATGCTGAGGGACATGGGGGTTATTGCCCCCAACCTCCCGGGGCAGCCAGGATTGCAGAGGAGGGACAGGCTGCAGCCTCAGCAGGCGGTGGAAATGTAAGTGATGGCCTTGGGATGGAAATGGCTAACGAATGAGGTCATCTGCTTGGTGATTGCTCAAAAACTCCTGTCGCAACCTCGCTGAAATGCCACCTGCTAAGGACTGAAGAAGCCCGTCCTCATCAGTCTCAGGAGCGCTGGGACGACTGAGCGCTTTGGGCTGCATTGGAGGGAAGATTGGCATGGGCGACTACTTACGCCAGTTCATCACCTCTCAAACTTGCGGAGGTCGGGCAGGTTTAGCCCCGAGGAAGATCTCAGCAATGTAGCCGGCGTGTCTCTGGCACATAACCCAAGCTGTCACTGCTTTGGCAGCATCACAAGCAAACTCCTTCCTGTGGAGAGGGCCACTTCCCAAAGCTCTGGACCAGTGTGTTGAGTCAAGCCCAGGAAACCCTGTTTTTTCCCCAGTCCCTCACCCCTCTCTGCCTTTGCTAGCCTGTCTGCATTCCTTCCCACTGAGCCGCTGCTGTCCCAAAGTGTTCTCGTGCTTATCAGTTTTCCTTGCATCAAGAGCTTTTAGCACAGACAGTGTGGTTTTAATGCTGGCCGTGTGCATCTTCCTTCCCCATCTGTTTTTTAATTGCATCTGAAATACTTCAGAGCAAAAAATCTCATCCTAATAAAATTAGACACAATAGTCCCTAGGAACAGAGAGGAATGGGGCACCCGCTCCCCATGTATTGTTTTAAGTTGCCTGTGGAGTGGATAATTGGAAATTATTGCAACTACGTGTGTGTGTGTGTGTACATTTATTTTATTAACAACCTCTTCCACCAGTGTTATAGAGCATCATAAGTTACTTACGCTGTGAATAGATGCTATGGTCTTGCCTGTTGAAAAACAGATTGTCCTCTGTCTAAACCCTTTGGCTTACTCACTGTGCACAGTGAAGGATGTTAAAAGCCATCATTTTGAAGCCATCAGAAGTGATAACATAAAAAGGAGCAACTGCTAGGCAGTGCTGACATTGCACGCACCAAAACTAGCAGCTTCTGCCACTTCCATGCTCCAGCGATTTCTGGGCCATACCTTTGCCGTGACCAGAAGGTGCAATGCCAGCATTCACCCCTTTTCTAGGAGACAGAGGAGGGATTTGCCACCTTGCCTTGTTCCCAGTGAAACACCCAGGGAGCATTTACTCCTTTTTCCAGTCTGTCATTTTACCAGGAAACATTGGTTGCTGGGGAAAAATAAATGTTTCACGTTGCAGATTTGATTTTGTTCCTCTCTCTTCTTGCTCTTAAGGGTAAGCACTGCGTCTTGGATTTTGCTTAAAGCCAGCCCTGTGGAGATCAATACATTGCTGTAATATGTGTAAAACAATTTCAGACAAACAAAACAATGCAGGCAGATGGTTTTCTTTCTACTGTAATGCCTACCTTAGCCTTGGCTGTAGCCTCCCACATAGGAAGGATTGCTCCATCCTCCCCCAGTCCTCATTGAAAAGCATTTAGCTGCTTCGCTTTGCTGTTTGGGTCCTTTTTCCTACCTCTTTGGCTGAGATTTCCTCTATCTTTGGTTTACTTTTTTCTGTGCATGTGGAGTTGCGTATGAAATAACCAGTTCTCAGAAGGACTGCCGAGCAAGGAAGCAGTCTCAGATAATAAAAGTCATAAAAACAACCCCCCTCCCAAACCTGAGCCATTATTTTCTTGCAGACATACTGAAAATGCAAAATCAACTTATTAGCTAAGCGTTCAGTCCTGATTTCATGATTTTATGTTTGGCTTTTATATATATAATATCCATTTTCCTTTTTCGTAACACCCAACCAAAAATCATTTCACAATCCATTCCTATTTTGTTCTTGCCTATTTCCAGTCCAGTCAAACTCAGGAACAAAACAGCTGGCAGTTCAAATGCAAGTGTGATCACAGCCTAATGTGGTACATTTAGGGAATTTCAGACCTACCGCACTGAATTTGAGGTAGTAACTAAAGCTTGTGTTGAGATGTTACCCCTGGCTGACCGAAGATATATGCTGCCAAAATGAAACTTTGACAAACAAGCTGGTTTCTTCATTTCATTTTCAGTGGGGAATTTGACGTTTAGTCAGAAGTATTAAGTAACATTTTCAAAGTGGAATTGTTATGAAACCCATAAACTTTGAGATATTTTGACCAAAGTAATGGCTCAGGCTGGGTTCTCATACAAAATAATGCAATGTGACAAGCTGATGAGTTCACATCCACGATCTGTATCATCTATTCATGGGAGGCAAATGATCCAAATTTTTATGGATAATTAGACAAAAAGGAGCAGGTGGTGTCAGATTTTCCTGTTAGTTGTCAACAGCATAAGTAATTTCCACCAACCATTGAGATGCTTTCCACTCTTCTCAGCAGGAAAAGGGCACAGTTCTCCAAAACGCACACTTGGCTCAACAGTCCCTGGGTTCAAGTAAAATTTAAAATGTAGCTTAGAGTACTGAAAAGATCCCAATGAAATCCACATGTGGTTTCAAAGTCAGGGCTTGGGTTTTTGGCCCGTCAAAATAACATGTTTCTTAAATAGCACATTTACACAAAAGTCTACTCTCAGCTGGCATCTGCTGTGATCGAACTCTTCGTCACGTGAAGATTGCTGCCCAAAATGATGCATGGCTTTACATGACTGGGGATACAGTGTGGTGGTTATTATTTCTGCAGCAGACTGCTCATGTCTGTGCTGCTTTGACCCCAAATCCTTCTCTGCAGACGGGTGACTCAGCAGCGTTCCCACGGCAGGTGCCCAGCCGGATGGAGCAGGGATGCCACATACCTGTATGAAACAGCTACAAACTTAGATGGGCTTCTTCAGGATCAGACTTAGGGCATTTGGCAACATCAGGTACAGCAGGTATTAAATTAGGCAAGCTGAGATACCAGTCAGTCTTGCAAAAAGTTGAAGTGAGAGCCGCTCCTGGTCCTCTCAAAACCGGCAGCAATCTCAGAGCAGAGCTTACACAGTGAGTGAAGGCACACATCCCTTGCACTGATGCGCCAGAGAAGATGGGAATCCTGACTCCTAATTCATTGCGTATGTTAGATCATAGTTAAAATTGCTTCCTTGCACTGTACCTATTTCCATTTGGCTGCTGTACAGATTCTTTAGATACATTTGGTGCATCAGCTTTTCCTTAAGTGGTGAATCACACTGACGCTGTGTTGAGTATTAATAAACACTTGCCTGTGTTAGGCAGAAGAGGGTAGAGGACACGAGTGTTTTTACAGCTTAAAAAGCCTGCAGAATTAAAATTACAATCATAAGAGCAAGTGTTGGAGGAAGGGAACTACCTGCATGTCTAGACACTGCACTGAGAAAGGGAGCAAGACACCGGCAGGGACACGTTTTCCATGGGGGTGTCAGGAAGGCATGTGCACTGCTGCTGAACACAGGTTGGACCAGCACGTGGATTATGGTCCTTTTCGTGCCAACTCAGAGTGTTTTCCTCCAGGTTTGCTCTCTGATGGAAGCTGTGAGCCAATGAACACGCTGTCTCTAGGGTGATGGTGGCTTGTTTCCCTGCTGATTTCCCTATCTGTAGATGCTTGCTGGTGGCCAGGGTGGTTTCTGGAGTGAGAGACTATGTCTGTGTTTCCCTCACTTTTGGAAGATGTTTATTCCATGGTTGTAGTGTACAGGAGTTTAGTTTAGAACTAAGACTGCAGGCAAAGTGGATGCCCGCATCACAATGTCTGGTTTACAGCTGTGGCTAATGCTGGCCCAGGATCTGCAGAGCAGTGGAGAGTGTCTGTTCTTCTGCAGTTTGCATGGACCTTTCTTTTATCATTCTGAAAGTAGCAGCAATGAACCAGTGAGAGTCCTGAGAGAGTATTGGGGTATTTGCCTATTTACTCCTGGGTTTGCAGTGAGTCTTGGCAGAGATTTCCTCTTCGGGACTCCAACAGACCAAGTCCAGCACAAAGGTTTTGATGCAATGGCTCTGCTGGGAGCTTGCAGTCAACTGGGAGAGATTTCAGGAGCCAGCCAGGTGCTGTTAGCTGCTACTGCTTTTTTACCTCCCACATGGTTGGTAGATCAGCCAAGGTGTCAAGGGGCTCCTGAACAGGGACACAGACCAATTCTTCCCTACTAGCATTTAGCAGCTGTTGAAACTCTTGCCCATTGGTTCTGCTTTGTTTCACCATCTGTTGCCACCCTGTGTCAAACCAGAAATCATTTTGAGTCCTACACATCAAGCAAGCACACCTCATACTCTCCAGCATTTACCTGCAGTTTGACAAGGATGGTTTTCAGCCCCAAGTCTTTCTTTTGCTCCTTCATGATAAAAGCCAACTAAAAGTTGGAGGTTGTTGGCATTGGAGGCCACTCAAGGCAGCAGATGATGAGTTGCCTGTTTGAGCAGAGCTCAAATGGCCTCATCGCCATCATCGAGCCGGTCATGATGTTGCTTGGATACAAAACCCAGAGTTTGCTGACAAGGGCAGCACAGAGACACCAAGGCAGGTGCTGGTCCTGGATCTTTCCTTTGGAGGTGCTTCTGCAGCCAGCAGAAGGGCAGCAGTCCCATTTCATGTGTGGCGCCTCGTTTCAAGGGTTTGCTGCCCTGGCGGCTTCACTGTCTTCTCAGGTCCCTGGGAACAATGTTAAGCAAAGGACATGTGGTAGGCTGATCAACAGCTTGCCAGGTGTATGGCCACCCCAGCTGGAGCCTTCGCTATTACAAGTCATATGCAGAAGCTGGGTCTGTAGTGCAGGTCAGGATGTGGAAAACACCGTTGGGTGCTACAAGGTGAGCAGAAGAAAGATGCTGTTCTTGTTGCTCATCATCTAGTACCCACCTTCCATGACAAAAATAAGCAAACACTGAGTGACACCCAACCTTTTCCATATCGGGCATCTTTGGAGCTCTGAGCTGGCTGTTACCACTCAGGAACGAGATCTGCAAGTTATTTATAACAGATAGATCCGTGAGAATGTCAGCACAACCCTCAGCAGCAGTCAAAACAGCAAGCGGAAAGCTAGGAAAGTTTCAGAAAGGAACAGGGAAAGAAACAGAACTCATCGTTACGCCAGTGTGAATCAGTGGCATGTTCACATCTTGGATCTCATTGGGTTCTGCTCCACTGCATCTTGGAAGGGAGATGGTGGGATGGGAGAAGTTACAGAGAAGGACAAGGAAAAGGGTCATGAATTCCAGGTGGTGCTTCCTCAACCAGGAAACTTCAGGTGGGAAAAAGGATAACTGAGGAGCGATATGTTAGAAGTCTGGAAAGTGATGACTGGATCTGAGAAGGGTACAAATGAAATGACAGGAGACAATTTCAGAACAGTTTCTCCTGAAAGGTCTGAAATTTCTTGATAGCAGAAGTTTTGTGTGCTAGAAGTTTACAGGACTTCCAAAAATAACTTGGCAAATTATTCAGTCAAGATGTCTCTTCTTCCATCCAGCAATAAAGGTAAGATTTTCTCCTGACATCTACTTTTGACCTGTCCATACACAGAGACACATCCACCCATAGATTACTACATCCACATGAAGGAGAGCTTCTTCCCAAAGAAAGAGATGGCATTTTAGGGAATAGTAAAAGCAAGCATTATGCTCTTGAGGCAATACCATCATCTGTACCTCTGGCATTGGAGGGCCGCACTGGATAGCAGTTTTTAACCAAAAAAGCACAGCTCCTGGACTGGTGTCAGCCTGGCATTTCTACTCTGTGTGCCTTTAACCAAAGCCTTTAATACCTCTTTTTCCTTTTTGAAAAGTGCTATGAGATAAGCAAATAACAGTTGTGATATACTGTTAGCCTGAATTTCAGCAGTCCAGGCTCCATAGTTTCCACCACTATCAGTGGAGAAAGTGAGCACTTATGTTCTCTGAAAGTCAACGCTTCATCTACTTCACCTTTCAGCATTCAATATTTCATAAGGAATTTACTTCTTGTAGACTTCTAAACCCCACCATTGACCTGGAATGGCACTGGAGCAATGGATTGCACCATTAGCATCTAAATACAGGGTAAAAAATCTTAATTAATCCTCCCAGAGTCCACAGAAAACTCCAATTTAAGCAGTCACTTCTTGTTTTTATTCCATGAATTACAAATGAGACTAGTGATGTCTGGGGATTCCTTATGCCTTTCCTTTTGTTCTGTAGTTTAGCAAAGTCTGCATCTTCCTGGCTGATTGCCACAGACCGCCGATCTGGAACAAGTCTTTGCCAAGGCTGAAACAAAATGAAGAAGTGGGATATAATTAAGGGTGAGAAGCGGGGATTTACTGCCCGTTGTGGTTGCTGTGATTGCTGCTGGTGACCGTCTCCTAAGGAACCACAGCACCAGCCCCAGCACTGCTACACGTGGACCGCATCCATGTGCTGAGCCAGCCGGCAGCCCCTGGAGACGACTCTGCGTTAACCTGTTGGATACCCTTCTACGTTTTGTTTGTATTTCCCAGCGGATGGCAAGCTCGTGGTGCTCAGGAGCCTGGGAAGCTTTGGTAACCAGCCGTTGGTTCCCCACTGGGATCACCATCAGCACTGGGGTCTCATACCTCTGGCAACACAGACAGGCACAGTCCTGATTCCTCCTGTGCTGTTTTCTACAGTCATATGTAGCTCTGCCCAGTAAGTAAAAGAAAAGGCTGCAAAGCTGAATTTCATCTGCAGACTGCAAATCACACATTTCACAGCCAACAGCCATTCTTACAGCTGAACAGATGGTGATGGCTCCTACTACTGGCAATAAAGATAACATGAAATGCTTGTGCCAAGAGATGTTTGTAGAAAAGGGGCTACAGTTCAGTGCCCAGATCTGTAGGTGACCCTGACGTACTCAAATCCAAAATCTAGGTTTTTTTGGTTTTGAAGTCTGCATTGAGGACTGTGTTTGCTTAAACTAAAGCTACCAAGCTGTGAGAAGACTAATGAGAAACCAGGCACCAACCTCATTTGGAGATGACCACGATGACCTCAAAACTTCTTGCTCCCCTGGACACAGAGACTATGAAGGCTTCCTTGGAAAGTTCTGTCTTTTCCAAGTAAGAAATCTTTCAGTCTAGTCTAGCTAGCTCCTTAATGCTTCTCTCTGTATTTATTGATTTGAGCTAGGGGTTAGCAGGCACAATGAGAACCCTTCGGCCGAAAAGTTTCAGGTGACAGTAGACCTGGCTCCCCAGCGCAGAGGAGGCTACGCCACACTGCTCAAATGGTTGACAACTAGTTGTATCTTGGGAGAAGCTTCCTCATTGTTGGTTGCTTTGTTACTGCAGGTGGAGCCATTTCAAGAGCCTGAAACACTTCTAATTAAACTCAACAAGATTGGATTTTGTATTGTCAAGACTCCCTCCTTCTCTCTCTCTTCACGTTTTTGAACTGGCAACTCATAGAAGGGAATGAGAAATGTATTACAGACCAGTTGTGTGTCCATGAGAAAGCAGCTCTTCAGGAGTGAAGCTGTGATACATGTAACATCGCGTAAGCATGTACCTGTGTAGAGTGGAACAAGAAAGACCATTACCTGGCTCATATGAAAAGCTTTCAATGGCCTTGCTATGATCTGAGTCACCAGCAGCTTAGCAGCGTGAATAAGATTTAAAAGACATAAAAGTGGGAGTTGCTTAAAGCTCTATTGAAAACATGTGCCAGACGTCACCCGTTTGACTCACATCGTGTCCAGGGAGAAGGCTGTTCACCTTCAATGCATCTGCAGTAAATGCCAAGGCTTGGGAAGAGAGGGGGCAGCGAAGGGGCACACAAGTTGGAGCCAGATCTGGGAGCACCAACGCCGTCGGGCCACCAAGAGCTGCTTGGGGTCTTCTGGCAGTGAAAGCAGTGGGTCCTCCTGGGATTCAGTACATGTAAGGAAAAGGGAAGCAAAGAAAATTTCCAGGGAATGGGATTTTGGCATGATGCGGACAGAGTGATGGGCTGCATGGAGGGTTTGAAAGAAGACTGTTATTCATTCGGGTTTGCTGCTTGTACACCCCTGTTTTGGTGAGCATGGGTCCGTTGCCTCATTCAACATGACCTGTAGCTGGTCCGACTGTTGTGTTTTTGGAAAGCAGCTTTACACATCTCTGTTTCACCGCTAACAGTCCCATTTTGCAGTTCCTCTTGTTCTCCAGCTCTGTGGGAATACTCCAGTCTGGGGTCATGACCACCTACACCAACTCCTGTAATGAGCCCAGATGATGGAGTCTGAGAGTAACTTGCAAGAATTAAGAAACAAAGGAAATCAGCCAACAGCATAAACAGTTGGATTACTTTAAAATCAGAACGTGGTCACTGACAGAAAGGCCAAAGCTACCTGGATAATTAAAGCATGATGTATTATTTCTTCATGTCTAATGGCAACATAATGGTCTGCCTCTGTGATGTTGCTTGAAGTGGGATTTTAGATCACCCGAAGGCTCGGAAAACCACACTCTACTAAAAATTCCTTTATTCCTAAAAACCATTTATCACCTGTAGGATTGTTTCAGATATGTTTTCACAAAGCCGCGTGACTTATAATTAGCTAGCACTCACACAACAAACTATTAAAAAGCAATTAGCTCAAGGAAATCTATCTAAGCTGTCTGCAGGGCTGATCTAAGAAGTGATAACATTTCCTTGATGGAGGCATGTCAAATTTACATAGTCCCTGAATTTTGATAAAATCCTCAGGACTCCCAGTGCCCCTGTTAATTTTAGGAAGTCTTCATTAGCATGCATAAAGACCAGCGAACAGTTACACCTCTTCCTGGGGATGCTCTTTCCTATCTTTTCCAGGGTACTTTGCTGTGGCTATTTCTAGGCTCTGAGAGAAGCAGATTCCTCTTTGCTCTCCTAGATCCTGAGCATCTCATTTATACCCATTCCTTTATTAATTGACATCATGTACAAATTAGAAATAGGGGTTTATTCCTTCTTAGTGCATATTATGTTGGCTTGTGAACTGTAATAACTTTTCTCTTCCCAACATAATTTTAGAATTATGCATGAATACTGCAAGCTACTTAAAATTAAATGTTACAATGCCTTCCTTTTAATTATATTCAGCTATGATGTATATGTACATACATATATATATACACACACACAGAGCAACAAGCTGTGCAGTTGCCATTGGGCTCAGCTTGTCTCTGAGCTCAGTGACTCGGCACCAGTAAGCTCACAGGGAGATGGCTTCAGCTGAACTCGCTTCCCTACAGCTCTAATCAGCTTTTCCCTTGGAGAATTAACAACAACATCAAACTTCTCCAAATAGAGTGTGCAGGGAGAAAGAAAATGTTTAATATGGAAGATGGTGGAGTCTGTTATAAACTTATGCTACTTATATGTAAATTTTAGTCATCAAAAAAAAAGAAAAAAAGAAAACACACATGGACAGAAAAGAGGATGGATGGTGTTGACAAATATGCAGCCCAAAACGTAACCTTATTATTGAAATTGTCTCCATCAGCTGCATCTCGTGTGTGGCCTTTGGAAGCAGCTATGTAGTCAGGAAGACAAAGTGTAATTATTTTGTTTCAAATAAAAATTAATGCTGTTTTCCTGGCCAGGGCAAGTGCTGCTACCTGCAGCCCGTCTCCATGGGGTGAAGGGTCCCAGCCTCTCTGCTGCTATTCCTCTTTGCATAAAAGCCTTACAAAAAGAGTGTCTATAACAGAATCACAGTCCTCAGTCCAGGAAGGACTGGCCCTCTGTTCATTTTGACTGTAGCCTAATGCATGAGGGGCTTGTTCATAAAACCTGAGCGGCACTAGTGACATGAAAAATTTGGGCACCTTTTCTGAAGAAGCCACATTTCCTTTTACTGGAAAAAAATACATCAGTGAAAAACTGAACCATTTTGATGCCTAAGCTACAGACAGATATGACAGAGTCTTCTCATCTCACCTATCTGATAAAATCCAGGTGTACTTGACATACTCAGGCAGAGAGCAAGTATTTCAGCCTGGCTACACCAGTGGCAGCAAGATTAATCAATAGTAAACAGCCAGCGGTGGTCTGCACAGCTATAGGGGACCAAGTTACCAAAGAGCAGCAGCACTCAGTACATTTTCAGTTGTTCGTTTCCTTTTGTTTTTCTTTATACACTTTTCGTGAACTCAAATGTGAAATAAATGCTTCAGGGCAGCAAAGAATGAGGTAGCCCAAGAAATTATTGCAGGACCACAAAGCACGTAGTGCAGGAACACCCCAAGGGCAGCAAGCCATGGCTTTGCCTGCCCCTCGCTGTGGCTGTGCCAAACGGGACAGAAAAAGGTCAGAAAATGAGCTAGTCATACCTCTAGCCAGGTATGGATTTCTCTCTCCTGAGGTATTTCAAAGCAATATCACACGGATGAAGCGCTCCAAGAAAGGCGTCAGAGATGACAGGCTGACGGGGGTCAATCAGCTGGAACAGCTGGACAGGGACCACAGTGTTCCTGCAGGGAAATCCAGCTTTCTGAAACATCTTTTCATGAGAAGGGAAAACAAAAAACTTGAAATGTCACACAAAGAGGTTCCTCTGCAAATGCCTCACACCTGGCACCAGCATCGCCATGAGATGTCCCCTGCACACGCCTGCTGTGGAGCAGCCCGCGGGTGACACTGGTGTCAGGGTGGCCATGCCCTGCAGCACAACTGCTGATGAAAGCCTCTGCATAGATGGTCATCCAGCCCCGTGGTACTGATTCATTCCCTCCAGTAGTTCCTTGGATGCAGAACCTTGTGCATCCCTTTCCCACGAGGAAAACACAGGGATTTTGGAGGGAGGGAGCGTTTCTGTTAGAAAAAATTTTGCAGTGCACCTGGGTGTTGTGAGCAGGGTTCGACCTCTGCAAAGGAGCTCCCGGGACATGGGGAAGCTTTAAACTCATGAAAGCATCTACAGTAAAGGGTGCAGAGAGCTTTAACCTTACTGGCAGAGCTAGCAGTGCCCATGCTTGTTGATAGCTATATATGCAGCCTCTGTAGGCATTGCTGTCTTGACCTGCTCGGCTCATTAGTGTCCTTGTCCCTGCATGTTGTCATTAACCAACAGCATGTAAGGACTGTTTTCCTTCCAGTAGCTCTGTAAGGTCTGTGAGGAGCTGTGCTGGGGGAGCCATCTCTCTTGTGCACCGCCGTTCCTGATCGCTGTCTCTGGGGGCTACTGCAGTGCAAATAAACAGTAGCAATGACAGGGACATGCCTGGCATTGATTTGCAGTGAGATTAACTCACAGCAGCTGCCCAGAGGGTCGTCGCATACTTACATTGTAAACGCCGCTTCCGTGCTCTCCCCAAACATGGGCTCACAGTTTTGGGTAGAGGGAGACGCAGGACACAGGGGTCTGAAGCAGCCAGGGGCTCTTGGACCTGCTCAGCACAGACCACCGGAGCTCTGCCCAGCTGTTTCTCCCAGCTGTTTTCTCTCCAGGTCATGCTGAAGCAGGAGTATTTGCATTCAACTTTCTCTCTTGCTTTCCCTGCAGAAAGCAGTGGGGTTTCCTTCAAAATTAACATAATCGCTCCACGTTATTCTTGCAAATGGGAAGAGGTCACAGGGGAAAAAAGGGGGAAGTCAGGGATCAGTCAGAAAAAAAGACCTAAAAATACCAGCCTCAATGAGTTTGAAATCTTAAAAAACAACTGCTGGGAGCCACCCAGGTGAGGGATGGCAAGAGCATGCGTGAAACCCTCCCAAGTGAGCTGCCTGATCTTGGCATTGTCTCAGGGAAGGAAAATAAAAATTGGGTTGTGGCTTTTGAGCCTAATGTGTCATTCAGGCATTACTGTGAAACGAGTAGCCCCGTCTCTTCCTTAGCTCCTTGTTAGTTCAGGTCCTGCAGGTCTGCACATCTGGTACCAAAGGATGAATGTCACGGTCCTGGTTCTCCAGATGAGCTTGGACGTCCAAACCGTCCATTGGGCTCATCAGGCAAGGGACAATTCAACAAAAAACCTACAAATTTGCTTCTGGCTTATTGAGTGGTGAGACAAATGTTTGCTCCCAGAATTTAATCAATGTGAAAGTGCTCTGCTGAACTTCTTTGACTGTGTGGTGTTACTTGGTGTCGATGCTACATGTGGAAGACTAAGTGCGTGTTTGGCCTGAATTGGGACCAGAGGAAACCTGCAGGCAAAGACTCCGTAACTCTGCAAAGGTAACTGCAGCCTGAAAGTGCTGAAAGAACAGCTGCTGGGGGACTGCCCACAAATATTTTTGTTCGTTTGGACTCTAGCTGCTAAGAGCCTGGTGCAGTTAGACTGATGCAAGCCACAGAGCAGATCTGGTACGGTAGTATAAAAGGCCAGACAGCTTATTTTGGCAATGGGCAATGCTACGCTTTCAGGGCGATGCAACAGCATTTGTGGGAGGGAATGTCATTCATTTGATTATTTCGATTTTTAAAGGGAGGCCGTTGACTGAGTGCAAACACTGTGCCTAGAGAGGAAGATCCTCATCCAACAGGCAGCTTTTAACCTGGAAATGTGTTTGTCTGAAAATAAGCCCATCCCTAATTCAGCAAGTGTCTGGATGGAAGTATTGAGTAGCTGCCTCTTACACATTGCAATGGAGTGTAGCACATTAATAAGTGAAAACCTCTCCTTTTTTCATCTCCCCTTCCACTGAGTGGGAGGTTAGATGGGAGTGGGGTTCAGTTAAATTCCCTCCTGCTTTTAGATGTTACGCCCAGGGCACAGTGTAACCTGAGCGTGTTGCTGGACTGCACAAGACAGCTCGCAATACTGATGGAAAGTCCGAGCTGGCTGTGGCTACACCAGCTCCGGGTAACACAAAAATGTTTTGTTTGGCATGATGCAACAGATAGACTTCTCCAGACTCCCAGAGGTGGCCAGCACGCAACCTTCAGCCACAAAAATCTGCATTTCACCCCCTCTGCTCAGGGAGCTCTCCTGTGAAGGAGCTTCAGTGCACCTCCTCGAGTAGGCAGCAGCTCCCTCCCCACCCAAAAATCCCTTTCTACAGTCAAGGGTCTCCACTGGACATCATTTTTCATGGCTATCAGTGTTCAAGTAGCTCTTGCTAATGGGCTGTCCCGAGGAAAAAGAGGGAAAAGGACTTTCTGGAGCCAGTGGTGAAGCTTGACCCTGGGCAAGGAAGGGAGCGGGACCAGCGTGGCCTTTTCCAAAAGACACTTTTGGAGTCAAGCAGGGAGGGTGTCTCATCCCTAAGAGCTGTGAGCTTTCATTAGGGCTGACCAAAGAACTCCAAAGGGTTATTGTGCCAGGGCACGCACTGCAGCAAGATTTGCATTCATTAAGACAAACGAGCAAAGTTCAAGATAAATCCTAGGACAGGTTCAACCATTCCTCTTATGCAGGAAGATGCATGTTTGCAGCATGCACGTGTTGAGACCCTGAATACCCCGGGAGACATCAGCAATCCCATTTGACTAGTGGGCTTGATCAGATGTTTTGTCCTATGCAAATGAATGAATGAAAGGCAAAAGGGCATCCTTGCTTTACAAGCCACAGCCTGGTCTTTCTTGCCGCTGAGAGTTAGAATATTGATTTCAGTCTCACTATTCCATTATCCTTTTCTTTTGCAAAAGTCTATTATCTTTTTCTTTTGCAAAAGAAGGCACTTCTCTAGCAGACGGGATGGGATGATAATGCTGCTGTTGAGCCAAGGCTCTTGAGCAAATAATAAACATTAAGTAACATTTGCAAAGAAACCGGATTCAAGGACTAATGAAACCAAGATCCCTTCTAGGCAAAAGGCCGCCCCAAAGCTTGTGGTGTTGCTGGTGTCCCTCACAACAGGCCCTTTCTTCCAGGGACGAAATCCGTCGAATAAGTAGAGGCCATTTTTCATGCTCTCTGCCCAGGGTGAGTGCCTGTAGTCAGCTCATGAGTCAGCCTGCCAGGTCTACATTGGAAGAAAAGACCAGCTGCATCTTTCCCTCTCACTGTTAGGCCTCCAATTAATGAAGTTTTAATGAAATCAGGGTTTAGAAAGGAGACAGAGTTTTCATGGATCAGTGACATTTTCTATTAGGAAAAAACCTTGTTCAAGCTGTTGAAGATGTATGCTCTGAGGAGAGCTGCAACAGAAGCTGATGACTCCAAGGTTGGAAACAGCTTGATTGTATTAATACATCTCATAATTTGCTGAGAAAATGGGAATTGCCACTTGCGGAGCAGAGGAGGCCTCAGCGAGGCTACAGGTGAGGTCCTTGGTCTGATGGGATGAGAGAAATGGGGAATTATTGTCAGGGGAACAGTCTAGTGTAAGGAGAAAGCAGTGAGTGAGGAAAATTTTAATGTGTCATAAAGCTTATTTTCCATATCCAGAAGAGTTATGAATTTTAATTTCTAAGCCTATTTCTCTCAGAAATGAAGTCTCTTAGGGACGGGGGTGCGCAGGGAGCAGGCAGGGGCTCTGTCCCTGGGAAATCAGCAGTTGGGGGTGGGGACCTGGGTGAATTTTCCTCATTTTCCTGTTTTTCCTGGGAAATCAGCCTCCGGGTGAGATGTATCAGCCAGAGGGAACTTTGCTTCAGACAAAGACTTTGCTGAGATTGAACAGTGCTTGAAAGCTGCATGGCAAAAAGCCCAGAGAACATCTTTTTTTTTTTCAAGAGAGCCTCTTCTTTCAATGTTGGTTATATCCGTTCAGCCATTTTCCCTATGGTTCCTGGTGTAAGGTAACGTGTGGCCATCAGAGGTATTCGGGCAATGGGTTCAGGGTTATGTTTTTTCATACACAGCAAGTTTGCACATCTTCTCATGTGGCTTCTTCAAAGGCACTGTGATTTTCCCAAGAGGAAAGTGTCTTACAGGGTGAAGATGATCTGTTCAGGGGCGAGGCATGTATTGTCCTTACAGAAAGTGTCTTGGGGAGAACAGTGTCTCACAGCCCTTTGGTATGGCGCACAGGGTTGCTGCTTTTCTGGCTGTGTTTTTTGCTGCATCTTTTTTGTGGATTGCCGTGGTTTAGATCATTTATGGTATACCTAATAAAAACTGATGTCACCTTTGCTAGGTAGGAAACGTCCCTTTTTTAGTGAATCACCTAATCCTGTCAGAGAGAGCTTTGAACCAAAACAAATTATCCAAATATTTCTGTGTAACTGTCAACACAGTGGAACAGGATTGTGTTTTCCTTGTGCCATATCATCAAAATTATCAGCTGCTTTTTGATTGCCGTGCATTTCTCACCACTGGTAAAAGTCAGCTTCATGTTGTGGCTTGAGGGGGAGAGTGAGCACTTAAGAAAACTGCCTTGTTTCAGTGCACGTAAGAAAAAAAAAAAGGTTAAGCATGAGATGTCAGAGCTAGAGCTGCATGTCATCAGGAGCGGGTGCTCTTGTTTTTACCCCCACAGGCTAACGTACATACCAGGGCTGCATCCAGTCATATGCCATATTCCTGGGCTACCTGCGGACAAACTTAAATGCAGCAGCAAAGCTTCACTGTCTTCTTGAACAGCCTTGTTCCTCCGTGCCTGGGGAAACGTTGGAAGAGTAGCCAGCTGCTGACAAGGACTTTTGGGTGTAGGGCTTGGGGTCTGGTGACTGACAAACTCATGTTGGGCTTTGATAGGAAACACGGCCATGATTTGCCACCCAGGCCCTGTCCCTGGGCTTGCTGAGTCACGGGATGCCTCGAGCACAGCTCCAGCAGCCACACCAGCAAAGCGCCGTTTGCAGGATCAGGGAGTCGAGCTATCATGTGACAGTTTATTTTCGTGTGAGAAGAGTCCTTAAGCATCACTGAGCTAAATATTTCTCTAATTCATGCATAACTTAAGTACAATTAGCAGCCTGATCTCACAGACCTAGGTCAGACCTCTCTCCCATGACGTGATTGTGCTGTGACTGCGCGTTGCGAGATGGGGAGCTCAGGGCTGGGATTTGGCTGAACTTCCTTGACCATTAGCAACAGTCCTTGAATCCCCATCAGCACTCGCTGTTGGTACTGGGGAGACATCGCTGAGGCCCTTTTTTGCTTTACATTGCCATGCGCCACGGTGCATGCACAAAGCAAATACCCCAGAGGGTTCACAGAGTCTGGAGCAAGCCCAGCTTTTGGAGAAAGTCTGCATTAGCCCTCCAGCCCTCTTGTTCAACTCCCCTTCGCTTCACTTTCTGCTGAGACATGGTCAGATCTGCCGTAAAAGACACCCTGAAGCATCCAAAGGCATTTATGTATTGTGATACAGCACAGAAAAATCTAATGATTAAGCAGTTCAGACAAGCTAATGAAGGAATATATGCTGAACCACCTCCGTCCAGTATGTCCTCTGTTTTGAGGAATGTGTCCTCTGTACCACTCGAGTAAAGACCTGTCCCAGGGACCTGGTGTAGTGCTCATGAGATGAAAAGGTTGGTTGCTGGGAGGGTTTCCACTGCGTTCCCAGTGAGCTCCAAAGAAGCAGGGCATCTGATGAGGACTTCTTAAAGCTGTCACCAAAACGCATCGTCCCTTCTTGTCCCAAACCTGAGTTTATCACCAGATGTGCTGCTTTTACTCCATTTCACCTACACCCTGCTGTGTGTCCTCCTGTGCTAGGCTGTGTTTCGTGGTCATTAGAGCCCCGAGCTGAGCTATATGCCTGCTTCCGTTCCCCATGGCCTCCTGAGCTTTTCTGCAGCCTGGCAGCAGGTACCGGCAAAGATGCTCATTTTTCCCGGTTTCGAGGTGCGAGCACTCCATGACTCCCTCCTTGTCACAGACCTGCTGCTCTGAGTCATGCATTAAAATTACTTTCCTGAATTTTGTTTTTTTGCAGTGACAGCTGATTTGTATTTTCTTCCTTCTCTGCTTTGGCGTATTGGTAGCTGGCAGGAGCTAGCAAATGCCAAGTGAATTGCTGGAGGGGACTTCAGAATTGATCACCTTGTTTTTACCATGGCAAGGAAAAAATCATGTACTCCTAGCAACAGAGTAACTTAGCAGTTACTCCAGGCTTTAATTGAACTTTCTACCTCACGGTTTTCAGTTGAATTAATCTTGTTTTCAAACAATGGTCATTATGTGCAGAGCAAAATGTAACACAGAAATAATTACAAATGCAAATAAAATAAAAGACAGATCCACATCCCAGCACAATGTGACAGAGAGAAACAAATCAGAAAGTATTATAATCACGTACGTCCTTTCTTCATATCTTCTGAGCCTTGGTGCACAAACACTTATTTTTCATATGCTTTGCTCTTGAATTACTAAACTGAAGTGCAGAAGTGAAGGGGTTTTTGCTATGTGTTTCTGTCCCTACCTGAATTAGATATTCACCGACTTTCTTCAGGGCTTTAGACTTTTCAGAAAAGCTCCATGACAGCCACAAGGCAAGTGGGGAGCTTCGCTGTCATCGATGCTCGTAGCTAATGTGTGATAATGCGAGCCACGGGCTTTGGAGGGCAGACGTGATGGACTTGAGAAGAAGTTCAGTTTCCACAAGTTGTGGGGGAGGTTGTAAAAATAGCAAAAAACAGGTTCTTTGTGTGCCTTGACTGGGCGGCTGCTGGGGGCCCCCAGGTCAGTGGGCAGTCCCCACTGGGGCAGGCTGGGGCAGGCAGTTCCATCCTTGGATGTGGCCGGTCTGTCTGTCAGCTCCTGGGCCCTATTAATAATGCCAATGACTTCTGGCATTTAAAATTTTTTATTTTTTACTTGTCCTTAGAAAGTGCCAGTTAGACAAATCATAACTTTTACCCGCATAGATGCATTTCTCATGCCTTATGTGCATTTCTCACTGCGAAAAAAAAATTGCTTTCGTAATAGTGAATGTCTTCCAAATGAAAAGGTCCCAATCCTGAGGTCACAACAACTTTCAGTTTCTAAATACAAAATAAAAGATAGTAACAGTGTGAATTAACAGAGGTCGAAATGTTTGTACCGTAATTACCAAAATGAAATGTTTTTACTGACTGCATTTGGCTTTTTTTTTTCCTCCTTCATCTTCTCAGATCCCATAGCCTTTGCAGACGTTGTCGTTTTGGCCCAAATCACACAGGGAAGCACACTGCAGGATGGGAAACATCCTCCCTGCTCTGGTTTCATTACGCACCAAGGGAAGAGAGGTGCCAAAAAGTACCATTATGTCCCCAGACAGGGTCCTATATTTCATTAGATACACACTGCTTAATCTGAATGCACAGTGTAACTCCAGGATAAAGTTAACATAAGCACAAAGGAGGAACTTACTTAGCAAATTATACTGAAGCAATTAAAAACAACCAGTTAGTCAAGATAAAGTCATACATGCTTCTGAGCATCATGTCAGTTTTTGGCAGTGATGTAGACATCGGTGCCTCCGAAATGCCTGCGATGGGTGCCGAGAGGTGCTAGGCACCGAGGGCTGCTGGGCAGAGCCCCCAGCCATGCATGAACACCGTGCCAGCACTGGCCGTCCTGCCCCATCCACCCTCCTAATCTTTTATCCTGTGACCTGTTTAGGATAAAGTTGCCCTTTTCCAAGCTGTTCTGTTGCACGCTGCTGGTCTTCATCCTAGAAGTTACAGTGTTTTGGTGATGGACTAAGATTTTTTACTTCTTTCTCCTAAGTGTTGTGCAAGCTGTTCATTTATCTTTAGGGGACTCTTCACAGGACATGTTATAGATTCAAGAGGACAGTGATTATAGTCAACGTGGCATAAATAATCCCATTTCAACCCCAGAAGAAAACTGTGTCAGATCTGTTAGTGTAGCGTGTCTTCCCATGTTTGTCACTGAAGTCGAGCAGTTGAGCCTTGAATAAATACTGCCAAAGACAGCAGAGACCAGGGTACTGTCCCCAGCACACTTTTCCCTGGCCTGGCTTCTCCAGCTGCAACCAAAGTGCCCAGCTCCCTCCTTCAGCATCTCTATTTGGGTCCCGGCTCCTCTCCAGAGAAGCAAACACAGCAAGCAGAGTCCTGAGAGCTGAGGGACCTCTGCAGGGAAACACCCTGCTCCTCCTCAGCCTGCACGCAGCGGGTAGGTGATGACAGAAGAGCGACGTTTGCATGCACGTTCGTGTCAGCATCTGTGCACGGACCAGCCCCTGCACTGCTCTGGCAGCCTCGTTGATGGCGCAGGTTGTGCAGCACTCACACCTCTGCTTCCCCAGCCCGGAGAGCCTCACGTCTGCTGGGCATGGTTGCCTTTCCAGTCCTGGCCATGCAAGAAATAGACTTGCTCGTGAGCGATAGTCCAGTATGCCCGCACACCGACATCTCACCGTTGGAAGGTCAGGGAAGGGAAAGGAAGACATGGCTGCACCCACGCAATGTCCCGCTGCTCGCTTTCTGTGCTGCTGTTCAAAAAAGTGATAGGTTTTACAAGTCATCAGTAGAAGGAATAGTAAAGGATCAAATAATGGTGATGCTCCTTTGCTTTCTGGGTCAGGCTGGCAGTGCTGTTCGTTTTCTCAGCAACACCATTTTGGCTTCATAGCGCAGTCCAGCCGGGTTAGGGGGTGTCTCCGGGGCCCAACCAGACCAAATGCTGACGCACAGCTTGCGAAGGCTCCTAGGGATCTGTATACTGATGGGGAACCCTCGCCTGCATCCCTCACAGTGTGAGCGTGTCGGGAACAGCAGAAATGACGAGGTTTGCGCCAGCCGAGCTCATACTGGACTGAGCATGAACACATGATATTTCCTACGAGTCGGGTTCTCTTCGGGACTGTGTAACCCCACTAACCCGAATAAATTACCCCCTCTGCTCTCTCCACCTTGCCTGCTCACCAGTAAAGCACGCTGTAATGGGGCCTGGGGGTACGCAGGCTGTGTACCCCACCGCAGCTGCTGCTGCTGCTTTTCACAGCCATTTTTTTCCAGTTGTCTCCTCTTTATACTTGGTGACTGTCACCTCGGAGCAAACCCAACCTATAAAGCACCACTTATTCTGTGCCCACTGCAGCACAGAACATCGCAACCCACACTTGCATTTGGGGCTGAACAGACTATGATGAGCTATGAAACAAGGAGACCAACTTAAAAAACAAATGCAGTTTGGCTAAATAGAGCAGTCTGAGAAGCTGCTCTCCATCTATCTTAGCTTTCTCTGGTGGTAGGTCTGTTTGCTCCTTTGCTGTTATTATTATTTTTTGTTAACCATCATCTGCAGTGTCAAGGAAGCCTCAAGTTTCCCCCGGTAGCTCTGGTAAAGCTTTTATTAATTATTAGTGTCCTTCATGCATTTCAGGAACATGTCTCACCTTCTAATCTACTTCTCCTGGCACTCTCGAAACATTTGTAACCGTTAAGTAAAAAATTGGTTTCCTTTGGCTAAAGGCTTTCAGGAGACATTCGGCAGCAGGGCTGCACGGCTGGTTCATTTACTGCGCTCGGGTTTCTGCTGCCTGATCTAATTCAGAAGCAGCTTAAAGATCACTTCTCCAGGCAGCGATGCTGCCCTTGGCTGTGTGCAAAAAATGGGGAGAAGAGCAACGGGTCAGATTCAATCTGTTTTGTGAAGCAGACAGGACAGCTTATTTTTGCTAGACCTTGGCTTTCCCTCACTCCATAATCCTTCTGCGCTTGCTGAGTGTCAGGTTCATCGTTACTGTCAAAAAGCAACAGGCCCTGCTCCAGGTCTCTGAAGCTGCTTCGCCGGTACCTCGCGCGTCATGAGCTGTAGCTCTGGAGCAGCTAACGCGGATCAAACTCCCCTCTTATCCTTACTCAGTGCGCACCTGGATCAAGATGTAAACACGTCTTACCCGGTACAGCCAGACGCAGGAGCCGCTGTCCTGCGAGGGTCCCAGCACATCCCTGCGGGGTGCAGACCCCTCTGCCCTCCCCCTCATGGAGGAGCGTCTTGTGGGGCAAAGAATGAAGGCCCTTTTTTTCTTGAAAAACATGGGGGTTTGGCACACCCCACCGTGTCACCTGCCATGAAACCCCCTTGTTATGCTCTCATCGATTGAACAGGGCGGGGGAACAGGACTGCTTAAAATCTGCTGCCTGCAGCGGGCCACACGAGCATCACCAGCCCGGAGCATGTTTCACCTCATCCCACTGATGGATTTACGCTGGTGGGATGAATCCATTAGAAACTCCATGTCTGTGGGACAGGCTGAAGGTGCTCGCTCCCAAACGGGAATTCCCAGCTTTAGCCCTAGTTAAATCTTGCGAGTTTGCTCCTCCAAGAGGCTCCCACAGACCTCGCATCGAAGGTCAAGTTGTTGCAGAACTATTTATGAATGCGCTTTGATTGGGATCAGACTGGGAGCCTGTTGTCAAGACCTGGGAGCTTTAAAATTAGGCAACAGAAATCGTTAGAGCCTGTTAATTTGTACTTCAGCCTGAGAGCATTCTCTAATTAAAAAAAAAAAAAAAAACACCACTTCTCCATGTTTTAGTTAAACTATTTAAAGTTAATTGAATGGGCCCAGGATTAATATTCCTAGTGTGTTTTCTGTGGAGGTGTTACTGCGATTTAGCTGTCAGGCGGCCTATTTCTCTTAGCCCAGCTTAATAACCGTTATAGCCCAGCTGTGAAGCGAGGAGATCAGTGCAGGGGTAAAGCCAATGACCTACTCCTCTGCTTAAAACATTACCCCAGCGAGTTTAAGTCTGTGTCTAATAAAGGACGGCACCAACCTCAGCAGGTGGTGAGATCTGGTGGAGGGAATGGTGTTCTCATACAGCCAGGACTATGCAAAGGGATTTCTTTGCAGACCAGCTGTCAGCAGCATTTTCCGTCACCAGACCCAAACGAGTGTCTTCATGGGTTCATTTAAAAACATGCTGGGTGCGCCGACTTGTGTCCCAGGCATCCCGTGTCACGTAGACAGAAGGTTTAAGGGATGCTCTAAACCCACACTGGGTACAGGTGGGGACCTGGCAAGCAAAACCAGTACCATCTCTGGGGCACTGGTGAGGGACCGTAGGAGGAAACACAGTGAGCGCTGAGCACGTAGGCCTCAGCAAGGGTACCCATCCGTCCCCCAGCCCCTGCTCTGTAGGCAAGCCCTAGCAATCACTGGGGGGGTGAGCTGGGACAACCCTATATTTTAGCTTGTCAAATATTAGTTTGCTGAGTACCTCTGAGACCCGAAGTGGCATGTGACAGCGAGGCTATCCGAGCCATTGGCAGCAGCTATATTCAGACACGGAGATGTGCAGGGAGCAGGACAGCACATGGGGAAAGCAGCACATAGTCACCCTTGCCAGGAAGACAAGTGTGAAAGAGCTTAGCTTTGCTCTCTCTGAATGAACAACATGTGGCAATAGGGGTGAGGAAGTAATAAAAAGACATAAGAAGTAGCAGCACCAGTGCTTAGAAAAACGGTATTTGAAGCATCCCGACCACTGGGCCAAAGGGACAAGTGGGACCTTCCCAGACAGAGCAGGAGAGGGGTGCAGGGCACTCAGGCTGGCTATGAGCTCGGTTCTGGGCTGCGTAGCTCAGCAGGAGCTTTGCAAATGATTTTCAGTATTGTTCGTTGCCTTATTCCAGTGGTTCAGGTGTAAGTGCCCAGGGAAAGGGCTGTGCACACCAGTGCACTAGACGGTACTGAGCCAGCAGTTCAGAGTTATCAGTGCAGCCTGCAAGCCGCAGGATGGAGTGAGGAACCCACCTCCATCCCCACTGTGCAGGGCAAAGGTGATTTTTCTCATTATTGGACTGAGTTGGGGCAGGGGGGCTTAAGATGAAATGTTATTTTCTGCGTGGGAAAATGCCAAGCTGTCAAAACCTGAACTGGTCCCTGGTTGTGCATCAGTTCCAGGTGGGATGATATGGATGGAGATGGGGGGCAGGCAGGGGTGTCCGCCTGCAGTTCACCAGCGGGGAGCTGGGGAGGGCACCCCAGCATTGCTCGTGCTCACCAGGCACGTTGCCCACAGCGAGCTTTTGTGGCCTCCTCCAGGTGGATGGCTTCTGGCCTCTGGTACACGGCAGGCTCAGGACTGCCTCCAGAACATTTCTAGAAGGTTAACAAGGAATTGGTGGGCATTTGTGCTCTCAGAGCACCCATTCTGCCTTTCGTTTTTATTTCTTCTTTCTCTGCCTTGTCTGCACAGTCAGACGGGTTTCCTACACTGAGCACCAGCCTGGGCGACCCTGACTCCCTTGTCCCGCTCTCCGGCCCCCCCGAGGAGCACCCAGCATTGGCCATACTTATCCTGAGCCCTGTGGAGGGGAGTGCAGGACTTTCCTGCCTTAGGTTTCAGGCTGCAGACACACAGGGGAGAGCTCACATGCTCGCACCCCGTACACCCTTTTGCAGAGACCACCGCTCTTTGGCATGGTCTTGTTCCACCCAGGCACGGTTGTTTTGACCCATACACAGAACAGTTTGTCATCTACAGACGTCGGTGCCTCTCGCAGAGCCGTGGGCATCCCGGCAGTGCTCCTCAACGGTCCCACATGGGTATGGGGTGGCTGGAGGGACCCACGGGGGGTACCCACGGGCCAGGTTAGTTTTGAATGCCACATCACTTCACAGCGCAAAGTTAAGCCAGGTGCTTGGGGTTAAGGGTGCTGTGAATACGCACTTAAATCTGATTTTAATTTATCAACGTGTGCGCGATTCCCGGCTGACAAAGCTGCTGGGAAGAATGGAGCGCTCTCCCGTTAGCCAGCACAGTAACGAGCCCGTTACTGTGGAAATGAGGTTGTTACCCCCTTCCCGCTCCCCAGCAGGCAAGGTGCTCCGGTGCCACGTCAGGGGAGCTGGCTGTTCCCGAAGGCTGTGTAAGCAAGTGGTGCCCGGGTGACAGCCGCCCTAAGCCCAGGGTGGGGTGGAAAAGCTGTCACAAGTGCCGGGGTGCTGGGACAGCTGCAGGGCAAGGCGGCCTGGGGCACATCCCACCGACACAGAGAGAGCTCAAGCGAGCAGACAGGCACTCGTGGCGTCACGCAGCCCCAGCCACCGTGCGGGTAAGCATGTAAGTTTATTTCTCTAGGGGCATTGGTTCCTGCTGGGCTCCCTGAGCCTGCATGCTCCTGGCGCTGGGAGTGCGTAGGTACAGATGGGGCCAAGCACAGCCTTGTCCTCCCTGTGAGTGATGGGAGAGCGGGAGGGAGAAGCATCCTGTGGGTGCGCTGGCTGCTGGCACCCAGGGCAGGCAGGGTGCTCAGTCCTGGGCTCCAACTCCTGGCAGGATGGGACCACATCTTTCCACAGCAGCAGAGCTGTGCAACTTCATCTCCTGGGAGGAGGAGATGATCCGTCGATGGATGGAGTTCTGCTCCCTCTTACAGGCTAGTGGGGATTGTTGGAGGGAGCTGGGAGCTGCCGAGGCTGAATTTGTATTTGCTGTCCTGCAAAAAGCCCCTTCTCCACCTGCGTGCTGGGACAGTGACACAGCCCTGCACGGTGGCCGTTCAGGAGAGAGGACACCCAGGGCCTCGAGCTGGTCTTGGCAGAGTGACAGCATGCTCTGACTACCCTGCCAGGCTGCCTGCCTGCAACGGCCATCCCAAGGGAAAGGTGCTCTTTGCTCCACTCCCACAACCAGCCCAGTTTAGGGTGAGGACATTTGTTTGCTTCTCTTACCCCAAATGATGTTCCCTCCAGGAGAGATGACAGCACGGAGGGGCAGGCGGCTCTCTCTGGACTTTGCTGAGGATTATCATACGTCAGCCCACTCACAGGAGGCTTTTCCCAGCAGCAGAGGCACACAGCTAAACTGGGAGGAGGTGGGGGGGTGAATAGTGCACTGGGTGCAGGGAGAAGCACGTGCTCTCCCTTACAGTGCCCCATCTTCTCCTTCCTGCTCCCCATGGAAGGGCAGCAAGCTGGGGCAAGGCTGCTGTCAGCAGGGCGAGGTGAGACCTCCGCAGGTGGCCGGGCATGGTCCCCAGATAGAGAAAGTACTTGTGCACACATGGGAACAGCCCCAGGCCCTTCCACAGTCCACAGAGCAACCCCGAGGGACCCTCACGGTGGGCCATGAACGCAAGTGCACTGGCAGAGGGCGACTGGTGGAAGGACGAAAAGAAGTAGTGATGGGGAAAAGAAGTAGGGACCCCCCCCTCCATCTTGAGCTTATAGCACGTAGTCAGCCAGCCTCCACAGGGACATGTGCATGGAGCAGAGCAAAATATATCATCTGTGCTTTCCTGGCCAGTGCTGCAGGACTCCCACCCCTCCTTCAGTGGATGTGTGGGCCAGCAAGGGTGGGCAGGTAGAGGAAATTAGCTTTGCTGTAATGGTAGTCGTGATTTGGGGGAACACATTCAAAAGTGATTGCTGCTTTAAAACCAGTAGCATGTTACCGGCTGAGAAATGGCTTTGTCCCTGTGTCCCGGGAGGCCATGAGAGTCGCTCCAGGTCTCAGGTGGGCAAATGCTCTCCCTTTAGTGGCGTGCTCTCTTTGATAGAAAAATATATAATGAGAAGCCTTCAGATTTGGAGGGGGTGTGTATCTGGACATTTAGAATATATTTCCTGTATTCCCGCATAATTTTTTATATGTGTATATACACACACATACATTTTATACTTGACACTTTATCATATATGTGAAATAAGACAATACATAAAAGCTCATCCAGGAGCTTTTACAGCGGGGGCCTGCCACAGTGCCGTGGATTGAAACCGCACTCGCTGCATCTTAGGCAGGAGTAGTGAGTCCTTCGGCCTTCGCAGCACAGCACATCCCGTCTGCAAACACAGCTTCCCTTGCAGGAGCTCGCTCCCTTGCTGCACGCTCTCCTGGCCCCTCCAGACTCCTGGCTTCTCCAGCATACGCCGTTTTCCTCTCGTTTTAAAATTTCTGTGGCTGAGCTTATCTGGGAGGTACAGTCGGTACAAAATGGCCATTCATCCAGTCTCCAGGCAGAGATGGGAATACATTAGATTCTGCGTGGAGCACACTGGGGCTGTGCACTTTAATATATGGCCAACATGAAACACTGGTCCTATGGAAAAGTCCCAGATCCGTAGTTTATGAGCTCGAAGGCTGTCTGGCTCAAGGAACAGCTGCACAGTCTGCTGCGAGCATTCACAGAGCTGCCTGTGTTCAGAGCCGCCCAGAAACGACGAGACTGTGGTTAGCGCAGCACAAAGCCCAGCTGCTCTGCAAAGAGTCCGAGTATTTTTTGGGCCATATCCTCTGTTGTGGCGGTCAGCCGCGAGCGTGGGCAGAGCTAGTCTGCATTTGCCTTGCAGGTATTCGAGACACCTGTGGCCTGACATGCAACAGGTCTGAGAGCAAAACGAAGGCGTTACCCCATTATTCAGAGATTATCAAGGGCTGCCCCAAACAAGAAATCTGTGAAATGTAGGTGTGGCGCTTAGGGACTTGGCTTAGTGGTGGAATTGGCACTGTTAGGTCAATGGTTGGACTCGATGATCTTAAGGGCCTTTTCCAGCCTGAATGATTCCATGAAGCTTTTGGGTTTGCAGCCCTGATTTTCAAGAGCACCAGACAAACACCTGCTCTTCTACTGCTGTCTCAGTCTCCACTTGCAGCCCTCAGCAGCCCAGGTTGACCTTTTTAGATGGCTTACATGGAAAACCTGTGCCCCATAGGCTCAGGAAAAATAAGTAACCCAGTGCTCTCCTAGCTAAAACCATCACTGCCACAGGAGCCAGTCCTGCCTGTTGTTGAGAAGAGCGTTTTTATTGATGTGGATTCGAAAGGTCTTGCAGGTCACCAGAGTGGCCCCGCTCACATTGCTGCAGGGTCCCAGCCTGGCATCACCCCGTCTGCATGGCAGTGAGGCTGACTTAGGATTCAAGAGAGGAGCCTCCGACTTTTTTTAAAAGCAGAGCTGATTAAAAGAAATTATCATAAGTAATATTTCAGAATTTAACTCTTCAAAGAAGCAAGCTCTTCCCATAGGGTCATTTGCCTGCATAGAAGGAGAGCAGGCCAGGCAGGACACAGAACTATCTGAAAAAGGTGCCAGGAGTGAAACTAGTGCTCTGCAGGCACGGCAGCTGTCAATCAGCCACAAATTTTGGAAACTGAGGGTAGGGAGACTGAAGGAACTGGCAAGGACTCTGCTTTCATTGCCAGCAGGAAATTTAAATCAAGGAGGAGTCAGGAAGCTACAGGCTGGATTGGATCAGGTCCACTTTCCCTTCCGGATGTCTCTTGGACAACATCCTCGACTCCAGGAGATGTTTCTGCTGGGGAGAGTTACTGAGGTCCATCAGAAACTGCAGTGGACAATTCCTGGTGCATAGAAGCCAAGCATACCCGTACAAGTACAGGTTTTCATTCAGGGCACTCAGTGCATCACTTGGGGCATTTGAGCCTCAGCATTAGGCACAGTTTTTTTCTGTATCACTGCTTACAGTGTATTCCAAGAGCACTGGTTCAGAAGCAGCATCATTGATTTCTGCTAATTATAAATCCTATAGAAAGTTTTCAGCTTGCAACAGTCACAGTTTTCCTCTAAGTGGAGCCAATAAAAGTTAAGAGTTGCTCCCTGGTTACTGTCATTACAACAATAAAAAGCCAGAGTAATTGAAAAGTGAATCAGGGAAACTGCCAGATTGGAGAGCAATGATAATAGAAGAAATTACCTGGGAGTCCAAACCCAATGCAGAGTCTTGTCTCTCGCTGTACCAAGCTTGGGCCCATTCTGGACAAACTCCTGTGCTGATACACATCTAACGGAGGACCTGCCTCCTACATGGAAGTACTGGACCGCAGAGCAAAGCAGGAGCAATGACCATATGCTTGCCAACAGGCCAAACACTCAGTACATGAGCCAACAAGGGTGATTTTGAACCCCGTCTGAGATGGTTCCTCTTCCTAAAAGGCAAAATGACAATGGAAAAATAAAAAAATAATTTCTCCCTATGTTAGCATAAAGTTTAAAAAGCAAGAGCTAGAGATGCAACAACAGATGCAGATTTATCAAGAGAGCTATTATTTCCCACTAGATGGATTAACTGGTACAGGAAGACCCCAAACCCCCACAAGTCATTACTGTTTCCACATTGTCAGGATTAGACAATAACCATGGTTGTGTTTGTAATGCAGGCAGCTTGAAGCAAAGCAACAGGTTGTATCACAGTAGACTCTGCAAAAGCTTGTTAGTGGCAATGCTGATACAGAGGGAGACCAGCAAAGACTTCTAAGAGTGGTAGGCAAGGAGCAGCATCTGTCAACATAGGCACCGGTGTGTCCCAAGCCGCGTTTTCAGACCTGTAGCTCTGGAGGCAGGCATGAAGGAGCACGGGGCTGATCCGGAGATGTTGTTCTTCCAACACAGTCGTCTTGGGACATAGTGAGACAGATCCTGAAGCAGTCAGTTGTCTTTTACTCTCACAAGGACAGGATGCGTGCACCATATTGGAGGTCCCTCATCCTCAGCTACCCTGCCCATGTAAAGTCTATGAACACTTCCAGTAATGAAGTCCTAAGAAGGCTCACACATCCTAGCAGATATCCTCAAAAAAGGACGCAAGTAAAGACCAGGTGTCAGAGACACTGCTGTGGGCTGTGAAGCCCTCACAGGAGTGAGCATCCATCTGGTGATGGGTGAACGCAGGTTTTGGACAGCTTCTAGAAAGACTGTTCCCTGAAGGGGGAAAAAACACACCCATAAACTACAGCAAAAAAAAAATTGTATTGGCCTCAGAGAACCGTCCCTGAGCCAAGAACAGGAAGAAAACTCCAACACAGGTTGAGCATCACACCCTGATGAGACGGGATGGGGTAACCACATGCAGACGCACTGCTCCTGTTGATATGAAGTGACCACTGAGATGAAATTACGGGTTTGACATGTGGGTGGACTCAGGAAGATGCTGAGGCTCAAGTTCGGGTTTGAATTTCCCCAAGACAAAGACCACAAAGGAATGCAGGATTGGGTGGTAGGTGAGAAATCATTGCTTTTACCTCCATGGTGCTGGCGGGCAATCAGCACTGCAGGAAGCCGATCAGGAGGGCTGCAGACCCTGGGCAGCCTCAAGACATGCTGCAAACCGCAACTAATGGCACCTCCTGACACCGCTGTAAGGCAACCATATGAATTAACACCCATTTCCACACCTCTAGTTGCCAAGAAAAATGCCAAGTACACAGCTGCTCGATTTTACTTGCTCTTTTAACATTAAATAAAGCAGAATACAGGTGACATTAAAGAAAGCAGAATACAGGTGGTAAGATTTCCTCATGTACAACAAAGCAGGCTGGAAATTTGTGACTAAATACCGGGGGGATTTGCAATCCAGCTTTGAACTCTGCAACAAGGAGCCACTGGTGACAATTGTGTGCTCTCTATTTTTAGCTGGGCAGCGTGAACGCTGAATCCCTGAAGAACAAGGACAGCAGCAAAACCACCAAACCCACCAGACTTGCTTTTCAGAGAACTCAGCTGGGGCAAAACGAGGAACTTTGGCTTTTGCCCCTGCTGTCCACTTTTCTGCAGATTTTCTGCACCAGGTTTTTGATTGTTGCAGGAAATAAACAAATAAATAGAACTGTAGAAATCAGTGCTTCTAAGGATAGATGGATAAATATATATGAATGTGTGCAAATCTGCCTACGCACACACAGATACGCATAAATATTTCAGGGTCCAGATTTAATCAAAGTGCACTTATTTTTCCTAGTTAACCGCTTTGAGGATTAATGATTTTGCATCTGTGCGATGAGGTGTGCAGCAGTGGTCAGGGAAGACAACCTTAGATAACGCACCAAGCAGCTCCGAACTGATAAGGTTTGTCCTGTCCTTATCAGGCTGGGGGGAAAGGCGCGGGAATTTCTTGCCGCAGTTTCCAAATTGCCAGCTATGCGGTCTGATCACACACTATGCCACACTCTCAGCTGCAGAAGTGGGCACAAGCTTGCCTCACCTTTCCTCCAGTGCAGCGTTAAGCCAGAGGGGTTTGGCCTTTCTGAGGTTTCTCAAAGGTGGGTAGTTTAGAAGAGCATGTACAAGTCCCAGTGCTCACTGTTTGCTGTAAGCAAGCCTGTGTTTTGGGCTGTAAGGCCTGAGAGCTCAAGGGGCTGTTCAGAGGATGATTCTCTGCAGCACAGGGAGAGACGTGGGGTGATTCGGAGCATTTCCATCCTTCTTTACTAACTGCACCGATGGCTCAGAGAGACTCCTCTTCTCACCTGGCGCTGCAGGTCAGCCAGTGTGAATACCCTCTCTTCTGTACCACTAGCAGATATTAATACCACAAACCTTACACGTGTGCCAAGTTCCTCTGCTGCAAAATGTTCATTTCTACATATTCTGCAGGAATCATCTGTTTTTAGTATCAGGTGTGGGCAAGAACAACATTTACCTACTGGATCTGCAGTAGAAGTCAGCTAAGAGGGAAACGTTCTCTGCTTGTGCTCGCCATGCAGGGACAACTGGAGGGTTAGAAGGAAAAAAAGGACCAGAGACAAGGTTGTGGCTCATGGCAAGATTTAAGAGCTACCAGGGGAATCTCTCAGGGTTTTATTTCTGCAGGGATGAACAGGACTGATACCGGATTGCTGCATCTCCAGCCTGGAAGACCATCCCTGGCATAGGGCTGTGTTTCTTCACTGCTCTACTGGCATTAAGTAAGCTGGCAAGAGCTCTAGCAACATCCATTTGCAACATTCATGCTGTTAGTGTTAAATGAACCCAAAAAAGCAAAATTTGCAAAGTTATATTGAGGTGTTGAAATGAGATTGGGAAAAAACACGAGTAGGGAACTGAAATGCCCGCATGCCTCTCTTCCTCCGAGTACCATGCCTGTTACTGGTGGCGGAGTCTAACTCGGGCTTCTTCCCACAGTTCGACATGCAGAGGATAACACTGGAAGAGCTGAAACACATCCTCTACCATGCCTTCCGGGACCACTTAACGATGAAGGACATCGAGAACATCATTATTAATGAAGAGGAGAGTTTAAATGAAAACTCTGGCAACTGCCAAACAGAGTTTGAAGGTGAGAGAGAAAGTTTCTGTGTTTCTGTACAATTATTCTCTTTTTGCTTCATCTGTAAAACTTACTCTGATCCATGACTTGCAATGGGCAACGGGGCATGGAGTTAGCATGGAGGTTTTTTAGAGTAAGTAGCAATGACTCACTTAGAGAGCTCAAGAGTTGCCGTTAGCCTTCTTCCATGTGGTCTAAGTAAGGCTGATCCTGTTTCAGGCAGGATGAACTAGTGGGTGCTTTGCCTTATGGCCCTTCCTCCGATGGGATTCAGGCAGAGGGATGTGCAGCCCATGCTGAGGTGAGTGTCTAAGACAGACTGAATTTCCCTACAGAAATACACATCTCTTAGCCTATCGTGGACAGATTTTATTGGTACCGGGTCCACCCTAGCAAGCGGTGTCAGGCTCCACCAGTTTTCTGTTGCCTTTTCATAAGCAGAAAAGTTCTTCTCTTCTGGGGTCCCAGGGAGCAGCGGGGGAGAGCCCTCTCTCTGCATTGTAACACCAGCAACGAGCAGAGACGGTGCATCTGCACCCTGCTGCCCTGCGCACCTCCTGCTCGGCACTGTCGGGAGCACTGGTGTGGAGCGGCAATGCGCTACACAGGTACACCCCAGGACAGCTCATCTCAACACGTGTGTGTCTGCAAGACCAAGGTGAAAGCAATCTTCAGAGGTAGCTAGAGAAAGAGAAACATTTGCTTCGGCAGCTGTTGCTTAACACAGCATCCTCTCAGCAGTGCCACAAGACCACTACGTGATCAGCAACCCGGATCAGACACAGCCTCAGCTTTACAGTGGGTTTTGCACTTTGAATGGAGCTAACACTGGCAAGAACATTCCCCATTTTAAGCCACCTTGGGAGAAAGATTTGCTTGGCCAGAGGAACTTGTGCTGCTCCGAAGCATTGCTGGCTGGAACAACGAAACGGATACAAATCACCTCAAGTGCAGAAAAGTGCAGGGAGACAGATACCTACCGGGAACCTCAGGGTTTGTGCACATCACCCCGGGACAGCTACTGTGCTTTCCCACCCACAGCAATGCCACTTTGTATAGGCCATTTCGGGGAAATTCTGATACTCTGAGGGGTCATTAGCCTCTGAAAGGTCACCAGGCAGAGACACTGAAGTGTCTTTAAAACAAACCAAAGGATAAACACATTAGTGCACTTCTTAGCCTGCCTAATTAATGGGATTCAGCAGCTATATCCAGCACACTCACCCTCTGCTAAATACTGCAGAAAAGATGTAGAAGAGCACAGCTGAATTTTAAAAAGCCTGCAGGAGGGAGGCAAGCAGCAATGCTCTTCGAATCAAGCCAAGCAACTTTTTTTTTTGTTCCTCCTGGAGAGCAGCAGGGAGGAAGAGATGCTGACTTACATGAATGGAGTTGTTAGTCCCCACTGACCTACCGATTCAGTGGAGACACACGCCAGCTGTCACTGCGGCGAGAGGCATGCAGGCTTCTTTCAGCTTCAGTACTTGGGTGAACTATCCCAGTCGCCAAAAAAAAAAAGGGTCCGAAAACCTAAATGCTCAAGATCTCATTTTGGAAGTCCCAGCTTCCAAAAGTACAGCAAGAACAGCTTTTCTCGTGGGATGTTGGCATTGCTGGTGCTAGGCAGAACCTAGAAGCAAAACAGACCCTTTTTTAGATGTTGTTAGAAATACACACACACATGCACAAATCCACCAGAGAATAAAGATCAACTGAACACTGTCAACAAAGATGCAAAGTTTTGCTTCAGGTCCCAGAAGAAGGGGATGGTTCTGGTCCCTGGCAGCTCTGACATGAGCATTTCTCCCAGGAAAGGCAGGCCGAGAGCAGGTTGCGTCCCTGCAGCTCTCCAGGCTGGACATGCCATTACCTGAATGACCCACTTGCGCCCTCAGCGTTCCCATTTCCCGAACACTAAGGTCCCTACAGGGATCAAAAGCAGAAATTATAGAGCCTCATGGCATGGATCGATGGCACTAAGGGACAGCTGTCATAAAGGTTGGACAGCATCTCAGTCTGGTTTTAAATGGCTGTACAGAAGTGTCTCTGTGTAGGTCAGTCACCCTTTACTCACTTCTTAATTAGTGGAGTGAAGGACATGCTTTCTGGGTATAATTCCTCGAGCTTACGTTAGGTGGTACCTTGGGATGAGATGAATTGCACCTTAAAAAGCACCTATTTCTTTCAACTGTAAAAGTAGCCTAAAGGGACTAACTTAGAGGCTCACATCTATACTTAATGTACATTTCGTCCACCCTGTTGAAGTGCCTTTAATTATGGGTAGGAATGAAGCCAAGATGAGCCCCAGTGGTTTTCACTGAGATTTGGGAATGGCTCCTAAGGGAAGAGACATAGCAGACACTTTCAGTAGTACCTTGCTGAAATGAGGAATTTCCGCTCACTGTCACCTCTGGGTATGTTCTTGCCATCAAAGAGAAGCCCCCAAACCCTTCATCCTGTGGACAGAGACATCCCCCCTTCTCCACACCTGGGGTTAGCTGGCTCAGCCCCACCAGGTGCTAAACAGCATTGTACAGGCAACATCGCCATCGGTATTGCACAAATACGTGCAAATTTCTGTCATTCTCACAATTTTGCCATCTTGGCTTCTTGTCATAATAAGGTCTTGACAACTATGTAATATTCTTCCTATATCAACATGGACGATACACCTTATCTTTCTCTCCCACACTCATATACACAAGCAGAACCACACACATGCTTTAACCTAAATTCAATATTCATATTATGGTCAGCGACAAGGCCAGGATTTTGTTCAGTTCACGCTGAACATTAGAGTCATTTGCAAGACGTCAGATCTAGGCTTACATTACAACTTTCCCTCCTACGCATTTCTAGGGGTTTTCATTTGCCGCCTTCTTGGTGAAGAGCAAAGCAATGAAAATGCCCAACGCCTCTGTACAAGCAGCCCACACCAGCCCTGCCGATAAAGAATACAACCAGAAGGGAGGCACCGTTATGCCTTCGGCCTTTCTCTCAATTTTTATTAATGCTTAGGGAGGAGAACAAAGTTGAGAGCCAAGAAGAATGTATGTTTTTATGAGAAGACACACAAGAAAAGGACAACTGTTTGCAGCGACGTTGTACTACCAGAAATTTGTAGTAGAAAAATCATTTGTCTGGCAGTACCCTTTATCTAAACACCCACGACATTAAGCTCGTGGCAAACGAGTGCTGGCTGGTTACGGTGACCCGTGCTGTCTGCCATGGGTATTTCACCCTCAGCCCTGACACTCAAATTAACTGGAAGTACAGGAGCTGCCACAGCAACCCTCCCTGCTCCCCACAGACAAGCAGTAGGAGCATCTGCCCCTCAGCTAAGGGCTTGGGAGTGAAAAACTGACCTCTTAAAACAAAAATAACTCCAGCCAGCCAGAGAAAGCAAATACCACTCACCTTTGGCAGGGTTATGACAGAAGCCACTATAAATACACTGTCGCTGTTCATGTTAGCAAGCCTTTTTCTGCAGGCGAGAAGGCTCTCAGCACTTACCCTGACCATCTCGAGCACACCGTGGGCATCGTGACCAGCCCAGCAGGCCCAGCCAGTGGACTGATGCACCCTGCGATGGGCTGGACCCATTAACCCCATGTCCTGGTGGAGAATTTATAGTGATGGTAGCTCTGTCTCTGCCACGAGTGACACCATGGTGAGTCCTCCTCGCCAGCCTCTCCTCTGCATGTTGAGAAGATGGATGACCCAGCCTCAATTTCCCTTTGCTTCTTGAGTTGTCATTTATGTTGGACAGCCTGTGAGTCACTCTCCCCCCTAAGAAGAGGCCAGGACATCTCCAGAGGAGCTTCAGGCTCTGACCGTGTTCAAGGAACCAGCTCACGTCCAAATCCTGGCATGTCCCATGGGTATTAAAAACTCCTGGCAACAAAATGCAAAACAGATCGAGCATCCAGCCCTGTGATAATGCCAGCTATGGAAACCAGCAGGAAAAAGCACAGACACCATGCTCAAAGGATCTATGAATTTGGAGAAAGGAGAGAAGTAAGGGCAAAAACTCACCAGTTAGCGGGGGCGGGGGGGGCAAATGGGTCCTTCTATTTAAGATGGCAGTTCACAGGGCAGCATGTAGTTGTGTTAACAGTGAAGAAAGTCAGTAATTTCAGCTGCTTCATCTCCCTGTGGATTGCAAGGGGGCAGAGGAACTGTAACACTCATCTTGCTGGAGTAAATCCTGCTGAGCCCCAACTAGCAACAACAGGGTCTCTCTGGGTCTGCAACACCTCTGCCTTTCAGCACAGATCTTTCCCTTTTCTTCTGGCTATTTGGTGTGCCTTCAGTTGGTAAAGAACAATAACGATGACTTACCTGGATCCTGCTGCCTTAAAGCTCTATTTTTAATTGATGGTATAACAGAAGACTGAAGAAATTGTTCAATTCAGGAACACTTCTGCAAGAAACACTGAACATGCTTTACTCTTTTCCTTTGAATAGGAGAGTTGCCATCAGCAAAAGCCTTGGCCAGTCTTCGACTGCTGCTCCCAGTCACCGTCATCAGCACCAGAGCCCCACACTGAACGGCAATGCTGACTGTGATGGCTTGTGTCACTGTTTTGTCTGCTGGCTGGGAGTGTTTTCAAAGTACAGAAATAATAGAAAAATAAATAAAGAAATAAATAAAGCTGTGATTTAACAAGCTTTTCAGAGTGCCAGGCTATCACGCACAAAACCAAGGCATCACAGTATTGATTCTGTGTGCATTATAAAAGCGAGCAAAGGAATCAAGGCGTAAAGCAATGCAAGAAAAAAGGCAAGTAATTTAGGAGAGCTGCCATAAGGAGGATTTCATTATCTGGACAGAATACAGAGAGTCCCTCGGAGCGCTGGCAGTGCAGCGTTTCCCTGCCCTGGGCGGTCTGACTCAAAGTGCTGCCTAACGAGGGCTTCGTGTGCCGCTGGCGCTGAGCTGGTGCTGGGGCACCGCGTGGGAGCTGGGATCAGGACACAGGCACTGCTAAATCCTGGCCAGAGGAGGTGAGGGGAGATGACACAAGTGTTCGAAAGGCAGCATCCAGTGCTCCCTGCTCTCTGTGCGATGAGGTTCAAGCCTGGATCAGAAAAAGGGTTTTTTTCCATGTATTCTAAAAACATTCTCCTCGACTTTTCCAAACATGGGCACTTGGAGCCTTTTCCTGATTGCATTTTAGGTTTATCGTAATTCTGAGCTTGTTGCCGACTATCTGAAAGTCTCCCATCGTCACAAGTCCATCCATGAGGAAAAGGCGATGGGTACATCCCTTCTCAGGCCAGAACAATACCGTGTGTTACTGCCCGTAGGGGCGGGGCAGAACTATCCATCCCGTGCATGAAGATCTTCTGGCTTTCTGTGATTATCTCAGGGGACCTTCAAGGCCTTTTCAAACAGATTAATCTTCACAGTACCCCAATACCACATACTGTTCTGGTATTCATAGTTAGGGAGGCTAAGACAGAGACATGAACTGGCTTTAGCAAGTCACAGCATGAATCCTTGTTGATGAACTTTAAAAAAAAAAATAAAATTAACTAAGTCAAATGCTAAAAATCCCAACTCTGCATTTTAACTGCCACAAATTACTCTCACCTCTTTTGTTGATTATTCTGCAAGCATTCATTTGGAAACGTTCTTAATAAGTTTGATTTTGCCTAGGTACAGAAAACCTAAAGACAGTTTGGAAAAATGACTAATCTGCTGTGCGTATGCGTGGAAACTATCACAGTGGTCTTTTAAGTGTTGTCGGGGAGCACGTCTTGAATCTCTGCTCATTCCCAGTTGACCTGAATGAGCTGAAGGGCTTCGCAGGAGACCAATATTTCCAAATAACAAACTTCAGAGAGAACTTCATAAAGAGCTTAGAAGAAATACAGAGATAAACCAAAACACCTCTACAAGCATTTGAAGGGTTTAAAAGCCAAGATGAGAGAGAAAGGAATCCCTGCAGTATGAGAGGGTGGTCTAATAGGAAAGCTGGCTTGGAAGCAATGAAAGGTAAGGTGGATTATTTGGAAATGTCCCAGCAGGGAGAGGTAAGACTTGGCTGGCGCAGGGGATCTCTGAGGTGTGGACTAGAGGGTTATGCCAAGGTAATAATCAGAGGCAAAGGAGGATTTCTGAGCTCAGCTGATCCTGGTGGAAAGCAAAAACATTACTGTGGCCGAGCGTCTCATCTTTCCCATGTCTTCCCTGCAGTGCACGCCCAGAAGCAGAACAGACAGACCTGCGTACGGAAGAGCCTTATCTGCGCATTTGCCATGGCCTTTATTATAAGCGTGATGTTGATTGCAGCCAACCAGATCCTGCGGAGCGGCATGGAGTAGCCTCTCGCCATGACACTGTGAACCAAACTGACCATGCATGCGCATGCCACCGGGTGAGCTTCCCCCGAACCGACTCTCACACGGCAAAGAGACAGAGGCAGGCAGATAAAGCACCATTCGACAAGGAGCCTGAGGCCAGCAGCGTAATGTGTCTTGTGAATCAACTACATCCTTTTGGCAGGGACATAAAAGGGCTGTCTTAATGCTTTAAAGGTTTTGTTTCCTAATGCAATAAAAAAATACACAGGAGTCCCGAATTATTGCTTCAAAACAGCAATGGTAACTTGGAAGAAACTTTCATCCAGCAGCCTGTTTTGCAGTTTTAAGGAGGCACAGCCTCATGACTTATTGCAGCGGGGCTGTCTTTTAACCTAGGGGCCGACTGACTATTCCACGTAGCTCTCCGTTGGGCCCACATTCCCAGGAAGTTGATCGTAGCATTGCCACAAGCAAGTTCTGTTCGTTTTATTTCATGTACTCCAGCTTCACTTTGTTTTTCCCTTATGACCATGCCTTTGAGTTTATGGCATTAGAGGGGAGCTAAAGCATCCTTGTACAGTATTTTCAGAGTAAAAAAGAGGAGAATTTGCCAGCATCATACAAAATTTCTACTTTTGCTTCGTAAACGCCGCCTTTGACACAAGACTGTGGGGTAGCATGGGTCCATTTGCAATTTTTTTCCAACCGTGAATCAGGGCTTGAGAAGCACCACCCGTTTTCACACATGGGCATTCCTGAGATTTGTGCACAGTCTTCCAACCGACTCTGCAACCACCAGCGCCAGTTAAAAATCCCTCTATTTGGTCCTGTCTGCATATTCGGCAACATTTGCTTTCCAGCAGTTTTGCCCTTCTTCTATATTGATCTTCAGTAAGCTTATCCGAGATGAAAATCATGAGGAAAGCTCAGAAAGAGCTTTCCTCCCCTCTCCTTGCCTGCGCAATTTTTATTTATTTCATTTCGGTTGTAATCTGCAGTGAAACTTCCGTGTCAGACACCGTCTCGTGGGAGGGGTTATGTTTTCGCCTACATGGTAGTGTGCGGTTTTGACCAGCCAGCTGCTCCAGTCCCTCCCAGGAGCCATCCCACCACCACCATCCCATGGGCAGGCTTCAAAGAGGGTAAGCTGAAGAGCAGACTGCAGCAAGAGAAGAAGGAATCAAACTGGAGCCTACCGCCGTATGTTACATAGTGTGTCAGACTTTCAGATCCTGCAAGTGTTAGTTATTTTTCCTGGAAGAGATTTTAATGAGCAGCAAGGAGAAGATGGAGTCATGCTGACTAGAGACACAATACGTCTGCGGAAAGCACAAGGACTGGGTGAGCCTGGAGCCAGGATTACATCGGAAAGCACTTTTCCTTTTAAACTTGACACAAATTTACCTTCAGATGAACTGTGCACCTTGTGTGTCACCCCAGGAGAGATCTGGTTTCCTTGCCCTCGTGGGAGAGGTTTCCCAGCGGTGCTCATGGAGCCGGCGTGGGGAGAGCTCCCAGGGAGGTCCACGGGGGCACCCGGGCGTTGGAGTTGCAGTGGCTTCGTGCTGCCGGCTGGGAGAGCTCCAGAAATACCAAGGAACAGTGAGATCTTCCTCCTGTAAATGTAGATGACTCTTTCCTGTGTCACGAGAGGGGGCAGGATGGCTCCGCAAGGGACTGCAAACCACGAGCTTCCCTCATCATGCACAGCAGCCATCAGCTTAAGCCTGGATCCATCCCAAAGACTCGTTTCAGGTCTTTCTTTGATTACAAGTTTGATCGATAACATTTAACCTGTATTTTTTAGTACACTGATTTGAAAATCTGCTTCTCATTGTTCTGTCTCTCATCACCCCTTTAAACTCATGTCACTGCTTTGGATTTTGCCTTTAGGAGTGTGTCTCAGTCGCCCACCTCCACATCGTTGCCATTTTCCCGGTGCCCCCCCCTTCATCACCGAAGACAACAGCCATCTTTTCCAGAGCAGCCAAGTTATTTTTTTCTGCCTTTTACAAACACACACTTCTGTATTTCTGTTCTGCTCTGACTGATAGAGGCCAACTGCAAAATATTCCGCAGAAATTGTTACATGTCCCAGAAGATGGAGAGATTTCTGTTTGCTATAGGGCAGCAGCAGACCAAACCAACAGCGGAAAATCTTAGGCAAGCTCTGAACGTGGGATTCGCATCGCTGGGGAGCCAAGGTGCATTCCCAGCACTCGCTGTGCTGGACGTTGCAGATAACGAGCTTTGAGATCATTTTAAGGGAACTGTCATCCACATTTTTAGGTCTCAGGGGCACGTGAAAAGATGGCAGCAGCAGAAAAAAAGTCTAAATGTTACTTGCAACTGAGTAATACTTATTAAGTTGGTTGGGGTTTTTTTCCGCCGGGACTGTGCTGGAGTGAACATGGGCAGCAGGGGCAGATGGAGATGGAGCAGCGAGGTGGGCGCCGACCCACCAGCCCCACTCAGTGACGGCAGAAACATGGGGCAGAGCAGTGCCTCTTCGCTGGGCCTGGAAACACAAGCTAAAACACGTAGACCAGGCATTTCTCCCATGTTCTTCTCACTCATCTGAGAGCTAATACCAGGCAGACTCCGATTGTAACAGCTACCTTACGGAAAAGAATGTCCTTTTGCATTCCTTTAAGCTTTCTGGAAGGATCCATAACTTCTACATGCATGCTCCATATAAACCTTTGTAAATACAGTCATTTTTCAGTATAATTCTTCACCTTGAAGCTCCATTTGTGAAACCAAACCTATAATTAATATATCAGTAAAAGCCATAGCCTGGTGTCAGTAGAGTTCATCGCAAAACTCCCCACTGATTTTACTGGGTACAGGATTTGAGGGGGTTTGGGGTTTGCTCTTTCTGTACGGACCCCAATTTAGCCATTATGAATCAGTGTCATGTCTTGCCAGAGGTCTCCTTTTCCTTCCTAGAGCAGCCTTTCTCCATCTAAAAGTGTCTTGAAGAGATCCCTTCTTTAATCAGTCAGGCTCTTCTGTTAGCTACTGGCAATGCAGGATGGATCAGGCCAAGCCATTTCATCCTTTCCTCTCTTCACAACCTTTCTACCGACACCTTCCCATCCTTCCAAGCCAGCAGCATTGGACCTGTGTCTCCTACCTACCTCCCTGGCTCCATTTATGTAACATCCATTTATCTTCTTTTTTTTTCTTCTACACAAGAAGGAAAAAAAAAAGGGCTTTTTGTTGCTTTTACAGACAGCAGGTAAAAATAGAGCAGTAAAATTTTGATTGGAACCTGATGGCAAAAGCTTAGGGGGAAGAAAGTAGAAGAATCAAAGAAATAAAAATAAAAAAACCCACATCCCATACTTTAAGGAAAAAAAAAACCTATTTAAGTGCTAATTAACATACTTTAAAAAATACCCAGACTGCAGCAGTTCTAGGTAGAGCTGTCAGAAAAAGCACTAAACTTATGCTCTTGCCAGTTACATGAGAATTTAAGTGTCTTTTCAGCACTGCAATTCTGTACGAAAAGGATATTGCTATGGCAACCCTCGCTGTTCGTGACATGTGTGCCACCGTGTCGGAGCGACATGCAGCAATTGCAGACGCGCTCCCGGCCAAACCAAGGACGGACAAACAGCTCCCAGCAGCCTGGGACAGCATTTCAGCTCATGGATTAGCAAATTACTAGTAAATTGTGAGCACCCCAAAGACAACTCTGTTGGCTTAGCCACAAAAATATGTGTGCAATTAAACAGACTGACATGCAGGGAAGGCTTTGAGATGGACCTGATTATTTTAGCTTGCGAGAGGCATTGGTTTTGTTCGGGAGCAAGTGAAATCAATGCAGCATAAGCACTGCTCGGCAGAGGCAGTCCTGTGCTTGTCGAGGACACTTTGGGCAGGTTCTTCACAGAGGGATCGATCTCTGATGGGAAGGATTTGGGTTACTGCTCCTGCAAGGCACCGGGCTGCGACGCTGATAACCATTGACTTTGACTTTAACCATAGGCTTTAACTTTGAAGGTACATCCTGGTTTTCTGCTCCTGGAGAAGCCAACGAGGGAACGGCAGGCACCTGGCATGCTGAAATACTTTGAAGGCCGCGGAGAAGTGAATTCCAGCAAAAGCTGCTGAAGGAATGTTGCTTACCGGTCAGGTCCAAAGCCATACCACAAGGTCAGCCACGAGGAAAATCACAGCTGAGGAGTTACCAGGCAGGACAAGTGGTGGTGGCGGTGGCCCTGGGGAGCAGGCTCCTGCCCACAACAGGCTCTGCCACCCAAGGACTTTGTTGGGGCCTGACCCCCTTGACGAGTCCACCACTGAGAAGTAATTTCTAATCAGAAGCAATATCAACAGCAATTTAAAGAATTAAACAGGGTGGGCAACTGGGAAAACTTGGCTTTGTTAAGGAGAATTTGGTTCTCATACTGTTGGAGTTCATATAGGATAAAAGAGACCTGACAAAGAAAAAGTAAACCTTTTTCAGGTTTGATGAGTACCCACAAATATGCCAGTTACTGTTAGCAGACACCCTGTCCTGGTGAAGGTGCTCACAGACCCTCCAGGACAAGAGTCACCTGTGAGCAGAAGGGTGGGAGGCGGCAGGAGACCCAGCTATCTGCCTCTGCTCCCAGGTGAGCTACAGCTGAATATTTGGGTATCATCTGGTGATTTGGAGAGATTTCATCCAGGCTATTCGGTGGTTACTGGGAGCTCACATGTTGGATATGGTGCGCTGGTAGGGCTGGATGTTGGTTGCTTTACACAGGAGACTTCCAGCAACTTTGTAAAAGAAAAGATACGTACCTATATACCCACCTCTTTAGGCTGGGACCAAGTAAACGGGGTTTTTTGGTCCTTCTCCCATAAGAAATAGGATAGCAAGCAAGCAAATCAAGAAAAGGTAGAAAGCATTCCCTAGGATGTTACTCTGGGTGGCTGAAGTCTGTTTGACAGACTTGGATGAGCGAAGTACCTACTATCAAACACTTTTTTCCATGGAAAGCATAGGAATATTCTTTCACAAAAAACACACGCTGCATCTTTCTGCCTGCTGCAGAAGACCAAAACATATCCTGGGACACTGAGAGGACTGTGATGGCTATCTGAGCTCAAGATGACAGACTGCTTTGTGAGGTGCTTGGTACAAAGAAAGTCTCAGCTTTTTCCACGAAATACTCTCCCACACACACACACACGCACACATAGTGCACACGTGCACGGAGCAAGCGGTGCTGCAAAGGGCTGTCATCGCACAAAAGCAAGGGGTGCACAGTCCCCAGTCAGACTTAGATCTGCAAGGAGAGAAGCAGTAGGAGGAATACATTAAGATCACTAAGAATGAAGTTCCCTATTTTATCCACCCATGTAATAAATTATTTAGTTTCTGCTTTATGGATGACTATGGATTTGAAAGAAGTAAAACCAACTCTTCTAAAATGAGAATCTGACGAAGTATCTTTTTGCTTGGCTCTGAATCATGCTTACATTCCACAGATGAAGATGTACAGAACCTGCTGGTTTTCAATCTATTATTTTACTGTACTGTGTTCTGACAGTGCAATTACATTTCCCTGGCATCACTTAAAACCTATTACTTTCCCAGGAATTTAATACAGAAAAAGAAAAGGTTCACAACATTTCCATCTCTCTATATTCTCGGTTGTTATCAGGACTGGATATTGGTTTTCTCCAGTTCAAGTAGGATGTTTTAGGCAGCTCTAGGAACTGTAGAAGCTTCATGAAGAGCAAGATGGACAGAAAATCAGCCAACAACATTTTAATTGGAAGAGGACTCCACTCCTACCTCTCTAGTGGCAAAAGTCTGAAAAACTGCCTCAATTTGGCATCTTCACTAGGAAAGAATTTCAGCCCCAGAAGCAAGGAGAACAGGGAGAAAGGCAAAAAATGAAGTCTTACGGATCTAAAGATCGGTACTTAACAATTTGATGATGAAAATACCGTAGGCTTTTTTATTTTCTGTCAAGACAGACCAAAATACTTTGTAGCCTTGAAGAGCATTACTAAATGAAATTGCCGTTTCTCAGCCAGTTATTTTCTACAGCTGTTCATGGCCAGTCTTTGCCAGCATCATGAATAAGCAGCTTCAAACACTGCTATTTTTACAACGCTTTAGGTGAGTTCCATAATAGGACTTTCCTTTATCAGTTGGCCTTCTGTCTTCATCAGCCAACAAGCAGACATCTGACCGTCCCGTTTGAAGCTGTTGAGTTTGCTCTAGTAGGTACTCCTCTGGTCTTGCCAGCTCTCAGGCATGTCTTGTCTCTCTTGTGAGCAGTCCCACTAAACCCAAACCATACAGCATCAGGCCCCTGGGGTTGCCATTTGACAGCAATCTTCAAATAAATGCCTCAATATTCATATTGCAGCAACCCAAGAATGGTATTACATTTCCTACCGTCTCTTTCAGAGGAGCCAAAGTTATTTCAGCTTCATGCAGCAGCTCTTTTTTTCTCATATTCTAATTGGGGTGGGGGGGCGGAAGAGAGATGAAGTTCCTCTTGGACTCAAGGGTAAATCAGAAGTAACTCATTAGAGTTAATTGGCTTAAACGGGAATAAGCCCAGAATCCAGCCTGTTGCCATTTAATCCATACTAGGATCTAAGTAGTCAATGCCTCCTGATTCATCTCTAGGAAATTCTTCAGTAATACATGCGTCTCCTTTTTGTCATCATTTCATCCCTCACTGTTTTCAAGCCATTTACCATTCATTATTAAAAAAATGACCATTTTTTGCTTGTTAACAAAGACATGACATTTTAATTAGGGACAACAACTCACAAAGTCAGCAGCATACTGGTAAAAAAAAAGAAAACACACAAAAAAAACCTTTGTACAAAATACTGTAAATATTAATATAAATTAACTTGGCATGCAACTTAAATAAATTCTATGTTATTGCAAGTTACTCAAGTGTATAAAGACGTGTATAAAGGAAAACCGAATGCCATATGTATCGGCTGTTTCCTCTAACCAAACACTACTGTAAATATATAATCTGTATAAAAAGATTTTAATTTTACCATTATTTATGCAATAGAAATAAAGGTTTTTTTCTTTTGATGAGGGATGAAGTTTCTTTTTTCCTCATTTTGAAGCAGTCATTGGTATTTATTCATGCCCAAGTACAAGAGCAAAAGCTAGATTTGCATAAAATATTAGGACAGAGACCCTTTCTTCCTTCCAAGGGATATATGAACATTTGGGGGTTTTATTTTGCTTTGAAAATAGATTTACATATTTTAAAGCCAGATACTAGAGAAAAAGCTCCTGGCTGAATAGATGCCTTGGCTGTTCAGAGCTAGGATCAATGCTTTGAGAGCAACACAGATGCACAGGCCTTGTCAGCATGCCAAAGAGAGGAATTGAACTTCTCGTCTGGAAGTGGAAGTCAAAGCCACAACTGGTGTGGTTGGTGGGCACCACACACAGCTCTCAAAGAGAAAGGTCAGACCATGCCTCGTGCTCTTTTATGGCACTTGCTTAAAAACTCAGAACTCCTTTTCTTATACCTACCAGAGAGTCAGAGCCTGTTTCCCTGAGCTCAGATGCGCTTGGGTCCAGCACGTTGCTGCTGGGAAGAGGACGCTGACCACAGGTTTTAATCCTGTCTCTTCTACTGCCAAGGCTCCATACCACGAGAGCTGCCCTGTGAGGCTAAACTACATTTGTGTGTCCTGACGAGCAACTGCTCCCTTAGCAAATCCAGATCTCTTAATTTCACTGTAGGCTGTAGCTATGAGTCCGCCGTGTCCTGCAAGCTGTTTGGCTGGAGAAGATGAGGATGAGGTTAATGGTTGTCCCCAAAATTGCTTTAGTCGTGCCTAAATTAAAGCTTAAAAGGAAAGAGCTAATGTAGGCAAGTCATCTTCACCCAGGTGGACCCAAGTCACAGGGGTAGGACTGCTGGGACAACCATTGCAACCCCCAAAGCTTCCACCATGCCCATAGGCAGAGTACCACCTCTAACTTGTGCTTGGAAAGGAGCTGTGATGCTTTCCCTAGACCTGACCATTTTTGCAAAAAGAGCATTTCTGATTCCTTCATTTAAACTCTGAAAAAATGAGTGGTTTTCCCCAGACAATGATATATATCACTCTCCATTTCATGGGCTCACATTATTTATTAATTGCGACCATTTGGACAACAGCCTGGCAGCTCAGATACTGTTCCTTATTCCTGGAACCGTCACAACTTTCGGTATGAGCAATTGTCTATGCGCGGATTACCACTGAAAAGCAAGCGATGCGAGAAACTTGTATTTACAAAATTTGTGATCTAATAGTTTAAAAAAAGATACTGTACACTCTAGTTGACCTCTTACGTTAGGTAACTGGAGAGCGTTTTAATGAATGGCTTAGGAATGAACCTGGATTCATTACAGCAATGAATCAAATGTATTGTAGGAATTCCTATATATTTATCATAGGAACGAATGAGTAATCCAAGAAATTCTCTGCTGGAAGGAGAAACCTACACCACACAGCTCTCCTTTGAAAACAGTTTTCTCATGCAGATCATTGTGTTCTATATCCTCAATGAAACCACAGGTTTGTATACTGTATTTCAGCCACCGGAACCATTCAGAAATTGAAATTTGCTGACATCATTGCTAGTACAGAGCGTCTCTGCCCATCAGCCCTCAGCAAGGATGAGCACCGAACTGGACAGGTTAGTATGATACCATCAGGAAATTTTCACTGACTGCAGGGAGAAAATAAACTTTAAAAGAGAAAAACACACCACATTTGGACTGAGACCAAACTGCTTTATCCTGCCATAAAGAGCCCACAAACATGACCACCGCTGCAGCTCTACCAAAGCCTGTTTATCTCTCATGTTATTTTAATGCTCTCCATTCAACAGAGAGATACAGGTGAAGGATAGCACCCAAAAGCCCCAGTCTTTCAGCTGTGCCCCAATGGGAGGTTTCGGGTGCCTGCCGCTGCAGGATCGGGCACTGGCACTGGGCAGGAATGACCACGCGGGTCTAATCCAGCTCCCGGGGAGTCAGTGGAAACATTCCCAGACTTAGTGGGATTTGGATGAGGTCATCACACAGCCCAGTATTTCAAACCCTGGCTCTTTGTTTAAATGGAGTCTGGCCAAGGCCTCAAATTTAATTACAGAAGTACAAATACTGAAGAAATAAGGCTTTCCTTACTCTGAATGAGATTCAGGCACGGTCCTATCTAAAACCTCTTGCCATTATTGGGCTTCCCAAGCTCAAAACTCCCAGCAGACAGCGTCTTTGGTTAGACACAATACTTTCCTCCAGGTAGGTACACTCTGCCCATTACCCTGCAGGCTGGTTTTGCTGCTATGATCTCACCCACTCAATACGCACACCTTCCTGATTAACATCTATAGAAAGTATTTGCTAATGCAAATCCAGAGGCAGTAATTTATTTGGTACAAGCTAGTTAATCCTGGCAAGGCTTTCCCATTTAAGTATAGACTAATATCATCTTGTTTTAATTGCTTCTTTAAGAGTTTCTCAAAAATCAAAAACATTGTAATTAAAAAATTCACCCAGAGTATGTATCTTCCAGATCTTTTCCCATTTATTCTTCTTCCCACCAAAATTATCAGCACATTTGTAAAGTTCTAAAGAAAGTAATTACAGCAGATGTTGATCGCTGCTGCTAGCGTTGAGGTTGCTGAATACCACACATCAGTCTCCTGACTTCCAGATTTTTGCAGCTTTCTGAAACAGAAATTTCCATTCTTGGTCTTTGCTCAGAAAGGAGCCTGTCTATGCAGGAGCTGGGATGCTTTCATGCCAGCTGCTGAGGCTAGGGGATATTTGGTGGGGAGAAGGGTGAAGAAAGGAGGCGATACAATTAAGGAACTGCTAGGGATACAGAGGTTTGGGCGAGGAAGAGTAAGGAATGGCTGAAAGTCATTTTGTTTTACCTATAATACCATTCGTAATGAAAAAAGGTCCTGCTCCACCATCACCTCCCCAAAAGGCAAGGTGATAAATCCACCAGAACTGCCACCAGCACACATAGTATTACAACAGCGCGGACGTAGCGTGGACTGAAGATGCCAAGTGCACGCCTGCCACACTGTAATAAATGTCTTTTAACCCCAATTTCTGTCTAGATTTCCACTTGCCCGTAATGAGCTGGCTTTAGAATAAGCTGTCAGAAATAGTTCACCATATAACGACAGAAAGCTGCGATAATCACAGGACAGCCATGCATGTCACTGCAGACAGAAATCCAATGCAACAGCATAAGAACAGGGTCAGCAACCTGTAGCATGATGCCGATGGCGCAGGCAAGCAAATTTTCAGTGTTCTGTGACTGGGCTGCAAAACTGTTTGAGGAGCGGTGTCTCCCACCTCTGCTTTGGGCAAGAAAGACAGCATCCAGCAGTGCTCCCTTAAATGCTTGCTGATGGTGGATTACCTCTAGGTCTGAGCTAAAATTCCAAACTCTGGAAAAGGACCACCTGAATCTGTGCAAAAGCTCCAGCTCTTCTTTCTCTACATCACAAGTTAATCTCACAAATAATTCAGGTCTCTGCCTTCAACCTGTCAGTCTGCAGCCTCTGTCCTTCTAAAGCCATCGAGTCAGATCTGCGGGAAAGGTCCTGCTCTACTGGAGGTGCCAGAGAAATCCCCCGCAGGCATAAGAACAGGCCCCGCATGGCTGGTTTCCACCCATCAAAGTTCATCACATCTTAGAGAGCAGAAGCTGCTTTCTGCAGCACTGAATTTCACACACGCAAATCCTAGGGTAAAACCACAACTACTGCAAATACCTGGCATTACGGGTCTCTCGTGCAGGCAGGGTCACCTACCTGTAGCGAGTGGTGAGGCAGGCAAGGCTCAGCCAGCACCTCGACTGCTGGTACAGCCGCGGGGACAAAGCAGGGCTCTCAGAGGCATCTCAGTCCCAAGGAGAGCACGACCGTGAGCATGGCTGCTACTGAGCCATTTCCAGATTCAACAAGTTCCAGCCTGCAGAGTGTTTTACAGAAAGCATTAAAACCTCCTGAAGTGAAGGATTTCAAATGGAGGGGCTGAGAGACCCCAGCACTGGCAGTACGAACAGTACCGCTATAATAAGGGTAATCACTGCATGTTATACGGAAAAACCTATCAAGTGATTGCTGTTTGCAGAGGCTGATTAAATATAAATTAAACTCATCTGCATGTTCAGAAAGATATGTGAATCGAATAGCAAGAGCATCTTTTCTATTGGCTGCACGGAGCACTTGGGGAGCTCATCCCATGGCCTGGCATGTCCGTACACACGGGCTGCTCCGCACCTTCTGGACCAGCACCAGCAACCTTGGCATCTGCGTATTATCAAAATAAAAAGAACCATGTTCAGTTACATAGAGATGATTTCAGACAGAGTGTGAACAAGCAATTCATTAGCCTCCAGTTGTTTGTGGGGGAAGAATACCGTTCCCTGTATTGGCACTGCCATATTACCAGTTACCACTGCTCGCCTTCATTTCATTCGACTTCTCTAAATGCCTCTCCATTTTGTGTGTGTGGGACAGAATAGAATAGAACAGAACAGAACAGACTAGACTAGACTAGACTAGAATAGATTTCAGTTGTAAGGGACCTGCAACGATCATCTAGTCCAGCTGCCTGACCACTTCAGGGCTGACCAAAAGTTAAAGCATGTTATTAAGGGCATTGTCCAAATGCCTGTTAAACATTGACGGGCTTGGGGCATTGATCACCTCTCTAGGATGCCTGTTCCAGTGTTTGACCACACTCTCTTTGTAAATAAATGCTTGCTTAGGTTCCTGGCAGTGCACTGAGTGCTCCATGAGCCCTTGCCTTTAAGTAACCGGACAAACCTTAAGCGATGAAGGGGCCAATTCTGCATCACCAAGCATCCTGGCTATGATTAAGAAGAGATTTCTTAAACTTCTCCCCCATTGTACAAGGGGGAGAGAGTCTTATTTCTAAATCTGAACTATCATCCAGAGACCCCAGAACTGGCTCTATCTCCAGCTTACAGTCTGTGGCTGGGGAGCAGCATGGAGCTCCCTGGTTCGGAAGGGATGGGACTAACTCTGAGCATCCTGTACGTGGGAGGTGTTTGGAAAAAGCAGTGCATTTCTCCTGCCTCCATGAAGATGGGTCTGTTGACCCTGGCCTGAAGGTAAGACTCGCTAAGTGAATCCAAGGGATAATTGGTTTCTTGAATTATATGGTCAGAAATGGCAATCACACACCCCAAGATACGTCGTTGTTTCTCACTATTTCTAAGGAAGCCTTTTCGCATACAAGAAGGAGCCTGGAGACTCTGTGAACAGACGGATCAAGGAAGATGTGTGAAAAAGCTAATGACCAAAGTTATAAGATCTGAGGGAGAGGGGATGTTGCTTCTTACCGTGTTGTGTGAGCTCCTACTGTGCTAGTGCCAATTTTAGTGTCTTCTCTCACTTCAAACCAGAGAGAATCTAAAAGCCTGAAAAATACTGAAAATGGGTATTGCTTCTTAAGGTGCAAGAAAGCTCCAAGTACCAGAAACAGGCTCCAGATTAGGACCTGTCAACACAGTCCTGCCAAAAGTAAGTGTATTTGCAAGTGCATAACCCACACTTTAATCCTGAAGACGTTCAACCACCAATTTGAATATTTATTATTTCTTAAACTCAATTTCAGAGAGCAGTTTTTAATTCAATTAGCTACTGTCCTATTCATTTGGAAACTGATCACAACGTTCGCTGCCTCTTGGACAAATTAAACTAGCAATTATTTTTAAATGTTTGTTGCCTCTAAAGAGGAAAAACAAGCATCAGTTCAGAGGACAGAAGGGAAAAAAAAACAACTCAAGAGGGACAATGCTGTGCCAAAACTGAAGAAAGGTTGAGCATATGGATTTGCTAATGCTACTCTCAGTAATAGGCTCAAAGAAAGAGATGATAGGTAGCGTATTAGGGGTACTACAAATCATTGTTATTTCTTGGGAAAGGAGTTTCAGTGCTGCCATGGTAAATTACTTCTAAGAATTCAGGGTACAGACTGCTGACATCTGTCAGGCAGGAAGCTGGAGTTCAGATCACAATCGCAATTATTGCAGTATTTTTAACCAAATCAGAGAGTGAACTTGCACAAATAAAAAGACTCCTTTCTGTAGAAGCTGACAAAGTTAAAACCATTTCTGGCTTTCAGAAAACTCAAAGCAACCTCCAGCAGCCTAGGTAAACACAGTGTTTCTTTAACAAGCTTGCTGAACTACTAACCCGGTCTAGCAGAAAGCCCTGCGCTAGCACAAAGGTTGTTACTGCTGCAATTACGCCAACGTCACACTCACAAAGAAGGATTAACATTTAATTCTTTCTAAATTTGGTTTATGAAATATTGACATGCTGGTGCCTTCGCAAAAGCTATAAAGACATCTTCTACATGGCACGCAGCAGGAGCTCAGTGATGTTTATTTACTTATCCCTTTCACTAGGTTTGGCTCTGAACACTTGCACTGAAATTGTTAGAGAACGCCCCAGGCTGAGCTAAGCAGATACCAGCAGGTAGAGCTAACAACCAGTGTTAATAAAAATCAATGAAGCGTTCTTACAAGGCAAACTGTTATCCCTTTACAGCTCACAGTCTCCTCACTCCAATGGAAGATGATGATCAACAGATGTAGAAGCATCAGCTGGGGGCAGCTCCAAAAAGCTGTCTCTTAAACACATCCTTTTACAGTCCCAACCACCTGATTTATGTATTCACAGACATTTTTTAATACTTTTGGGACATCTTATCTCTCTGGCTAAATAAATCCACTTATGTCTGCATCATTTCTAAGTGTGAAATAATGTGTTATTAAAGTTATTGCGACCCCAGTGATATCAGAACTCTTCTAGTCACAGTGACCTCATTAATGAAAATCCTTTGTATCGCAACGGTCCAGCTTTGTAAAGATTTTACTGCATGACAAAGAAGTCTTGGGATAACAGCATCTTCGTGGCCTTCCAAACACCCGCCAGTCCAAGACATGACCTCACCACAAGGCTTTATTGCCTCTTGCCGAAACAATGCCGCCTTCTGTATCCCAGGGAAGTCGTTCACTTCTCTGGTATGCTAAGGTAAGGTTCAGGAGCAGAGCTTGCAGCTCACACCTCTGCGCTAATCCAAACCAGGAGCAATGGTCTGCATTTACCAAGCAACTGCAAAAACACACTTAGAAGTAGTAATCTGCCTTCTTGCTGTCTTTCTGAAAAATAGGATGAGGAATTACTGTTTCACTGGCATTGGCAGCAGGAATTCGGCTGCACACACCTTTTTGCACCCTGCTGCACAGCAAGCACAAGAAGCCTTCAGCCAGGAGCACTTCGGAGGCTGCCACAAGGCCCGTGTTGTCCCCAGTCCCACTAAACTACAGCCACAGAGGTGGGTTGGTGAACGCATGGAGGTAGCTGGCATGGGAGACGGCTTCCCTGATTTACTCCAACTGCAGCACAAAACATCTTTATGTCTGGATGTTCATCTTAACCTCTGGCAGCCACGTTATGCTGTAGAAGTCCACTGGTTATTAGGGGAGGCTACAGTGCGACTGGAGATGTGGGCAGTTTTAATAGGCAGTTTAATGAGCTGTTCATCCAAACTGTGCCCTAGACTCTACTGAGTCACAGCTGCTCATACAGGAAGACCAGCTCAGGTGTAGGCATCTAAACTGTAGCTATCTACATTTAACCATCTGAAGCCTCTCCCTATTTCTTTAGCTATTAGGAAAAAATGATTGGCAAACTCTTAACAGTTCTCCCCAGCCTGTATGAGTCTGTGAGTGTCCTAAGCAGCAAGAGAAATTTTCTTGTTTAACAGCTCAGTTTTCCCTTCTCACTACTCAACCTCGTCCCTCCAGTTAGAGCTGACATCAATAGCAAATAACACCAGATGAGACAGAGGCTGGCCCAAGATTAAGCTTAAGTATCTCTCGGTTTTGGGGGACCCCCATTTATCTTCCGTTATATCCAAACAGTTCATTTTTCAGAATCTGATCAATAACCTGATGAGAGACTGTTGATCCAAGTTCTTATTTTCACAAATCTTTCACTGAAGTCGGAGGCAGAGCTGACCTAAGCAGCGAATAAAGAATTCATGGTCATTCTGAGTAATACCAATTCCCAGTGTCTTCTTCCTTTGCAAGAGTAAATGAGTGTAAATAGCACAGTCCACATCTCTTCTGGAGAATGAGAAAAGTATATTCTTTTTATTTGGTTTGGTTTTCCTATTACTCTCTGCATATAGAAGAGCTGCCTTAATTAATGCAAGCTTATTATGAAATTAGAGCACCAATATAATTAAAGCATTGATTAAAAAGCCAATAAAACAACCAGCTAAACCTCTTTTGAAAGAGGAGCAATACGAATACTACTTGATTAAATATTACAATTCAGTCAATATTTAACCATTTGATTGTATTGACTTAATTTCTACATTGAGCTGGGAATAAGCATCTCTTGGGACCTAATTATGTTACTTTTGCTTCCCTTGTTTTTTGCTAGAGTTTGTGTGTTTGTTTGTTTGTTTTGATATTTCCTAAACTTCTGACAGAACAGATCTTCCATCCTGGAGAACCATACTCCATGAAGATAATTTATGGGTAATGAGGAGTTCTGGTAATTGTGTTTATCTTTGGAAATTAACTTTAGGAAATCTATCACATCTACAAAAAGAAGTCATCTCTCTTTCAGATAGTCCCCATAATGAATTTGTTAATGAACTTGGCAGCTAGGTCAAATCAATAGCCTTGCCCCAAATTTACTGAAGGTCATTCTAGTGCTTAGTGAAGAAATTTGTCTCCCTCCTTTCCACATCCATCTAGAGAAACGTTGCTGCAACATCCAAAGCAACCTCCAGCTCCTCATTGACTCACAGGGAGGCCACATCTTTGGAGTCACCTCTAGCACTGGATGAATCTGCAGCACAACAGACTCCCAAGGAGGAGCAAGATTCCCCTCTAAGAAGCACTGACCCTCAGAGGGTCTAGCCCAAGGCAGAAGGCAAAAGATAAATGGGGAATGCAACTCACATTCCCATAATCAGCATTAAGTGACACAAGTCAAACTTCTCTGTCACCTGCAAAAGAGCAATGGGTAAGTCCTTCCTGAAGGGAGGAAAGAGAGGAGAGAAGATGTGCTGAAGAAAAGGGTAAAGAAGGAAGCTCAGAGATGTCAACTCAGATAAGCCATCCTCACCTCCTCCCTCTTGGAGATGAGTAAAACCCCCATCATCGGAGCAAACTCAGTTTTGGAGCTCCTCAGCCTCATGTGGCCATGCTCACCTGCTTCTCTCTCCTCCTCCTCACAGCTGCTCTCCACCTTGCTCTTCACACCTGGGGCCACCTGATCAGGCCAAGCTTCTCCCAGGCCCAGTTGCCTCCTGGCTTCTCCTTCACCGCCTGAGCACACTATTGCAACTATCTCACATTTGCCCCTTTCTAGCATTTGCACAGGCCTCCCAGTTGGTTTCACAGAGCGTTTCTGTCCTTTAAAGCTCCAGACTGAGCTGTCTGAGCAAACCCATCCAGCGTAAACATGGCTGTCAACCACCTATTTAGCTGTTGGCAGCTTTGTCAAAGAGGGAGACTTGCCAAGTGGTCACAGCCCCAGTGACGGGGCTCAGCCAGCTATCACACAACAGGGGTACCTGGGCTCCATCTTGACTTCAGCCTCCTCACGGGAACGTGTCTCACTCCCTATGGCTTTGAGCAGATACAGGCACTGGAAGTCCCATGGCTGCTCGCTCACAAAGTCTTTTCCAGGAAAACTCAGCCAACATTGCCCCACAAACCTCTATTTCACACACTTCATCTACACAACTCCCTCCATAGGAATCAAACATGGGTCCATCCATTTCACAACTGACACCCCAGTATGAAATGTCCTCCTTTGTTGCTACCCCAAAACTCAAAAGTCCACAAAACAGTTGGTCGTGACCACAGAGAAGCCATGAGCATGTTCACCCCAAGGCTCACACCTACTCCACCATGCAGGGAGGCCACCCTGCACCAGGCAGAGCATCACCACCCCTTCATCCCCACAGCACAGCCCCTTACGGCCGCAGAGCACTGGGGAGACACCAGAGAAGTCTCAGCCAACGGAGCTGCAGGCCGCAGTCCCTCCAGCTGAAGATGATTTCCATCTACTTTCCTCCAAACTGAGGACCGTGGCCATGCTCCTCTCCGGGAAGAGCTGACCGAAGCAATGTCAGTGTGATCCTGGCACTTTCTGTGCTCTCCACAGCGTGAACCGTTAACACCTCAAGCAGCTCTGGCGAACATGAGAAAGCCCGGAGGAGGCCGTGTGCTCAGCCTCTCCCTGAAGTTGTATAGAGTGGAGAAAGCAAGCCTGTTCGCGAGGTTGTAAAGACATTTCTAAATGCATTCCAGCACTTGCTGAGCAGCTAGTTGCAAGACAGATGGACATTTTTGGAAGAAACAAGGTTTCAGATTCTTGCAAACTGTTTGCTCTGAAGAAGTAGCACACCTTCGTTTGCATTTTCCTTTTCCCCTGTGATATTCTCCAGTTCTTTTTACTTAGGGAAACAAAATGGCTATGAAGTAAGCACCAAAGAAGCGCAGATGAAAGGGAAGAGAAGGAGTAGGTTTTCTAGCACTTTTTTTGCTCAGTATTTGCATTGGATCCTTAATTGGGTCTGGAGGAACATCTGATCTCTCCCAAGTGTGCATCTTACTCTCTGCATGCTCACAGGCTATGCTAACGCCTCCTGAGTGAGAGAGCAAAACTCACCTTACATACAAATGTGAATGTTCTCATCAGGAAGGTGTCGAGATCTCTTGGGGCGATCAGAGAGCAGCCAGGGACCTGACACCACACAAGCGTAGTCTTGTCTATCCTCTATGCCTGACATGGTTCAGAGCAGAGATTTCACAATGCTTGTCTTCAAATAAAAATAAGGTAAAGTGTGAAAAATTGCTGGTTTGTCCTACTTGGTAAGTGCAACTCCTCTAGCTCCAGAAAGGCCGGTATACTTGTTGGGACACTTCCCAGTTCCCCTGTTATGAGGCATCGTCTTTTGGCAAAAAACATTAGTCAGCCTCCAGAGAGAGGGTTTGGTTTGGTTTTAACCTCCCAGCCTCAGCACAGAGTGGACACACAGCAAGCTCTGAACTGGATTTGAACTAAGAAAAGCTAAAACTATCCCCATTTTTTGCTCAGCAAAGAGAAGTACGTTAACGTTATCACCGCTTTCAGGAAGGATGCTGAGGCAGTTTAAAGTTAAGAATGCAAACCAAAGCCCAAATGAGCTTTGAGCTCGCAGCAAACGTGCCACAGTGTGTCGTTTGCAGCATGGCGCAAATAATGTTCTGGCACGTGTGTGAGATGTTAAAAAAAGCGTATTGCATGTCATCTTCCTGTCTTAGGCAGAGTTAAAAAAAAAACCCCGCCCAAAACCCAAAAAGGGAAGCTTATTCAGGGGTTATCAACGTGACTGTCTCCATCAAGTGATGTCTCACGCACTGAAAGCAGTTTCTGAAAACGAGGGAAAAAAAAAAACAGTTTATGACATCTAGTGGCAAAAGAAGATGGGCACACACGCACTGTCACTGCATGAAGCCCTGCGAGACTCACACTCGTACGCCGGTCAGGAGAGCGGGGCTACTTTCGGCAGCAAGTTCACTGTACTTACATCTGCACTTCTTGACAATAATCTGTGTACAAAGTGTAAACTCTTTCTTTGCAGTTGTATCAAAAGTCAAGGCACTACATGCAACGGATGAGTGCTTTCAATTCCACCACCAACTATGCTGCATGTGGAAAAATAGACCTTTGCGTAGGCAGATATCACACTGACAATAGAAGATAGTTTCGGCTCAAACCCGGATATCTGTGAGCTTTTATTATAAAACTTGTAGCTGGTTTCTCAGAAATGATGACTGGCTGCATCCTTTACTCTTCTGGTTCAGAAAACGTCTGTGCCAGAATAATAAAAAAGCTACTGAAACTGCACCCAGGATCTCTGAAGTGAGCAGGTAGCCGTCACTGCTCAAATGACGGGAGGCTATATGACATCCCAGAGCACACACAATTTCCGGTGTAGCTGTGCTTTTCTCTTACTGCAGCAGTATGAGATGGCACCTTTGTGCAAAAACATCTCCTTCATGCCTTTTATATCCACCTTGTTCTCCAATTAGCCAATTATTGGCGTTCTTTCTAGCCACCTTTGTACGAACTACTGTGATGGTAACAGATTGCTGCTTCAGGATGCAGGGTAAACTCAGCTTTTCTAGGTCATCTGGTGCTGCCCTCCATCACAGAAGAGCTGCCTTGGTCCTGCAGGAGACCACGGCTGGAAGAAACCCCACGGGTCTTGACAGACCTTCTCCATAGCAAAGCCACAGCATCGCCTCACCCCCCGCCAGAATTAACTCAGAAGAAGTGCAGCACGGCTGTCAGTGTGCTTTCCTCCAGGAACCCAATGCAAATCTGATCTTTCGCTTAACAGCCATAACCTAGGCTTAGGCACAAGACTCTTCCTCATGTTCTCCCCCGTTTCGGCAGGCTGGCACTCTTCGCTGCACCAAGGGCTCCTGTTGGCTGCAAGCAAGCTGAGTGCTACGGCCCATGAGGCTCAGCTCTGCTCAGGTCCCAGCACCCACCACGGACGCGCAGAGATCTGTAGGGTGTGAGGATGAAAACACTCTAAGTGCCTCCTGCATCTCAGCAGCTGAGTGCAGAGTTTTTCTCCTAATGATGGCATCCGTGTCAATGAAACCACCATGCTCAGGGGTGGCCAGCACCTCCTCCAGCCCACGGGAGCTGTCTTTCCAGCTTGAACATGGATTCAGTTTGGTCTTGCTGCAACATACATTGAAGACCAGCAAGTGGAAAATATGAGGCCTGGTGATAGCGCCCAGAGTAGGGGAATCAGGGTTCCTTGAACCCAGGGAAAAACCCTGCGAAGGGGAAGAGGGAAGAAAACAGTAGACATGCCTTTCAAAGGCAGAAAGTATGGCAACGTATACCTAGCTACTGCACAACCTAATAGTGCTGCTAAAATGCATGCTGCTCTACCTAATAACTCAGCACAAATAACATAACACTGACTTAAGATTTGTCCACAGTGAATTAATGAATATCAATTTAGAGGAATATTAATGTTTACATAGAATAAGCCATGTCCCTGGCTGCCTCTTAAAACAATTCTTTAAACTATAAAAAGCACTGATTAAACAGGTCTGAAACACTTGCCTTTTTACTGCTAGAAACCCTTTGTCTAAAAACTTGCTATACTGAAAGATCAGCAAAAAACTGCAGTTTCTGTTTTAGACTCACAGCCTAATATCTTTTTAAGCCCAGGAGACTGTCTAGGTGCCAGGGAAAGGACAAGGTGACTGATCCAGAGCACTTGGCACAGAGGGGCTTTATCAAATGACATGGCAATGTATACATTGCTAACACTGCTCCCTTGGACCTCAGTGTTATCTAAAGCTCTTGCAGGGGACCGAGCTGCGTAAAACAAGCCAAATCAGATAAAAAGCAGGTTCTCCTGTGTTCCTGCCATTTCTGCCAGGTCGCAGGAGACCAAGCTCTCCCACTGAAGGACGCTCTGCAAGAGAAGGCAGCGCGGCTTTGCTAGCGTAGCTTTTTAGGTTGTGTTGCAAGTCCTTCAATGGAGATGGTCACAAACAACTTTTTGTTAATCCGTCTTTCTTAAATCTCCTCTCTGCATCAAGAAGCAATCAGAGGAATCAGTGGGTGAGTTGAAATAGACCCAAAGCACAGTCACAGAAAGCTTGTTGGAGCTGGGCACAGGGAACGCCACCCTCGCCTGCGTTTCATGCAGAAAGGTAGCTTGGCTGTTGCATGCGGTGGGGACAGGAGTCACAAATGACCATGTCCCATCATCCTGGGTGCAGCGACAGAGACACCTCCGTGCCTCCACCCAGCTCCATCTGTCAGATCCAGCCAAGCTGGTGTTTGCAAAACCCCCTGAAAGGGATGGGTCTTGTTCAGGTCTGGGTAAGACATATCCCCAAAGAGAGGAAGGATAAAGAATACAGCCAAAGAAAAAGAAATGTACAGTTTCAAATGCCAAGAGAATATCTATTTCTAACCATCTAAGAGGAAACTCCCCTCCACACTCTCCGCACACCTTGATAACATTAATCTTCATTAGCTTTTTCCCCTGTATTAATGTGAGAAACACTGCTTGCTCCAGGGCTTTCTGGAGACGTCGCCTTCAAAGAGGATTTTTGTATAATTTACTGTAGGACTCTGGGGAAGTGTCATCAGAGCGTCCTTTCACCGGATCCTGTACCCAGACGCCCTGCTAAGCATCTGTAGTTAGAAGAGATGATGCAAGCATAGGTACCTCTCGCGTCCCCCTTTCCTCTCCTCCATCCATGCCGGAGCTGTACTCGCTTTCAGCCAGACATTAATGCCCACACGCTTCCTGCTAGGAGTCCTCTAGGTACTGCATTAGTCACGCAGCTTGTCAACGTGAGCTCTGGGCCAACATTTATTTAAACCCATTTTTTTTCAGCGCCACTGCCATTGCCTTCAGCAGGAGTCTGAGCAAATTCAACAGCCAAATCCTTCTTGCAAGGGCTGCTGCAGAGCTTGCATGTTTCCAGCACCAGATCCTGCAATGTCTTGCAACAAAATGGCTCAGACAACTGAGTGGGCTCAGACATTGTTCACCCTCTTGTAGGAGGAGACTTCCCATGAAGTACCTCTCTAGTGATGAATAAATATTATTTGTGCATAAGGACTTGTCAGCTGTCTGTGCATTACACTGGCTCAGCTGCTAAAGGAGGAAATTCATCCCCCTCCTCCATGAAGCATGGTACGTTTTCTAGGGTGTGGGTTGGGAAGAAGAAGGGAAAAGCATTTTTCTAGGGGAACTTGCAAGCCACCTCTTGTGAGACTAGCCACTGGGTGCACTGGAAATTTGCCCACATTCCCAGAGTCGGCGTGGAGAACAGGGTCTGCTTAACTAAAAAGAAATCAGGAGATTACAGTGAAAATCATTCTTCTGCCATTCTAAAGGTCAGTTCTAAGAAAAAAATTGTCCTTGGAAATGAGTTGGGGTCAAAGCCAGACAGGCTCTTCTAGTTTTCCATATGAAGCAGAAAGGAGGAGCTGCTCATCTGATGACAATGCCCAAATACTTCTTGAACATTTGATGCCTCGTTAAAACGAGAGAGCAAAGATGATGGAGAGTTGATATCTCCAGGAGTGGGGAAAGTGGCATATTTTTGGTGATGTGTTGAGCTTTTTCACAGCTGGTGTTTGGAAGCCTTTGGCATCACATTTCACAGCCAGGTCCCAGCAAGAGCTTGACTGTTTCCATTTCCATGGGTAATTCCTATTGAGCTAAACCTTCTTCTCTCTATTTAAACTACCTTTTTCTTGCAGGTGAGCTCCAACTTTACGCTCATTGATTTAGTTGCTCAAGAGCAATTTCACTTCAAAAGCTTGAGAAATGCCACCTCGAAAGGAATGGCAGGGTTCACAGTATCCTTCCTGCAACTTCATTTGCACTTTTGCCTCACTACAGCCGAGGGCCTATACCAGTAACCTAACTCCACCAAAGTAAATCATGCAAACAGTTTTAGAATGAGTGGGCTGGGCCAGGAAAGTATTATTTTATATTGTCCTTGTTCCTCCCCCTGGGAGACACCTGGGTACCTACTTATCGGGCAGTGGGATTGCTAGAAGGAAGATCTTGTGTGTGTTAACTAACTGCTTTCTGATAGCCACGGTCAGGTGTCTGGCCCCAGATACTACCCTAGCTCCCTTCCCAAAACTTCCCCTGGTGACATTGTCCTTGATTCCCACGATTGCGTCCTCCTCACCAGCCATCTGGGTCCAGGCAACGCTGAGCTCTTCAGTCCCTGACCACGTTAGTGAAAGTCTCTACACAAGCACCGTCCCTTCGTTAACTGGTACTCTATAATTACTTCTTCCTTCCCCAACTCCATTCCCAAGATTTCTCTTGATTCAATCACCGCCTGTCTGAAGCTGTCCTGGCCAGAGCTCCTCTCATGCACCCTCCTGACCGTCTCCCAGGAAGCGTACACACACATTCATTTCCTTATGAGAACAATGCACCATGTTTTCATACAAGATCTGTCATGTCTAGCACAGCCACTTCCCTTTCACAGGCTGCCTGAGTGCCCTGGGTTAACGCGTCAGTCTGAATTGAACCTCTGCCGGGTTTTTGTTCTCATGTCTTCCTCCACTCTACCAAGTACAGACATAGCCTAATTAGACACAGCCGTCATCTTCACATGCATCACCACACAACGAACACAAGGCTGTCAGAAGACCCAACACACTGACCAGTTCCTGGAGAGCCCTGGGCTGGCGTCCTTGGTTTTGTCCACAACAGAGGTGTCTGGTGCCCTGGTGATCCAATATGACGTGACTTATCATCTCAGCATGAGAGTGGTCCCCTGGGAGTTGGCCCTCCACCCAGGCCAGATAGTTTACTAGCCAGGTCTGTAAGCATGGGCTTCAGCAGGAGGTTAGAAGTATCTATGGGTCTTGAGCATTCAGATCTGAAAGTAAAGTATGCACAGAGACCAGAGAGTATGAGTAAGTACAGGAATGTAAAATATAGAGTACTCTCATATATATATATATATATACACACATACATGTATAGCATTCAGACGGCACTGCAGAAAAAGCAAGAATAAGAGGAATAAACCACACATCACCAAGTCTGCCTGCAGGATAAGAATGAGAAACGTCTCTACCATCATGACCACCAAGAAATCCGTACTGACATTCTGTGATAAGTCTTTGAGTAACACCAAAGTGTTTTATTAAAAAAGAAAACTCAGAACTCATATTTTTCTCACTGTCAGTATCCCTCTGCTCTGGGGGAGAAAGGTGAGAGGACCTGTGCTCCTAAGCCAGGGAAGGGCTGGGGGCAACCGGCTCCCATGGTCCCTCCACGCAGCGAGGATGGCCAAGGCAATGGTGGGGTGTGAGGAGAGGAAGACAAACATTTTCCCCTCTTTTCTGGAAAGACAGCCATGCTTGGGAACACATGGAAAACCAGGCCAGGCCAAACAAAACAAATTTTCATTATTGACTTGGCCATGGAAAGACCAAGGGAGCTCTGCAGCACACGCGAGGGATGGCACCGCGTATGTGTGTGGACCTGCATGCTCAGAACTGCCACCAAAGCTGCACCACATGGCAGAGGAGCACGACTGCACAGTGAAAGCCACGCCAAAACAAGCGAAACAAGAAAGCATTAAAACTTTTACACTATAAGCAGGTGATGAAATGGAAGAGGAAGCCCTAGGGCCAGACAGGCACCAGCACGTGAGTGCATTATGGCCACCAGCAAAAATCCCAATAGCGCCAACAGCAGAGATAGAAAAGCCACAGAGGATGCAGCAGCACCACCGTGTCCAGCACTGGAGACGTGCTAACCCTCCTCCCTGAACCCCTGTCTGCAGCAGCCATGGGCGAGGGGAGCTGAGAGCTGCTGGGTCACCAAGAGCTGCTCACAGCCGGTCTCTGAAATCACCAGCACAGTTTTGCTCGTGGTGTTTCGGAGGGGAGTTCAAAGGCGCAGCCCCTGCAGTAACCCCCCTGCCCTTGCGTGCCCCTTTCTGCTGCTGTTCATTTAACGCTGCAGGCTGAAGCCAGGCCTCCTATTACTGTGTCCTGCCTTCCTGCAGTCTGTCTCCAGCCTCCCGTTGTTTGAACATTAAATTGCACGAGCCATTTATTTGCCTTCAAACCAAACCTCCAAAGTGCATGGCAGATTAACTGGCTCTGTCTTTCCTCCCCACTTCCACGTCGCACACGAGGGGAAGGCTAGCGTGCTGCAAGGGCACAGGGACTCTCTTGGCAGCCTGTGCTAAGTGACATGGGCTGCTGTCTACTTGGTAGCCAGTTTTGGCCCTAAATCTATTCCAGTAACAACTTCTATTGTAAGCTTAGCAGGCCAGTAGTTGACCTTTATTCATTTCTGCACTGAAATACATTTAAACAGAGCTTTGTTTACTGCGAGGCATAGAGGGAGGAAGACAAGTAAGACTGCACTGCTCATAAAGCCTCAACGCATCACGGGTTGTGCTTCCTTAATTAACACCACTCTTTTCACTCCCCATGAAAACATTGCAACACATGCTAACAGAAGTTTATTTAGCCTCCTAACAGGGCTGCGTGATAAGAATAAGCTCCCCTTAGCCGGGGAAGAGGAGAGAGGCTGAAATCTGGACACTTGATTGCAGCCACTGAAGAGACCACGACTGCTGAGGAGGCAACGACCTTGTCACAGCTGCCAGCCCTTCTAGCGTGTTGGTGCATTCCATTGCTGAAAAACTTAGTTTTCCCCTAGTTTGGCTCGTCCCTTGGAACAGAAGCTCCCAGACCGTGCTGGGACCACCTCGGCACTCCCACATCTGCTGGGAAAGTTTGAAATCTCAGCCCAAGGATCCAAACCCAAACAGCAAGAGATGTGTTCAAAGGCTCATGTCTGGGAGAGGGGGGCAACCTTTCCTCCCCACCACTGATTTAGCGCGGGTACTTCTCAGCCTTGTTCCTAGACAGTTTCCTTTTATGTTTTGACTTAGGCTCCTGGGGACCTCTTGTGGTGGAAAGTAAAAAATGTGCTTATTTGTGAAGAGTAAGAGGACGGAGCAGTCCAGGCTACATAAAGAAACTTTAGAAACAGAAAACGGAGGAGACAAGACGCTCCCAGAGAAGAGCAGCTAACGCTGCCCTTGAAAAGACTGAAAAAAAAAATAGCTGTGCTAGGTAAGGTCCCTGCAGCCTTTATAGGGATACAGTGAATGACTCCTGGTTTTACGGTGCAAACTACACAACCCTGACACTAGGAGGCTGCAGGGATGCCAGGCCAGTTGTCTCCATCCTTGGAGGTCCCCATGAAGCCCCTGGGAATCAGACTCTGAAGCTTCACTCCTGGGTCGCTTCCTTGCAGGACTGTGGTGGGTTGACCCTGGCTGGACGCCAGGTACCCACCAAAGCCGCTCTCTCACTCCCCCTCCTTGATTAAACAGGAGAGG
>JAVKLA010000084.1:11801202-11882331 GCA_034782735.1 Sagittarius serpentarius | reverse complement strand
CGCGGGCCCCCGCCCCCGCCCGGGCGCCCCCCCCCCCGGCCCCCGCAGCCACCCCCCCCCCCCCCCCCCCCGGCGCTTTAAAGGAACCCCAAACCTCTGCATCCAAAATACCGAGCCACAGCTTCAGCCTCCCTGCGGGTAACGGGCCGCCCGGCAGGAGAGCGTCACCCCACCGGGGTGCGTGGGGGGACCGCCGCCGCCGCCCGCCACCACCCAGCCGGGGTACCCAGAGCGTCGCCTTCGCCCGGTCTTGCCCTCGCACACTTTACGCGGCTTTCCTTCCCCTCCTGAGCCCCCCCGCCGCACGCAGGGCGCCGCGGCAGGCGGCAGCACCCTGCCGCGGGCCACCCCACGCTGCCCTCCCGCTGTCGCAGCTCCGGCCGGCGATGCGGCACCCACGGGGGCTCGGCTCCCCAGCAAGGACACCCACCCTCTTTGCCTCACCGAAGCACTCTTGCGCTTGTGAGTTCCAACTCGCTTGGGGGAATTTTTATTATTTTATCCGTTTCTTTATTTTTACACGCGTGCACCGCAGCAGGCGTGGTTTTACGCGCGTGCACCACGGTATGTGTATTTTTAACACGCTTGCGCCGCAACGTGTTTCCCTTCCTCGGAGATGTGAGCGTGCAGGAGAGGGCAGAGTGCCTGGGACGCGGGGGAAAGGCCCCCACTGGGGTGGCACCAGCCCCATGGGCAAGGAGTGGCCTGTGGGCAAGCGCTGAGCACCAGCACCTTCCCGGGGCCGCCTGGGAGAGGGGAGCAGCTACGAGGCAGCTGCCAGTGCTGGAGCAGACGATGGTCGCTGGTAGAGGTCCCACATGAGCCTCGCCGCAAAGGGGACAGGTAGTGGCTTTCCCGCCAAGCCGGGAGACGACAGTACCCCGCGCTGCTTGCGCACGTGAGAGGTTGGCACAAATGAAGACCATAGCCGAAACATGAAGCACCTCAGACCAGCCTCTCAGTGATCTTTAGAGAGCCCTCCGGCTCAAGGAGAAGGCAGAGCGAGAGAGAGAGACCCAAATCCAGCAGTAAATAAAGCACGCACTCTGCCTCCTCTCTGGCTCCCGGGACGGGCACCGGCAGCCGGGGCAGGCAGGGGCACAGGCGGGCACGTTGCCCACAGCCGCCTCCCTGGCCTCGGAGCAGAAACCTGCAGGTCCCACACTAGGGCCGTGCCCAGATGCTCTTCCCCGTTTCCATCCTTCGTCTCAGGCGTTTCAGCCGTCTCCTTCGCCGCGCTTTGCGCAGCTCCCAGCACACCGACGCCCACATTGTTTGGGGCATGCGGGGTCTCTCGCAGTAAATGGCTGGAGCATGTTGCGTACAGGAAAACTGAAGAATAACAGTCATGAAACGTTAAACACTGCGGCGAGGAGCAAATACCTCCCAGGCACTTTTCCAGGCCAATGGTTACAACAATCTCCCTGTACGTTTACACACAAATAACAATAATTAAAGCAAAAACCAATAGAACTGTGTGTGCTCCTAACTAGATTAAAAATTAAAAAAAAAAAAAAAAAACCTCCTTGGAAAACAATTACACGTTTTCTGCGCTGTTCAGCTATTTGGAGTCTCACAGGAGTCCAGTCTTTTAACGAGACATATTATAGGATGCAATTACATAGGTTAAGATCCCAAGTATTCACGGAAAAGCTATGTCCTTGCTCCGCAGGGTGGGAGCGGGAAGAGTTTCGTGCTCAAAGGCCCTTGGCACGGCTGGCTTCTTGCAAAGACTAGTATCAGCATCATTCACTGGATTGTCTGTCTCATTGCAGTTTAATAGCGAAATTGCAGGGAAATGGATGAGTTTATTACTTTTTGTAATTTCATGCACAAATTTGCCGTATGGGGAAATTGTTCATTAAAACATGAAAAGCACCTTGTTTGATTTTAAGGTTTTAAGGATTCTGGTTCAAAGGCTTCAGTAATAAATATGGTTTACCCGCCACCTTTGTCCGGGAAGGATTCAAACATACGGGGCCTTCATTTCGTATACAATCAAATATTAAGCAACATTTTAACCGGCGTTTTTCACTCCTCACCTTGCAACTCCAGCAATTAAATAATTCATGCAAGACTAATGGTAAAATCCCCCCTCCTCTGATTGCAATGGGCAGGCGCTCTCGTTCACATCTCTTCACCTGCAGTAAAAGGAAATTGGTGCTAACCGGGATCATCGAGGGCTGGGAGCAAGATGTCTAGCTGCATTTCCAGCTCCCAGGCCACTTCTGTAGCAAAGCAAGCAGGAGCGGTTAACAGCCAGCTCCGGCAAGCACACTCCTTGCAAAGCATTATTTTTTTTTTTTAAATACGCATCTCAGAAAAATCATGTTTTCCCTCTCCTGCTATTGTCAGTGATCACTTGCCTCCCAGCAGTCAAGAGATAGCAGCTGATTAATATCAAATCTCTGGGAGCTGTTAGATATCCATCAAAGGCCTGAAGAGTGTGTCTTTTGCCTATTGAAACAGTTTAACCACTGATGGGATTATAATTATCTTGCTATCAACTGCAACAAAGCAGCTCAGCAGGAGCTGTTACACTTAAACAGAGGAGGTCAACTAAATTATCCTAGTGGGAAAGTAAATGTGAGACCGTGACCTTGCTGTATAGATCGCCTATAATTAATTGGGTTTATGATTTATATTGGGGCCAAGCTTTTACCTGGTGGTCCCAGGCCAGTGGGTCACGTGCTCAGCAGCTGGATAGTCCCTTGCTGTCACCTCCCATTGAGGATTTGGGATATGTGAAGCTTCTCTGCACCAAGCGTGGAGCAATTCCTGGCTCCAGCGGTCATGGATGAGCAAGAGGGAGCTGCTGCTTTGGGGCGAGGAAGCATGAGAGAGCCGCAGCTCGCTCTTTTCTGGACCAGAACAAACATGACACAGGGAATAGGAGCCAAAAGAAAAAATCCATCCAGCCTCCCTGCCAGGGCTGGGGAAGGCAGAAAGGCTCAGGCTTGCCATTCAAGCAGGAAAATTCAGCCTAGACATGTGAAAAATATTTCCGACGGTGAGGACAGCAATGCCCGAGTGATGCCACTGAGATGACCCACCAGTGGCGGTTCAGGACCAGATGGGATGAACATCTGCCAGGAAGGGGCCTGGGTACAGCCGCCCCGGGGACGGAGAAGCTGCTCGGCACCTCCCAGCCTGGCCCCACGTGCGCTGGAGCTGGGAGTGACCCACGTGCTGGGGCTGGGGGTACCCCATGCACTGGTGCTGGGCATGGCAGGACTGACCCTTTCTGGGGCCCCGTGCTGGTCGGGCGCCTTCCTCATGGTCAAAGACCCATCCTGGAGCAAGCAGCCCAGGTATCTGCCCATTGCTCATCTCACCGAATCTGGCCCTAATCTCTTCCAGCTCCCTTTCTTGATTCCTCCCTTCCTCCCCTGCAGCTCCTGGCTATTGCCCCTGAAGTGCCACGTGCTTATGGTCCCACCACTGACCCCACTACAGGGCACCTGGACAGGAGGCTCTGGGCGTTTCTCCCACTCTCATTCAGCTCAACTAGGGTAACTGTAGAGTTATTTGGGGCTTTTTCCTTCTTAGAAAAAAAAGGCAATCTTGGCCTACAGCAAACCCAGGTTCCTGAGACCCACATCCTCCCATCTACCCTAATCCCTTGCCCCTTCCTTCTGCATGAGTGATCTGGACCCTCTCAATGAAGGACCACCTCGGAGAGACGTGTCCCCAAACACCGCAGCTTTCTGCTGCTTGAAAGCAGGATCTATCCATTGCCCACACATTTTCATGGCAGAGAGAGGTCGCGGAGTCTGGAAAAAACATGGCTTTGGCCGTGCATTCACCACCACCCACCCTGTGTCAAAGCACTGTGGCGCTGGCAGAGGCAGGAGGGGCACCAGCTGCTGTAACAAGCTGTGCCCAAGTCTATTTATTAGCAATAAAAGGGAAAAAAAAAAGGATTTGGATTATAGGCACTATGATTAAAATTTAAAGAAAGAAACACAGACTGGTTTCCAACTCAAAATGCAAACTCGGAGAGGAAAGCAGTAGACGGGGAATCTGAACAGCAAAACGATGATGTACAAAGAACAAAACAACTAGGAGTTAGAACAAGAATGCAGGGAAAACAAAGCAAGAGGAAAAAAGAAGAGTTGAAACAAGAAAGAATAAGAAAGTGAAAAAAATCAGAAATGGAAATAAGCAAGCAAAAGAAATAGCAAAGGAAAGAGAAAGCAAACAAAAGAAAAAGCATGGAGAATAAAGGAACGAGGGAGGACAGAGATGGAGCAAACTCATGCTGAGAACAAAGAGGGGAATGTAAGGCAGCCCCAGACACAAAAACTAAGACAAGACACTAAAGACAAAGGGAATATGGATCAAAAATAGCACCAAAGCAGGAAACATGAAGGGAGTGAGGGTACTGGTCAGGTGACACTGGAGTCGAAGGGCAAAGCAGAGTGCGGGGGCTGCGTGGGAGGGCAACGCCGGGGCAGACGCTGCTCCTGTGCTGCCTTCCCTCCTCCCAGCACAGCCCAGCGGGTCGAGGAGGGGGCCCGGGGAGGGTGGGCAAAGGGAGCAGGTCATGGCAGAGCCCCGTGGCCAGGGCTGGAAGGGTCGGTCCCACATCATCTGCCTCCCCACCAAGCCTCCCTCCCCACCCTGGGGACACGATAGTGTCCTAGGCCGCCTGGCCTGGTGCCAGCTCTGCCCAAAGAAACTCCTCCAAAGGTGTAACAGCCCCTCAGATGCTCTGAGTTGTTGCAAAATCACCAATGGCAAGGGGCAGCCCTCCTTTCCATCACGATTCATTCCCCCCTCCCACAACCAGAGCTGTCTTGTCCCCTGCTTTACTCCGGGAGCTGCGTGGGGTCCCAGCTGGGCAAGCGGGCACGGGCCAGAGCAGAGTGGAACTCTGGGCCCAGCCGGCTCCAAAACAGACCTGCTGCTGGCCAAAGCTGAGGCCAGCAGCGAAGCTGGCGGCACCTCTGGGATAACATGTTTAACAAAGGGTAAAAAATGCTGTACAGCTGCTGTGAGAGAGAGGAGGGAGAAAAATGTGTGAGAAACAGCCCTGCAGACACTGAGGTCGGTGCAGAAGGAGGGGCAGGAGGTGCTGCAGGCGCCGGAGCGGAGATTCCCCTGCGGCCCCTGGGGCAGACCCCGGTGAGGCAGGCTGTGCCCCTGCAGCCCGGGGAGGAAACCGTGGTGGAGCAGATACCGCACTGTACCCTGCGGAGATCCCCACGCCGGAGCAGGTGGAGATGCCCTGAAGGAAGCTGCAGCCCATGGAGAGCCCACGCTGGAGCAGGTTTTCTTGCGGGAACTCTGGCCCAGGGGGGACCCACGCTGGAGCAGTTCGTGAAGGACCTTATCCCATGGGAGAGACCTCACGATGGCACAGGGGAAAAGTGTGAGGAAGGATCGACAGAGACAAAGTGTTACGGACTGACTGCAACCCCCCTTCCCCATCCACCTGCACTGCCTGGGGAGTGGAGGGGAGGTAGAAAAGTTGGGAACGACAGAGTGAAGCTGAGCATGGAAAACGGGGCGGGGTAGGGAGAAGGTGGTTTTAGTTTCGTTTTTGTTTCTCACCATCCCATTCCATTTTTAATTGCAACAAATTAAATTATTTTTCCCCAGCTCAAGTCTGTTTTGCCCATGACGTTAATTGGCGGGTGATCTCCCTGCCCTTCTCTTGACCCGTGAGCTTTTTCTTCTTATTTTCTCCCCCTGCCTTGTTTTGAAGGGTGGGTGAGAGAGCAGCTGGGTGGGGCATCCAGCAGCCAGCCAAGGTCAAACCCACCACACCTCCCCTCAGCTCAGCACCTCTGCAGCCTGGGGAAGCTCCGGCACATGCCAGTGACCCACGCGGGAGCTCTGCTCCATCCACCACCCAGGGCTGCATCGCTGGACCAGTTTTCCCAGGATGAGGCTTCGAGCACATTTTCAGTGCTGAGGAGCACTGCAGGAAACAACCCGGCCTCCTCAGGGGGAGCTTGCAAGGCTAAAAGGATCCTCGCGGTAGCTGTTGTGCTCTCAAAATGCCAGAAGTTGTTACCGGTTTAGTGCTGGGTGCCTATTCCGCACCTCAGCACAGCAAATCACCTTGTCCCCACTCTGCTGTTATTTTCCTCCCGGCTGTGATTTCTGAAGAGCACAATAAGAAATTAGTTCCTGCACGGGTTCTTGCCTAACTATGAAATACTTGCCCATAACAATAAAACCTAGAATTACAATAGCCAGGAAAGACATTTGGAGAGCTATTACCCATCACATCTCAGAGCCACCAGATGGGAATAAAATAAGAAACTCCTCCTCTGGAAAGCTCTCTGGGTTATACAATCTCTCTTCTTGTTATTTTGCCTTCTGTCAAAGGAACAACACTTGACACAGAGGATCAGGATGGCCATTCTAGATAGTGATTCCTGCCTGCCTTCAAAATTTAGCAGTTTAAGAGACCCTGGAGCTAATGCCTAGGTTATTATTTTCCCAATAAATAGCACTGCCTTGAGCACAACCAGCCTGCAGGTATCTCAGCTCCAAGTGCAATCCAAAGCACTTGGGCCAAATCCTCAGCTGAAGCTCGCACGAGTAACCCAAACTACCAGCCCTGTAAATAGGAACTGACCTTTTTTTTTTTTTTTTTTTTTTGCTATAAATTCCTACCTCAGCCCATAGGTGAGACCTCCCTGGGGTGAGGAGCCATGGATGGCACCAGCAGCTGCACCCAGCTGAGACATCGACAGGTATTTATCCCAGTAATCCTCGTGGGATGTGACTTAACCCAGACACGTAACCCACTTGCTCTTGACAAGATATCCTGGATAACTGGAGACCGCTGTGCTGGGATTTCAAGCCTGTCATTTCTGCTATGTTATTTTATTTGGATGTGCTGCTAGAAGGATGCCGGTTTCCAAGCAAAAAGCACAGCTGAGATGCCGGTCCCACCAGTGCCGACTTAGCTGAAAACCTGAATGAGCTGAGCAACTTCACTGGCTTCAGCGCGCTGTGTGGCTCCTGCCTGTAGGAAGATTTAAAGCCATTAATAATTTGGGGATTTTTTTTTATTTCTAAGAACAGTGATTCCAGGAACCACCTCCTCCCAACACACAGGATCAGCCCATCTACAGGACCTTGGCCTTCCTCACCTTTCCAGCACTAGGCTGATGGGCTGGAAGGGTTTATGTCCCTAAAGCTGGCACAAAGATTTTCTGATGTTCCAAGGTCCATCTACAGATCACTTCGGTTTGGCAGTGAGAGGGAAGGGCCCTTAATATTTCATCCCAATGTCCTTGGAAATCCAGCTGAGATTCCTAATGGTCACACACGCTTTTCCCACTCCCCATCCCAATGCAGGATGGCTTCTCATCTGCAAAGATGAGCTGCAGCGATTTCAAACCCCTAATTTCACCCTGCATAGTGGAGTGCTTAAATCTGTACCTATTAGCAGTGGATGAGTGCCCAAATCACTCAGTGATCAAGCTGAGAGGCTTTTCTATTGGGAGTCCACGAGTTAAAATTTGACTTCGAAATGACAGCAGTTTAACTTCGTTTGAGGGCTGAGAGGAAACTTTCTGAAAGTTTGGCTCTCTGCCCCGGGCAGCACAAAGGGCATCGGAAGAGTAAGCGCTGGCTGTTGACTTCAATCCACCGTAAAGCGCATCAGACCGTACCTTTTTCTAACCTGGACCTTTCCCCTTAGAAAGTCTTGACCGTGTAAAATGCACGCGACGCGAGCAGCGGTTTTCATCCTGCGTCATCCTTCAAGCAGTGGCTGCAATTAGGACACTCCATGCTGGAGCTCTATTTACCATGCTCTGCCCAAACAGGCCCAAGGTTGGAGGCTACACTTACCTGGACTGATGCTAACAGCCTGCCGTGTCCTCAGCTCGGGTGGGAGAGCTGCTGCCGCTACCAGGAGAACTGCAACGGTGCCCTTATTACACGGCGCACCCACAGATACACTTCCCTCCTGCGCAGGAATGTACCTACCCGTACCTCGCTGTCCCTGCAGGGACACCACATCACCAGCCAACCTGTCTGTTAGGAGAATACGGATGTAGGAAAGTGGGTCTACGGAGTGCCCCAAGCCTCAGGTTACATTTAGAAACACCCAGCCTGGGTACAGGAATGCATTTGCAAGCGATGCTTTTTTACCATGTAACGTCTCTTTTTGGCTTCTTGAATGTAACTGCATTATCTTGGTGAGTGGCAGCCGGCAGGGATGGATGAGATGGGAGGTTAATCTGCATCGGCCATCTCTCTTGGTTTCTCCTTCATTTCCATTTCTTTTAAAAATGGAAGTTCCATTAAAACAGCAGCACTTTTCTATTAAATAAGTAACAGAGAAGAATGACTGCCTCCGTATCTCATCAGCCGTGAATCTTTTTAAAATCACTCAAGAGGCAAGGCTCAAGTCATATATTTAATAAGAACCACTTTGATATCACTTTTTAAAGCAATTAACATATTATTAGAGATAAGCACAAGATGCAACATTTAGATCTAGATTTCTAAGACAGATTTCTACGGTTTAGGAGGGTGCAGACCTCGGGTCGTCGCCTCGGCAATCATCTCTGCATGTCACAAACCAGTGTCAGAACAGAACTTCAGTTACACGGACACAGCAGATCAAATTTTCACTTTTAATCCTGATTTTACTCATGCTGCTTCTTTTCAGTCATTTGAAAGCACTCTGTGTCCACCGGTAAGAATGGGCAAAGCACCTCAACAGGGTTTCTGCCCCACCTGAGGGCCCTGGAGCAAAGTGTTCATTTCCACCGTCCCCTTCCCTTTGGATGTTCAGGCATTTGTTTTCCTTATGGAGCATGAAGGAAAGGCACTTCTGAACCTTAGTATTTTAAAGGATCAAAGAGCCCATCACCAACAGGATCCTCATCGCCAGGTCGTCTTGTGTTACCAGAGGGCAAGCTCCCAAGCGCACGTACATCACCTCCGAGCGGCAGCGCAAATGCCACCAGGCAGCTGGAGATGCTCGGTGGTGCACCCCGCTCCTGCCAGGGGCTCCTGCCTCCCGAGCGGAGCCGCGCGGACGTCCCAGAGTGACTTGGGCTGACAATCCGGGATGTTAAATAGAGCAAGTCCCTCCCGCCTGGTGGCTGAAGCACATCCTGCCAATTACGGTAGCTGAGGTGTAGCCACACATTCATTTCTGCTGCTGGTGACAGGGACAGAAGCCTCCAGCAGCTGAAGCAGATGGAAGGCTGGGGGCGGTGACACCTTATACCACCACGATTAAATCTGACAAAGCCCATCTGTTGGCGCCCTGAGCACTGGCAGGAGTAGAGCTGAACTGGGAACCGTGAATTATAGCACAGGCAACATCCAAGGGCTTTTTGGTTGTTTATCCTGAAACACGCAGGCTTTTCCCAACACTAAACAATATGTGGCTTCCACTGATGACTGACAGCAAACTGATTGCTCAATTAAAGGGCATTTTACCATTTTGACCATTAGCTGTGAAGTCTCATATCCCTCAAACTTTCCTGGAATCCACTCCATCAGTAAATTGCTTTGCTTAGAAGGCAGCAACAAATGCAAGGGGAAACGTATCATGCATCTAAAGACATTGTGATCATATTGGTTTTGTAAGTGCTAAAATTTATTACACAAGAGATGATGCAACAGCGAATAAGAGAGCAGAATTCTACATTGACTCCCTACTCTGCAATTCAGGACAACTAAGAGGTTTTACTTCATTAAGGAAGGCAAGGGAAAAAAATCAGAGACAACCCCAATAGATGAGGAAGTCTTGTCAAGCCTAAATGAACAATCAGTCCTATGTGATGCTCATTGCTGTAGAAGGAACAATGAAATATATCTGCTTCTGTTCAATAAATTACTAAAACATCAGTTATAAACCTGCTGCATGGCATTGAAAATTAAACTCATTAAACATCCAGGTAGCTTCATCCTGATGCAAATGGAAGACAGGCATGAGTGCTCTGCAGCAAACAACTCTGTGCACATCCCATCTTTGGGAAACATATTTACATGTACATCTCATATATTAATATATTTTAGTGCACCCTAGCCAGAGGGCAACCAGAAAGAGTATTATTCTGTGAGAAGGACAGGAGATTGGCTGGCTTCTCCTCTCCACCGAGTGAAGCCTGTATCCACGCATCAGTCTAGCATCCATGTAAAGCAAATTTGCAAGACCACGTTTCCCTTTTGTAGGTAGGCAGACATCAGGACCCCAAACCAATGGTCTCGCATGACGGCTGGGTAGATTTGGAAGCCAAGATTACTGTGGGCCAAAAAAAGCAGGTGAGAACACCCCACAATATTAACAAGCCTCAAGTGACTTCAAGGTCAAGAATTTCAGCCAAAGTGCCATTTATTGGTCTGTTGCCCTCCCTCTCCCTTCCTTACTTCACCGTAGCTCATGAAGGTCTGTCATGACACACACTGTTTGGGTGGACCTTGACCACAGTCACACACTGACGAGGCACGACGGGTATGCTCAAGCCTCAGGAAGAGAACACCACTACAAAGTTACGGAGACTACCATTATTGATGTCTTCGTTCAGAGCAAGGATGCCTTAAAAACAAACCCTATAGCCTCCATGGGAGGGAAGCCCAAGCAGGACTTTCTCTTGCGTTACCTGCTCTCAGTCTGTTGCGCACACCAGCGCATCCATCCTCACTTCTACAAGAAAAGAGCAAAAAAGGGGTGAAGGTGGGTCTCTGAGGGGACAGTGCCAGGCCAATGGCCCCGCTGGGAGGGCAAGGCGGATCTGTAGCTCCCCAGGCTCCTGTCAGGCAGGAAGGATCCCGCAAGCCTTACTCACCATGCGTGAGTCCGACTGACACCCAAAAGGGCAGGCAACTGCCCAAACAGGCAGGCAGACATCCAGGGTCTTTTCCAAGGGGAACCCATTTGCAGTCTCCATGGGAGGGACTGGTGCTGCATGGGGGTGGCGTGGCCAACAGCAGCGTGTGGGTGATGGAGAGGGGGCAATGGGAGATCAGTGGTTTTATTCAGTAGGATTTTGTTTGATGAGATCGTGGTTAAGGGTTGGAAAGATCCATGGGAGCTACCGGGGTGAGCTTTGCCTCCCCCAGGCTCAAAAAAGGGGCTGCTGGACGCAGGGGCAAGAAAGGGAAAAGAGAGAGAGGACCTAGTAAAACACCGCATCTTTCAAACTCGGCTCATTTAGGGCTTGGCAACCTTTTCCTCTCACAAGCACGTACGTTTTCATGCTTGCCAGGCAGGTATATCCAGGGTCTCTCAACTCCAATCATGGTGCGAACCTACCTGGCCCCTCTGGGAGAGCTTGGAGTCGTCTGGGAAAGCAACAATTCCCTGTCAGTAAAATGCTCACAAGACTGCATGAGCTTATTACAGTCATTCCAGCAGAAATAACTGGTACCTTTTAGAGTGCTTGCCAGAAGAAAATAGCAGTTCTGACCCAATTTCACACAGTTGGAATCAGCTGTGGGAGACTAATATACAATAAAAATAAAAAGACACAAATGCCCATTTTCCCCATGTCCTCTCCTAATAACATGAATAAAGCTCTGTTTTGATATTTCGTCCCTTCCAAAGGAGTCCAGTCGGATCAGTCCAAGTCAGCCGTGCTTCAAGTCAAACTCCTCTGACTCTTCCACCCTTTACTTGATGAAATTTTTAATCGTCCACCTTTGTCCTGTGCAGCTGCGAAGAATCAGATCGATGCCAGCCATTCCTCTGTTTTCCACTTCCAAGCATCGTCCCGTTCCCTTGTTCAGGATGGCACCATTCTAAAATTAAAGGATACGGGGAAAATATTAAAAAAATTAAAGACGTGGGGTTGCCTGTGAAGCAAGCCAGGACCATGCACTGCCCAGGAGCGCAGCTGTGTCCTTGTGCATTGCTGGAAAGTGCAGAGCACTTAGCTGGGCGGTAATGCAATTCAAACAATAAAATAATTTCTAAAGTAATCGATGTGAATAGAATGAGCATCCTTTATCACTGACAACATGGATCCCTAACATGTCAGCAACCAAAGGACATCCGTAACCTTTAAATAGCGTGGCTGCACCCCTGTGTTGAGAAGATGTGACACTTCTGTAGAATGTATATTATTTACACTCTGCTTTGCGACAGAAGTACCGTGTTTTCATGTATTTCACCGTAGATTACCTGTAAGAAACAAAGAAATCTGGAAGTCATCGTCAGGGCAGGTTACATACACCTGACGGTATCAGAAAGGGAAACTGCTACTGGAAGTTGTCCTAAAATACCGTCCCTGCCCCTGGTCCCTCTTAACCTTTTCCCTCTGCCTGAGGACCTGGCACCTGCTGTTGCATGCGACCATTTTGTCTTTGTCCCACACTGTCTCACACCAAAGACGATGTGCCATTGCCCACGGTCTGGGAAGTAGAGGAGCAGCATTAATGGGAGACCCGTAACAAACCTGTATGAAGTTCCAGCGCTTATGGAGGCTGCTCTTGACCTTCTCGCAATCGAGGAGCTGAGGGAAGCGGCTTTTCACATTATCCACCAGGCAGCGGGTATCAGGTAGAAGAGTCGTGGTCCCAAGGGCGCCGAGATGAAGGAATCCCTCCTTGGTGTAGCGTGCAAGCTGGGGGGCAGGGAAGGAGAGGAAGATGATCATCAGTATGTTTGGAGCATCATTAAAAAGTGATAGAGGAAAGGACAAGTTTGCAAAGCCCCAGGAAAAAAACTGTGAGGATGGTGCACAGAGAAAGTAGAACTGACAAGAGGAACAAAAACCAACTTTCTCCAGCCTTTTTTTTCTTGATGTTTTGGGTTTTTTTTGCAGATGCAGGTGAGGGCACAGGGAACGGATAAGAATAACTCTGAGCCTTAAACCCATCACAGGGCAGACTCCTCCGGCCTCCTTTGGGCCTGAACACTCTGTAGGCTGGGGCAATGGATGACTTCCTCCGGTTTTCAGCCGGAGCCAGCTAGTTTGGCCGGTCATGCTGGCCCAGCCTGTGGCTTCTCGCACGCTTGGCAAGCCAGCCTTGCTTTGGCCGGCGAACGATGCTGCTGGACTGCTGGATGCAGCTCCGACTGCTGCCGGGCGGCAGGATCAGCCAAAGGGAGCCAATATATAATTGGCCCCGTTGCCCAGGGACACAAACCCAAATCTCCCCCATGGTTCAGCACTGAAGCAAAGGCTCAGGCTTGCAGCTAATCCCCGCAGTACCCCTCGCATCCGACCGCCCAGCGCTCCCAGGGACCCATCCTGGCTGCCAGGGAGGTGCAGGCTGGGAGCATGGGACAGTGCGCAGGGTCTCAGAGGTGTCGGGCGGGCAGCGCGCAGCTGGCACCGAGACGGCACCGAGACAGCCCCACCGCCGCAGCGGAGCCACACACAAGGGGCTCCTCCATTTGCAGTGTTTAAGGAATTCCAACAAAATATTTCCCTAAACGTATTTAAATTCAGGAGTGCAAACAGATGAATGACAGCGGCCTGCCTTTTATAGTTCAAGGGAAAGATATACACAGCTGCTTATTTAAATTATGAATCAATCCATTATCTAGCAGACAAATAAGGAGTATTCAGCACATTAATTAACTGAGCATATCTGTGACCCAGATGCTTAAAAAGAGACAGTAAATCACACTGGGAGTTCGAGTTATCTTGGTTAGAATAATTAAACATTGAAAATCAAGTTAAAACAATGTAACAGAGTCTGACTCCAGCTAGTAACTGCAGATACAGTTATGGTGCTTGAAGCCAATTTTGCCTTCCCTCCGTCATGCTGGTTGCAGGTATAGCTGTGCTGAATCCTCCGGCTGGCTGCCGTGCTGCCCATCCGCCTCCGTGTGCTTTGCTCCCAGCTGCTGGTGGAGTTACACTTTCAGCCAACGTGTTGCGTATCAAAGCAAGACCTCCCCTACTTTACATCTCACCGAGGTCCATTTGCCAACGCTATCCATCCCCAGAGGCGGATCCAGCTGCGGTACGAATGCAGAGGGGTGCATGCGTGCTGATGCTGGCGTGGGGCAAAGTACAGTCCCGCAGTACCGTACCTGCTCCTCTGCCCCCCATATCCCTTTGCAACATGGTGCAGAAGAGTACACGTCTCTTTAGCTTTGCAGTAATTCCCCCTCCAAAGTGCTGTGCTGATGCAGCAGGGATGGAAAGGAGGGCAGCCTGCAGAGCTTAAAGCCACGACCATCATCTTCTCCTCTCACCGATTCACTGTCTCCCCCAGGCGCGGGGTGCCTGACGGCAGGACGGGGATCCTATCCACCACCGAGCTCAGCTCACGCTGTGCACGAGGCTGGAGCAACCTGAGAATGACTCCCTGGGCATCTTCAGCCCAGCTGAAGGCTCAGATTCACATTTTTTGTTTTTAGCAGTTTGATGTTTCGATGAGCCAAGCCTCGAGCGAGACGGTGCTCTCAGCCTGACAGAGCGTTTTTAACCACGCAACTCATCTGAATTAGTATTTGAGCACCAACACAGAGGACGAGGCTGTTTGCCTTGCAAAAAGAGGTACATAAAGGAAAAGACAAAAAAGACAAGCCCTTTCCATGACGGACAGAAGAAATCATCCAGAGGTCCCAAATGGGCAGTGCAAGTCACACTCCTTCTCCTGTTTCCAAAATGTTTCCTGCCTTGTACATAATTAGTGTGCTAGACACTTTTTTTTTATGATGTTTGGCAGCTTGTAGTCAAACAGTTGGCCTAATGCCCACAAGGCAACATGATTTCTGCTCTTACGTGTTATCGCCTAATGTGGAGGGAAAAATAAGTAGAGCAAAAATCAAATCTTTCCCGAGGAAGGGAGCGGGGCTGGGGCTGCAGGGAGACAAAACAAGCTGAAAAACAAACATGGGTATTATGAAAAATGCATTAAGTGCATCTATTAGATGTGTCATCTACTACGTATAATAGCCAGGTAAATAAAGTCCCGAACACGCGTCTGGATCTAGCACACTGCCTAACGCCTGATCTACTCTGCAGAGCACAGCGGAGCCTCAGCAACAGCCGTTGCAGCCTTCAAGCCTGTCCAGCCAACAAACCTGAGAGTGATTATTCCCCCAAAATCCCATCTAATTCGCAAGCTCCACCGCACCCCTAAGACATTTACGGATTTTTTTTCTTTTTGGATATTTTGCCTTTGATGCCTTAATTCTTCTTTTGTTATTTTGCTCCTCTCCAGAGCGAGCCGGGGGTCTCAGCCACGAGGTGACAGCGGGGGGTGAAGCACTCAGGTAAATGGGAGTCCTGCGGGGAAGCACCGATCTTGCAACCGCTGGGTTTTTCTTGAGCGATAAAAAGGAAGAAAACACAGAGCAGAGGCCAGCGTTGGAGACGGCCCCACAGGCAGCTGTGGGGAGCGCAGCTGCAGCCTGGCCGGCACTGTCCATCGGGATTTGCCTGGTAAGAGAAGAGATGGGAAGCGCCTCTGACTCATCACCGCGTCGTGCACTGACCAACATTTTAAAGAGCCGCTCCAGAGAGCGGGCTCATGTAAGACCCGCGCCTACCTTAGAAAGTGAAGATGCTATACAAATGCTTTATAGTATGAGTAAATTCCACGTGCTGTTGTTATTAAAACCTTCTGAGCGGTTGCAGCTATTCACCAACTCAACAACTCAGCATTTTGAGCAAACTTGCCCACTTCAACGTGGCCAGCACAGCCCCAGACGACGATCTCTGGGAAAGGCGGTTGATGAGAACTTATCCTTTGGCTACATATGAAAGTTGAGCGAACAAGGTGTAATAGTGAGGAGGCTTCTGCAAGTGCTCATAGGGATATCAGCATTAGTGCAAAATACCGCCGGGGTAACGCCGCTCCTTGGCCCAGGGGAGCACAAGAAGGGCCTGCCACAAGCAGGATTTCAATATGCTCCTTCTTTGGGTGCCGTGTTTGGGAGTCTCAGCGACGTAGTTGTCTAAATCCTGTCCTCTTGCCCAGGAGTGTATCCGATCCACCCGGCACCACCTGGCCAGTCTGTGCCCTTCCCTTCTCCTCCTCATCCTCACAGCACAGGCAGGTAAGCTCTTCCCGCAGGGTCTGGGAAGGCCCTTCCACCAAATGTTCTCCTGTCGGACTGCATTGGCTTTCTCCTCTCAGCTGTGTCCTAAGGATTGTCCCTCCTGTTCTTTGTTCTTTCACTGCTGACCACCCCAAAAATATTGCCTACGTCAGCAAGTGTCTAAACAAGGCTACTCCCTTGAAGATCCCGTGGCCGCTTTGCAGTCACCAATGCTTTCCTCACACGGTCATCATGGTGCTTAAAGATAATAGAAGTTTGTCTTTCTTCAAAGGAAATTATTTCTTTGATGAAGAAGAAGGTTTTGCCAAAGTGCGGTCCAGTCACAGGAAGTTAATGACAGCCCATGTCACATAACCTGCTAAGTCCAGTGACATTTCATGTAACAAAACTGTTTTCCCGGCTTTGTGGAAAGGCAAATCACTGAAGTTACCCGAGTTTAAATTCTGCTGTCTTGCGCCCTGCAAATATGTCTGTCCTTTAAAGTGATCTGTCCTACGTCTCACTGCCTGCTAAGCAGGTTTGTCAGCCTCCAGAAAGCAGACCAAGCCAGGCATGAGCTGAACGAGCGGTGAAGGATACGGCCAATCCAGCAGGAAAAAGACACACAGGGAGGTACCAGCCTGAGGAAACGCCTGAAGGAATTACCCAGCCTGGTACAGGACAAGAAACAAAGGGAAGACCAAGAGAAAGGACCAGAGAAAAACAGTTTAAAAATACTAACAAGCTAACCATTTAAAAGTGGTTAATACTGATGAGGTCTTAAACGCCTTAATCAATAGAAGTGGCCAAAAGCCACATCCCCAGACAGAAACACTGATTCACACCCACAGCCTCTTACGAACACCCTTCCAGGTAAAACTGCAGCCCGGGTAAAGCTGCATCTTGCGAAGTCCCCCACCTTCAGGCACCACTTTGGGGGGCTGCTTTGCCCTGGGGGGACCCGCAGCCCCCGCTGATGCGGGAGAGCGGAGGGGCACACAGCCGCACACGTGCCCGCTGCATCGCTCGGCCTGATCTCCCACCGGCAAACTTGCACCACCAATACATCTTCTCTGATTACTGTTTCTGGCTGGCTGCATCTCAGGGATGGGAGAAAGTTAATTAGACATCTTAGCACCTGGGAAATAAAAGCCTTGATGACCTTCATTGACTCTATTGGAAAATAATTTAGGGTTGTTTAGCTTCCTTTCTGCACTGAGCAGATCATCAATTAGCAACAATAAGTAAAGCGTACAGTATTTTCTTTTTAACACAATTTAATCTGATGTGCTGTTTTTTCACCCTTGATACTGCTGTGTCCCGGATGATCTCGGTATTGATGGTTTTTGTCCTCAAGTTCTGATGCTTAAATGGGCAAAACATATTTTATCCTATAATTAAATGAAATGCTCTGCTGGGTGAACATTATCTTAAGTTTTATAGTATTATAGCGCTTTCTATCACCTTAATATATCACCATAGTTCTGTCACTCCAATGAGGTATTACTATATTATTAGTGTAATACATCATTACAGCAAGGTGTTTTCATGATGTATTGCTGAGAAGATGAAGCCATCAGGAAGAAAAAAAATCCACTAGCAGGCTCAATATAATTACAGGATAAAAGGATACTTCATCATGCAACCTGATAATGATTTGACCTGGAAGTGAATGAGAGCAGGGAGTATGGAAAGCTAAAGGGAGAACGAGAAAAACCAAACATTTCCCCCACTGATAGATGCTACAACAGAGGTGCTGTGATTAGAAGTCAAGATTTCATCTGCCTTCAGCGCTAGGTATGGGATCCATCGCACCTAACTGCACCCATCTGACTGCTACACGCTTAGCTTAAACCGATTAGCAGTCAACAGTAGAGAGAGCAGAAACTCAAGACAGAACACAAGCTGCCCTGCCTTGAGTGGGACAACTCTCTCCCCGCAGAGTAGGTCATTCCCCCTCTCTGCGTTGGGCTGCTCACCTACAGATAGGCAGCAGCCACAGCGGACAGCAGCACGGTGTGGGGACGGGCTTAGAAAGAGTGAGGACTTCCAACAAAACCCCAACGTTGCCCGGCATGGCAGGGAACAGGACCCGCAACACAGCTGCCCTTGCATCATTAAAATGCCAGCAGGGCGCCTACACCTCACCCTTGCCCGCTGCAGCCGAGGATCCTGCTCCTTAATTGGGAAATGCGTTTAAATGAGTTCGGCTAGGCCATGGTATCAAAGAGAGAAGCGGAGATTTTGGGAGACTACATGCACATTGAGCACAGGCACCGCTGTGTGTGCTTTCGGAACAACTCAACAGGAATTGCATTTCCTTGTGTTTTATACATATATACATATATAAAACAAGCAAGCTATTTGAACAAAGTGTTTACATTACTTCTAATTATATTCTCAGCAATAGATTACAACAGGCAGCCCATTAATTAAACAGTAGTAGTGAAAGTCCAATTTCTTTTGTGCGGCACCCATGCTTCTGCAAAAGGCTAATTTCAAAGCTTCTGCACTCACTGATAGGTACTTTTAAAAAGCATTTTAAAGGAGTTAAACTAATTGCATGTATCACAAAACAAAAGAACTGCCAAGAACTGGCTCTCAGCTGGAGAGGGAAGGGACAATGTGGAGGTGGAAGCAAAGAAAAGGAAGAAAAATCTGCGCTGAGCTTGTGCAACAGGTGAGCTGAAGGGAGCCAGCAGCACTGCAATGTTTGACTTCAGAATATCAGGCAGGAAAAGAAAACATCGTTAAGTTTAATCACAAAAACAGCTGAGGAAAAAATAAATAACCTGCTTTTAGCCATTCATCTTAGAGCCCAGGGTTAGCAGACAATGTCAGGCTAATTCAGTTTCTCATACTATAATGCACTTAGAGGTTTAAAGTTCCATCCAGAAAGTCCAAAATGCAGTTTGTGCCATTTAAGAAAAAAACTGTGTGCATTTAAGCAACAGCTAGGTTATATTTAGCAGTGACTCGATCAGCCACAGTTGACTGAGCTTTGTTTAAAGGCAAGGATAAACCAAAGTGAGACTTGTCTCTACCCTGAAGGACTCCCGCTGCTGGTTCCTGGGCTCAGGTGGCTCCTGAAGTCTGCAGTTCAGCGTCAGATGAGATTTGGGATTACTTAGTCCGGGTGAGCCTGGAAAGCCCAGGGCAACCATATTGTGAGAACCGGCTTTTATGCATTCCCATCACTTGAACTATACATTTTGTAACTGCAAATCAACCTCCTTGAGCGTGCTGGACCCCAGATACTCACTAAGGCTGCCACAGCTGCAGTGTCCTGCAGCTCTACATCCCCACTGGGCTCCATCTCAATCTTCAACTCATCCTCATGGCAATGAAGCTCATTTTGCACGTGTTTAAGTCGTATTTGAGGCCCGTGACAGGACAGAGAACTGACATCCTGTCTTGCTAAGCCCTGATTAACGCTCCAGGTTTTCATCCAGATTCAATGAGCTAACCTTCAAGACGTGACAAAAAAGTCAGATTGTGTCTCAGGAAAGCTACCAGGAATGGGATCACATGTTCCCAGCCCCTAGGAAACAGCTACAAGATTTTGCTGTGAACTCTAATACGTTTTTCCCACCTGAAAAGCAGCAATTGGGGCACCTCCCCCCCACATATGGGCTGCACAAGCACTCTGAAGGAGCTAGACTGACAATATCTGCGATGTCCAATGGATTACAGAAAGTTCTGTTTTCAAGATTGTTTACTTATCTCTGCTATTCACATAGGTATTCAATATTGGGGTATTCAAAAAAAAGACACCCAAATCCAGGATGGGCTACAACCCACGATGGGCTCGGATGCAGCTGGAGCCAGCAAACCCATCGGAGCAGCCTCTGAACTGGAAAGCTCTGATGCTTAAAGTGGAAATCTGCTCAATATATAAATTACCACAAATAAGCTGGGAAACCCTACTGTCTGGTGAGGCACTTTTCTTCCCCTCCCTGCTCTCCTTTCTGATTCATGGCAGAAATTTTCACAGGCAGGGTTTGATTATGCAAATACCTGCAGGTACGTAATGGGATGGTCTTTATTATGTTGTATTTCACAGTTTGGGTCTTAATGAATGCAACCACAGTGCTGAGCTTTCTTTTGTACCATTATGAAGGAACCAGAGGTTTCCCCTCTCCACACCTGCACAGAGATCCCAGTGACCCTGGGGCAGAGGTACAGGGCAGGCTTACAGAGCTCTCGGGAGCAGGAATTCAACCACTGGTGTTGAGCATTTCCAAGTAATTTATGCACTTCTCGGTTGAGATGAAGGTGTGATACAGTAACTTGCCTTTGATGGTACATTGCTGCGTCACCTGTGCTGCTTCATCACAGCAGTTTGCTGTCATGCAGTAATTTCCACAGGACTTAGGGGCTCACAACACTTTAGACACGTGGTCCTGCCCAGCCAGCACTTCTCAGCCTAAACCCCATGTCACCTGCCAGCACTGACAGCTCTGGTCTGGGGTCGTGATGTTAAAGTAAGATGTTGGAAGGCATGGCCAATACCAGAGTAATAAACTTTATGATGCCAAGACAGAAAATGGTGGAATGACAACAGCACAGCGACCAGAATACGTGCAATGAGAGGGCAGGTCTTCCTTAAAACACGCAAAGATTGTTGTCCTGCAAATAAAAAGAAACCTCTGTAGACACCTTAAACTTAACCTAACTCAGCATCCGGGCCCAGCTGGGATGGGATTGTCTCACCTAACCTCCCTCAAATCAATGTTAAGCTTCCAGTGTAAGACTCGTCCTCTTGGCAATGGACAGCAACAGGACGGACCTACTCCACCGTGCAAGGTGCCACGGGTCTCCTCCTGCGGCACGTCTTGCCTTCTTTTGAGAGAATGTGCATGACGGCTTCAGCTTGGAAACTTGGTGTTCAGACAGCTTTTAGGTACAGTTTTGCCCCAGTTTCTAGGCAGATCAGTAGATGCAACCCCATCAGCACAAACGTGGCTGATCCAGAGATGGTAATGGGGAAATATTTCTGAGCCTGGACTGAGCGTGGACTTTTCAACAAGGAGAAGAGAAAAGCAAGAGAAGAAACAGCCTTGTCACAGAGGAGTTTATCCCTGTTTCCACCCATCGCCACTACACACTCTGCTAGCACAGTGATGGTAGAGGCCATCGCCCACAACCTCCTGCCCTGGCTAAATTTCCAATATAGATAGCCACAGCGTTTACATGGGAAATGCAAACAAAAGCAGGAAGCTGAAGTCAGATACATACATCAAACCCTGATGATAAACACCCAGGGCCTCATGGGATAGAGCTCAAATGCCAGAAGAACAAGTGCTGCTACTCTCTGCCTTTAGGGAGGTCAGGCATGATTTCGGTAATGACAGAAAACCTAAAAATCACATTGTAATTCTTGAAAACCCCATGTGTCCTAAGATGGCCATTCTGCTCCCAGACCTAAAGGGAAACTTGTTGTACTTTCTCCTTAAAGATTGTAGGGGAGAAGGACATTGTGTTAAAGGATTTGCATGATGACATGATGACCACTAGGCATACAGAAAGAAAACCACAAAGGAAACCACAGGATTTAGACAAAATACTGCAGTGAGGATATGGGCAAAGACAAGAGAGAAACAGACAGTAAAAGCTAGTGGGAAACTGGGTAAATTATCCCCGGAGCTGCAGATCCTGAAAGTCCAGCTTAGAGTCTGCCGTTGGTTTAACAGATGCCAGCAGTGACAGAGCTAGAGTTCTATCCCGTTTTGTTCCAACTCTACGGCATTCCCATGCTGCTTTCTTCTTAAAACACGGTAAGAGATAAAACTACAGAAGAGGCTGAATTAGTTCATCATCACTAATTTTCAGTATTTGACACATCCACTAATCCTCTAAAAGATATGAGATCTAGAGTGAATCTTGGAATGATGATTTTTAATCTAGAATAAGCTTAAAATTAGGATAAGAAGCTTTTGGTTTGCTCCAAAACTTCTGGAGAGGCAAAAGGAGTGCTAGAAAACTAACGCTATGGTAAACCCCAGCCAAGCTGAAATGGCTAATTACCATCCCGTTAAAAGGCTCTGTTTGTTTTCTTTACCCAGTTGGTACGTTTTCACTCTGCGAGGTGAAAGAGAAAGGAAATGTCTTAAAACGCTCTGCTTGTGAACGCTCTGCTCTACTCATTGGCTATTTGCTTTCAGCATTATTTACCCTCATCTGGAAGGTTTTTTCAAATTATGCTTTTACTTGCAGCTCTGGCATGATTATGGTACTCCAGAAAACAGCTACTCTACGAGTAGCTAGGAAAATGCACCTTTCTGTCTGAGGTATTGAGAGTGAAGTCAACAGACACGTTGCACATCCGCACTCTGTCCTCTGCCCATCCAGGCTCTGCCGGGTACCGCCTGCTCCTGGCGCGCGCGGTCCCGGCAGAGTAACTCCTCACCTGCGGCCCCCAGCCGTGGCACGGGTACAATATTGCCGTGTGGTTCTCCTGCGGGCCCTGGTCGAGGCAGACGTCTTTCGCCTTGTTGTTTCGAAGCTGTAAGAAATAAAAAGTGCAGAGTTATATGGCCCTGTCTCTTCGGAGATAAGCAATGAACTGATATGCAGCGATGTCTCTAGCCTCTCTTGCTATAGAAAGAATATACAGTGCTATATCAGGCATAATCAGGCAGAGAAAGGTTTAGTGCGCCATATGTTTTCTTTAAATACAGGGTCTAATGATGACTGCTTTTATATAATAATCACCATTCAAAGGAGCCAACTTCCTTGAACACAGTTTTCTTTGTATTTGGTCATGTGTGGTGGTAACAAATATATTTTTAGACTGCCGTCAGCATGTTGCCAGGAGCCTGAAATCAATGCAGAATCGCTTGTATTTCATTAAAATCTCAAAGTGCTCAACAAGGCAGGGAAAGAAGTCCAGCTAGCACAAAGAGTCCCTTCGAATAGTTGCAGGGATGCAGGAGGAGACACAGAGATGGCAAACCAGCCGCCAGGTACTGAAGCACACACTTCGGAGGGAGCATGGAAGGGCTTGGTTCATGCTACAAAGCCAAACGGCCGCTGAACCCCAGCCAGCAGGTCTGTTAACACAGAGCTGTCCTCTCTCCAGGCTCCCCGCGGAGGGCAACTGCAACGACACCTTTGAAAATGCTACTTTTTGGGAGGTTTTAGCTTGAAGGCATTAAGTAACTTTGATACTAAACCTTTCTTAAAATTAATGCCCATCTGGGGTGCTCGGGCTGGGCTTCAAGAACCCTTCTCAAACTGCCGCTACTCCATGAGACCTATTGCAACAGAGTACTATTAGTTCCCATATATGCCCGTTCTTATATTCCCAGTATGGTCTCAAAGCCAACAGAGATTGAATTAAGTCTCCTTACTTTATCTTGTCCTTAAGCTGTTGTGACAACGCACTGTATCCTACAGAGACCTTGTAAAGAATTAGGCTGAGTATAAGTCAAAGGGGTTTATAAGACGACTACGTATTAAAAATATACATACAGCTGCTTAATCTGTGGAGTCAATGGGTAATATAGATATTTTTCTGTCAATTCAGTAAATGAGGTGTTAAAATATTTTACTGTATATGGTCTCCAAGATCAGAAATAAATCCCAAAATAGGTTTTTAGAAGAAACTGTGAACAGATTTATACAAATTTATATAATTATGTGCAAATAGTAGGTTCTGATTCACATTCCTCTCCTTTGAGGCTATTTCTCATCAGCATCTCACCAGCTGTAAATACTACCGGCCTGATCTAAGGGACTGCTCAGCCTTAATTACCTCGCCATAAGCGACAGTGTTGTTGTATCTTCTCATTTCTGGATAAACGTGGTCCAGGTACCACTGGAAATTTTTACACTTCAAGCTCTTCCTTAATGCTTTCCTCTCAGAAACATCCCCAATGTCAATACCTGGATTCTGAAAAACAAAGACACAGCATGTCACTGAACAGATACTCTTAAAAAAATATAAAAAGAGCGTATTTCACTGATGTTTGCTATCACTTCCAGCTACCTGGAAACTTCCAGCAGCTGAGTAACTCCAAGCAGAGGCCATGCCGGGGAGTTTTAGCATGTGTGCCCAAGCTGAAATCATCCTCGCAGAGGTCAGGCTTGGGTTTCACAGCCACAGCGAGAAGGAGACACGTACTTCTCTCATAGGTTTTGAAGGCATCCTTGCAATGGCCACCAGACTGATGCCAGACACGTTTTGGTCCTGGGAGGTAATTTAGAAAAAAGAACCCAAATGGAGAAGAAAAGGTTTTGGGGGAAATACGGGAAGTGCAGTGTAACAGAGGTGAATCTTCTCACCAGTGCCCCTGGGCTTTGGATCCCTCTGACAAAGACTGAATCTGCCAATAGGCACAATGACAAAGTATTTTTAAAAGATCTCGCCTCCCTTTTAGGAACTGATGTACAGGACTTCCAGAAGAGCTTAACAGCAAATGTACATCAGCATTTAAAAGATGGACACGTGGTGATCCTGGAAATGCAAATCCCTGACTGTGCATTGAGCACCAAACCCTCCCCCTTACACACCAAGGGTGTGTGACTCTACTAAGAGGCAACGCAGAGGATGGCAGAGTTAAAAGGTACAAAAAAAGGGGGGGGGGGGGAGAAAGAAAAGAAAGGTTTTAGACTGATCTATAATAGAGGCAGATAGCTAAGAATAAAGGATAAAAATTACAGGAGAAGAGAAGTTGAGGCTGAACCTCAGAAAAACCTCTTGACAATTTGGACAATTATGTGGTGAAATAGTCTCCCTGGAGACACAGAGAAACCCCACTGCTCGAGCCGATTTAAAAGCAGACAAAGCTACAGTATCTGTCCCCAGAGGAATAATCTTACAGGAGCCAGGAGCAGGGGGTGAAGAGAGCTGCTCCCCTTTAACCTTTTATTCCATTACAGAATTTGGAGAACTAATGCAGCAGCCAGGTGAAGGAAACCAAAGGCACATTGCAGCCCGTTTTGCTCCTTCCTACAGGTGTCTGGGTTTCTACTCTATTTTAGCTCCTGCTCTTGTCTTTTGCAGTGATCATTAAATACAGCTGGGAAAGCAATTTTCCATGACAATGCTTGTAATGATCTTCTAATGAATTATTCACTCTGCTTTAGAGAAGACACCATTTTAATGCGTGACTGGTAGCTGATAGGTAAAAATAAAAGACGATTCAGTGTAGACAGGTAGGACAGGCTGAAATCTGAGTGGGTGAGATGGGATGCAGAGCAAAGTGGGACCAGAAACCAGTCAGCACCTGAAATATTCAGTGCACAGGGATTGGCTTGGTTTTGAATATAGTGGCGTCGTAAAATAATTCAGCGTATATACATAACCCCCTGCACAATACCACCTGTCAAACAAGGCTCCTCTAAAATTAAACCTCGATTTTACTGGCAAGACCTATATAAAAGTCTCAAATTGTTTTTAGGGTAACCCAGATCTGTTTCCCCAGACCCACTCCCAGTGCCGATTCATGCGATGCTGCCTTTTCCAAGCTGTACAGGACCTGTGGCTTCCCCGTGAATTTTAATCCATTTTTGCCGCGCTCTAAAGCTGTTCCTGAGGAGGATCGTGGTGCCTCACCTCTAAAAAGGAACCGGCCCGAGGATCAGGGCTGAACCCGCAGTAATTTATGATCCCTGCCTGTGGGCATTTGGATCTTGCCATCTGTTTTTAAGAGAGACCTGAAATCGCTCAGTCCTGCAGGCAACTCTGCCTCTCCGAACGCCTGGAGCGGTGCCTGTCACAGCCAATGCCCTCCTGCAGCTCGCTGGGCAAACAGCATTTCTTTCCATCTCTATTCATCTATTTCCCAGTAACGACCTCATCCAGGACTCCCCACCACCCCCAGGATGACAAACCGGCAGCGCAGGCGGCTCATCGACCCTCCCCAGGTACCTGTTGTTCTCTAATGCAGTACAGAGTTGTGACTACCGTGGCTTTAAAAGCCAGCAGCTCTCCCCAGATGTAACCTTTCCTCAGAACGCAGCAGCAGCTCATGTTTTTATCTTTTAATGTTTTTCAAAACGCCCCGGAGCACAGCGCTGCCAGCTGGGGACGCTGCCGCAGCAGGATCAGGACTGCAGCAGGGGTGCGATCTGCAAGGTATGAATGTTTCCTGTTTATTTTTAGCACCAGAAGGGTGGCTGTAAATAACTGCTCACGTGGGGCATGGCCACTCGTGGCAATGGTTTTTCCTCGCACTTGAACAAAGCAGCCCAGCGCTCGTGCTTAACTAAGTACGCTGCTAGCGGAGTGGGTGTTGGGGAGCTCCGCAGGGCCCCCCAAATTTTCATTCCAGCCATAACCCGGAGAGCATCGCTGCCTCCTCTCCCCACCACCCCTTCTTCCTTCTTCTGGCGGGAGCAGAGGCAGGAGATGGGGGGACTGGCCCAGCCGGGGCGCTCCCAGCGCGCTCCAGGCAGCGTTCAGAGCCGGGAGGCAGGAGGTGCTCTTGGGTTTCGTGATCGGACATAACCTGCATGGAGACCGGAGCCCAAGCAGCAGCCTTGGACCTACAAAAAGTCCTCCTGGAGCCTACAGAGCTTTAAGCAAAAGTGCAGGGAATCACCTAGAGAGGTCCACGTGCAGGACGTGTCCCCTGGGCGTGGTCACCTCGTCTTGCTGGCAGGACCCCACGGTTTTCCGAAGATGCACCATGGTGCGACATGGCAGGATTTAGATGAAAAATAACGTATCAAATCTAAGAATGTCTAACCATTTCTGGCAGAAATAAATAAAACCACCAAAGCTATTTAAAGACACTGTTTCTGGAGCACTTGCAGGAAGTGCTGCTGGGAGGGGATCTCCTTCCATGAGCCACCAACCTCCAATCTTTTACCTCTGAACGTGGTTTCTACGTGCTGATGGCCTCGACTTTTCCAACACTGGGAAAGCCAACGGCCCAGGCACCTGGACCACAGAGTGTCCACAGTGAGCTCTGGGCAGCGACAGCGTCTGCGAGCTGGGAAACCCGAGTTGGGCTGCACGCGACACGGATCTGCCCAAGCCGCAGGAAAAAACCTCATGCACTAATGATGCTGATATTAATAATCTTTTGCCAACCGACTTTACAGACAGACTCCATCTGCGGAGCAGTGTCATGACATAAACTCATGCTGTGTAAACACTCAATGGGGAGATAAACGCTACAATACAGGTTTAATTTTTACAAATGAAAATAAAAAGGCTGATGTGAACAGCAGGAATTCCTCCAAAGTCTGCAGGTTTTGCAGCATCTCCGTCAAAGCCAAGGGAGCTCTGCTGACTTTCACGGCTGGGGATGCCACCCAGGGTATTTAAGGCTCTCCTTCACCCAGAGGCACTAAATGCACTCTGTAATTCAAGTTTTCAACCCAATAAAGTGAAGACTTAGGATGGGATGCAATGGCCGTACCTCCAGTGGTAGGTTCCACGCGATGTAGACGTGCCATTTGTAGTCATCCATCCACACCTCAGCCACCCGCAGAGCGTTGCGCTTGGTGTAAAAACCAATGTTGTTGTTGTAGGGCTTCTTCTTGCGCTCGATGTGAGCCACCCTGGAGCAGGGCAGGACCTCCATGCTGCCGCCGCACAGCCACACCTGCAACGCAACCGCACAACACCGTCAGCACAGGGCTCTGCCGGGATGCAAAGTGTCCACATATACATCAAAGAGAAAGAAGTGGTGGGTTTTGAGGTTCCTATAACATCCTGGCGAGCACAGAGCATCACATCATCTAGCTGGCAAGTAGAAACGCGTGGTCAGGTTTGGTCTTCGCTCAACGGCGAGACACACAGGGAGAATTTAACCTGTGCCCAGAGCAAAACACGTGTCAACTTTAGAGGGATCAGGTCTATATCCAGCAAGTGGTATTAATGCGATGTAGGATCGGGTGCTGAGTTTACAGTGATGTTGCTACTAAATAAAAAGGATTAGCAACTGGAATCATTGAAACAATTGCAAGATCTCCTGCAGAAGGGATGACTCAGTGAAACATATGGCAGGGACAGATTTCTCCCACTTGAAAACATTTGTTCATTATTTTTCTTTCACATGCTGTTTAAAATTCCCTTAAATCACAGTTTACAAGTTAATAAAATCTTTTGAGATCTTTTTATCACACTGAAAGGGAATTTGCAGAAAGACTTGCCATACCTTGGTTCTTCCCTCCCCGTTTGTCTTCACCAAGAAGTTATTTATCTTAATTAAAGACGCGTATCCAGGACACCAGGCACTGGGCAATCGTTAGGAACACATATGCCAAACAGGCCTAATAATCCCAGTTTCGCCTGTTTTGCAGTCTGCTCCACATTATCATTTTGCACAGTTGTTATAACACCCATCGTTTCTGGGATCTCTTCCAGGCTCACCACCTTTTATCCCATCTGCGTTCCTAAATTTTACCGACCCTGCTCAATCCGCTCTCCCGGCAGCACGGAGAGCCTCCTGGCTGTATCAGCTGCCCTTTTTAATCTCTAAGCGGTGGGTTTAGCCCACCCCACGCTGGGCACGTGCACGTCCCAAGCCCAGGTGACAGGAGCAAAGGGCAGTACAGCAGGGAGACGGCTTCCCCCGGGGTAATCCTGCTACTCACGCTGTGCTCACTTGGATTGCTGCAGAGTATAGGAGCCCACATCAAAAAAACAGAGCCCCATTTTATTAGCTGGTGCATAAACACGTAGCAAAAAAATCCCGTCTTACTCCCGTTCTGCCGTTTGACCTTTCTGAACACTTCTAAATACTATTTCATGCCTCCAGAATGAATTCGGAGCTGATCTCTGAGACGAGGGGCATGCCCATCCCTCTTATCCAGCCGCAACCACGTTTGCCTCTGGCCAGCCACGTCCACAAGTTTGCAACAGGCCACATGCTGGCAAAGCAAATAAGAAGCGAACAAGGTAGTTCTAAAGAAAAATATACATATTTTTAAGGGAATATTCCCAAGGCAATAGTTTGAGAGAAACTGCCTGTGTTTCTTGCCTGCTCAGTTCTTTAGTTTCTCAGTGTCTCGGTGAAATAGGAGCATCGAGCTCTGCCTTTGCGTGCTCCCAAAGCTGCTGGGTTCAACCACAACGCAGAATAAAACTGCCAGTCCTAGAAGATCCCCAGCGCCACCTGTTTTTATAGTTTTGGGGATTTGTTAGGCTTTGTCCTGATTTAAGATCAGAATAATTATTTGAAATATGTAAAAACCATGATGTAATTAAAATGTCACTTCCCAACAAGCTTGCCTCTAGCAGTAAAGATGCACTATTGTCTTTCTGTGCTTTAGTTAAATAATTCACCTGGATTTATGCTAGACAGCTAGATTTCTGGAATATCTGTAAAAACTCTCATCTTGAAATGCACATATTGTAATAACCTGAGAGAGAAAGAGTGTTGGGCATTGTGCAAAGGGCATTGCTTACATACATATCCACAAGCCAGTTCCAGAGAGATCAATAAAAATTGAATTCAAAAAAGGCACTTACACAGGGAAAGACCATACTTCTGTCTCCTAAACAAAGCCTAAATTGTCATTATAAATAAAAAAATCTGGGTTTACAATGCATTTATAAACATCTCTGCTGGTAACAACAGGAGCAGAGAGACCTATTACACTGGAAACAGCCACGTCGCACCTGGCATCGCAGTCCGTAGTGTACAGAGGAGTAAACCATGGCCCCAGGAAGATATTGCTTGTTCCCATGTGGCCTGGCAAGGACTTTCTATTCCTGCTGACAGCCAAAAATGCATGTGAACAGGTCCACAGGTGACAGCACAGGGGCTGCAATCCAGGGGACATTCTCCATGGCCATGAAGCACGAGGTGCACTTGCCCTAAAAGCTCAGCGTGATGCTTTATCCTTGCAATAACCGTGACTGTGGAGCGGTGAATGGCCCAGAGAAGAGTTCTCTTGGTGCCAACGTCAGACGAGCTGCGAGACCCTGCAACCAAAAGGGCTCTGCGGACCTCTGTCCTCCCAGCAAGGCTGGAAGTCATCGCCTCGCTGAGGCCCTGATGCCCCAACCCGCAGCAGCTTCACGCCTGTGGCACACAGACCCTGAAGGCAGAAGGTTCTTTGGGAACCTTCATTCATGTCCCTATTGAGCAGCCATTTGTCCCACCAAAGACCTTTAACAAATACATTACCCTCCTATTAAGTAGATTTTTCATGTTTATAGCAAATAAACCTACAATCCCTTAAGATACTCTGTTTACTGCAACTAACAGCATTAGCAGGACAGCATGTTGTTTCTGCTAATTCCTTGAAGAATTACCTCTTAGTAGATGGGTAATCAAGAGCCAGCACAACATTAAGACCAATCAGAAAAATAAGGAGGTGCCAAATTAGTTCATGTCTAGCCTGTTTAACAAGGTGGAGTCTTTTATATTGCTTCCTACAAAGGACGAAATCATGACCATTTCATTTTATAAAATATGCATGGATGGCATGTAAAGCCACATTTAAAGACTCCAAGACAGAGTATGTAACACAGCAGGTTAAACACGACGAGCAAGTCTCAAGTTTCTCCCTTGTTTTCTGACATTCAAATTTCAACACGACTATTAGCTTGCCATTCATCCACCCGTCAAGAGACACAGAATTAAAAATAGAAGCATTCCCCTCCAGTAAATGACGGTGACTCAGTAACTTCTCCATCAGTCTACACACAGGAATAATCAAACACACAGAAAGATGCTTGGATTTATAAATAACCAGTTAACACTAAATTCTACTGAAGAAATCCCAGAGAAACAACCAGAAAACAAATCCATCACCCAGAGATCTTTGATGTGTTTTTCAGAAAGCTGGTGGGTAATACACTTGCAATTATCTTCCAAGCAAAATATGACTGTCCTAAGAATTCAGCACGGAAAAGCACCAGTTCCTCTCAAGCAGTGAAATGTCCGAGTACAGCTGAAACTGCATCAGCCATCTACTTTCTAGAAGCTTTTGCACACATGGGAGGCAAACTTTCGTTAGCATGCGACTTCATCGCCATGCTCCAGTGATGGGGCGACCCAGCTTTGCTTTCTCATCACCCTTCAGAAGCACGAAGGTGTCATGAGCGTGTGAAAGCATTTGTGAAACAGCTGGCATCTCAGTGACCTGCACTGGGGATAACCCAAAATGGGGAGCGGATTCGGCGTGATGCAATATGGCTAGTAGAGCTTCAAGGGAGATCCAGGCACCTCTCTTGTGCACGTGTACCTCCCAGCCAAGACATCAGCATCTCCTCTGCCATCAGCCTTCAGGCCTCCATTTGCCAAATCAAAGTTGTTTTTACAGTGCTCTTATGGAGCACTCTACACATCTCCATTCCTAGGACACGTCCTTCATTCAGCTAGGACACAAGTAACGGCAGCATTTGGGAGCATCCTGGAAAACAACGGTGACCAGACCTGTTAGATGGGACTGCGAGCGAGCCGAGGGAGGAGGCACCCCGGCACTGCCTGGGGAAGTGCACATCCCCTGCCGTTACTGCACTCCGGGTAACGGAGGGAGAACGGAAGACTGCTCGCAAAACGCAGCGTACCGATGGTCCTTTGTGCATGTAACAGGGACAGGGAGAAAATCCCAATAAGCTTGACCAGCTCATTGCAGCAGCAGCCGCAGAAACCATTTTCCAAGTGTTATGTAGTTAAGAACAATTACTGTCCATGATCCCCTTTGCCCTCAAAAATATACTGCAGCTATCAATTTGCTTTGCCTCTGTCTGCCAGAGCCAGCAATTACTCCCAAGAAGCATTATTTAAACAAAAGGGCTTCTGGCTATCTGCCTAACCTCAAAGGAGCCAGCCAGGCAGAAAAGGGTGAGCCAGAGGAGATCCACCACCCAGGAGGGTCCCGAAAGCCCGTCCTATGCTACACCAGGCTCAAGGCATCGTCTGCGCTCCCCAGTCGAGCAGGGCTAGAAATACGCGTTGGAGGGGCTGGCCAAGCTCATGCCTTGAGGTTGGCGGTGCCGGTGCTGTTAGCGCTTTACAGGCCTGCTTTGCTTGGAGGGAGCACCCCAGAAAATGTGTTTGGTTGCCAACTGGGGCAAGCAGAAGGATGCTGCTGAGCAAGGGGGGCTGCTGAAGGCAGGTCAGAGCTGCTTCCTCCACCACGTGCTGTCCCCCTGCGCTTACCCCATGGAGCAGGGGCCCCTCAGGGCTCCGTCCCTTGGGTGCCGGTGCAGCAACGCTGAAGACCAGCCAGCACCCACTGAGAAGCAAAGGCCACGCACAGGGGAAGGCACGGCTGCAGCTCTAGCAGAAGAATGGGTGAAAACATTAACTTTGAAAACAGAGGTTTAATGCATATATATTAAGAAAACCTTGTTCCTCTCCCCAGCCTTCTGCAAGCAGTCCTTGCTATGCCATGGTGCCCGCTGGCAGGGAAGCAGAAGATAAAATTATTAACTTAAGGAGAATATTTTCATCAGAAAATACTGAGGCAGGGTCTGCTTCCCCTGGGATGTCAGAATAACTCGTACGTCCCGCTTCTCTTCACGTGGCTGCAAGCCATACAAGGGAATTCAGGCTCACCATCTGCTTTTTGCACAAAGAAAGCGGACATCAGAGAAAGAGAGAAGGGCTTCTGCAAAATCAGAGGCAAAACTGGGGCTGGTCCCTCGCCCTCTTCCAGCCGGCGGAGGGCCAGGGCGGTGCCCTGCCCCAGCACAGCACCTTCTCCTCTCAACCATCAGCATCTCCAGATGAAAAATCGTACTACTGGCTGCCTTATAAAATACTGTGCTTCCTCCTTGTCCCTGGGATATCATTAGTAACAATAATAATAAAAAAAAATAAGAAGGGACAGTGACTACCTTGGGTCCTGGACGTGGTGTTCCAGCTGGAGCGTGGTGTGACATCTATGATGAACACTGACAGCTCCTATTAAAGGATCCTGACTTTAGTTGCTTATAACTTTGCCAAATTTTAACTATTCAGACTGAAATATATCCTAGAACAGCTCGAGCCCGCCTGCAGTTAATGCAAAGAGACATCATGTCTAATGGTGTCAAGATGAGTCTGTGAGGTAAACTTTTAATCTCTGAATATATTGTGACAGAAGGAAACGGGGGGGAAAAAAACCCCACTCCTAACTTTCATTACACAAACTCCAGGCTTTTTCAGCTGATAACTTCATTTCTAAGGCGATTAGCAAAACCATGCCTTAATTAGCAATAGATTTCCCATTTAACAGCTTTGCCTTATCTTCACCCCCCTCCTTTCTTTTAAAAGTAACTTCCTAAGTTAAGGGAAAAACACAATTACCCAGGGCAGCTAAAATAATAAGGAATGTATCAGAACAAAGACCTAAATAATAAAACTGAGAAACAGAAAAAAAGGCAAAGAAATAATAGTTTCTCCACATGCTCCCTCGTACGGTTCTGAGAGACAGTATCTCTCCAAGCTATTCCTTTCTTCAGAAGAAACAACACGTACAGATACATTTCCAGCCACACAGCTGAAGCAGTTTCCATCCTATTAAAGTTCCAGCTTTGGCCGTGCTCCATCCCGCGTCCCCGCAGGACACCACGGGAGGACGTCCCCAGGGCCAAGCTCACGCTGCCGCGTCCTGCTCCCCAAGATGACAGAGCAGTAAAGGGGTCAGGAATGGGATGAAGAAGTCGCTCCCCCAAACCTCTGTAATCCCTCGTGCCCAAAGCGCGGCCGCTGCTGCTCTCCGGCGGGGCATGGGTGCTCCATGACGGCGGGGACGAGACTTGAGCAGGCGATGCCAATGTGGGGCAGGGCAGCCCCGGCCAAACTCCTCACACCCCCCCGGCAGTGGGGTCAAGGATTCCCACAGCAAGGGCTTGTGCAAGGAGAAGTAAACATGCCGCGGATTTGGAGCAACCACCCCTTACACTTAAAATCCCTCCTGAAGAGAGAGGTAATGCACTACCTGCCTGTTATTTAAGCACGCCCAGCACAGAGCAAAGGTGGTGTGTTGGCCTTACTTGCTCTAGAAAGCCTCATGGTTTGGTACTTACTTAGCAGCAGTACCTTCATTTCCCTGGCACAAGGCTCATGTAACGTAGCGGTGAGAGATGTACCACAGCAAGCCCGTTAAATTCAAATTCTGGTAAACAAACACCTCCACTTCGTTAGCTCATGGCTGTTTATGGGCGACAATCAGAAGTTGCGTAACTCTCACGCACAAGCAAGCTGGATAATATTTTATATTTTTATGTATACTTACATACATATATGTTATATCCTGTATCATCATTGAAGTGCTCCTTCAAGCTACTGTGAATGCCACTCTCTCATGTAACAATCACAGCAAGAACTTCAGTAAAAATGTTAAGTTGAATTACATGAAAATGAGGTAAGAAACCACATACAGATGGGAAAAAAAAGAGGAAAATCAGCTCTCTTCAGGAACTTTTTACTTCCACCACAGTGGAATATAGTATTCATGATCTCTGCAGGTAGACACAAGCACTCCTTCAAAAGGATTGCTTTTTAATTTGGACATGTGGATTTTTCACAGATCACATCAAGGGAGGACTGGTGGTGTGAGAATTCATACAAAAGCAGGGAATGTGCCACCTTTGAGGCCATTTTGCTACAGATCCAGCAAAGGTGCAGCGTTCTACCTACAGCCAAGACCAACAACCAGACCAACCACATGGTGAAGCATTTCTAAGCACGAGGGGGGCAAACCCTCTGGTACATCGAGCTCAGAAGGCAGCAACACCATCGGGGCAGGGCCAACGTCTGCACTGATGGACCCAACAGAGACCACCTTGTTGGAAAGCTCAACACAACTTCATCCTGAACAACTAACAAATTATCTTGGAAACGTCTATGAAGAAGCAAAAGAGACTCGGCGTCCTGCAGCTGAAACGGGAAAAGGCATTTCATTACTAAACCTGTAGATTTCGTTTCTCTGTGGCGAGGCCACGGAAAACCTTTCCGAGAGGATCAGGAAGGCAGCCAGATCAGGTGTGGTATTCACGTGCCATCTCCTTAAAACATGATTTTTGAATGGACCATGTCCTAACCTGACCATCTGAGACCGCGTCCATTCAAGCAGAGAATGGAAGTCAGAAGAGAGGGTAATACTATATTTAAAACAATAAATTCTTTTTCTTTTTTGGCATTCCTTTTCTCACATTTTATCCTCATGGATGATACTACTTTAGAGAGGTTCTTGTCTATCTTGTGCCAGACCAATAACAGAAATATCCAGATTGTCCACTGTCCAAATGCATTACCTTTCCTGCTGAGACTACTAAATTCATTCCTTTTATAATGGCCACTTAAAAATGCCAAATAAGAGTGGAACTCAGGTGCACAATTCACTCCACAAATCCTAACCTACGGCAACGCCGGGTAATAGCCACGGGTTTCATCCTCGTAACTCCGCACGGAACATAAATACTTTAACATTTGACATATTCGGAACATTAGAATAAAGCAAGCTTCACGTCAGTGCAAAGCAGTGATTTCTCTGTGCTGCCACAGTTCAAGGAGAATCATACATACACACTGCAATTGTGTTTGCTCAAACTGGAGGCTTTTCCAATGAAAAATTTATGCTGCGCTTCTCCAACAAATGCAACACAACCTGTTCTAAATAGTGCATCATTCCTGGCTACAATAGGTATTGATTTGACTTTATCACCAGATAAGATACATAAGAATGGGCTTGGTGGGAAGCTACATTTGAAAGACTCTGATCACAAAGCACAGCATGGGGAGGATTAGCTGTAATGACAGGCGTCCGCATCCTCTTGGCTCAGAAAAACTGCTGAAAAGAAGCATTTTGCTTCTCAGTGCGTCAGGACTGATATTTTAATTGCTGCAGAATTACCCTATAGCAACCAGAGAGACTGTAGCTTTGTCATTTTTAAGCTTCCAAAAGTGTTTTTTTTTTTAAAAAGAGGACAGTATTTTTAAATCCACATCTCACAAATGCTTGGTGAAACTGGAGAGATGCTCTCACACCTGAACTCACAGCCTTGGCTGGAGCTGGAGCCAGAATTTTTATCTCCAGCTCCCATATGTGGGCTGAGACCCACATTCCTGCAGAGCACAAAGCTCCAGTTACGCGCTGAAGTGGTTTGCAACTATCGTGGTATAAATCTGGGTCTCTCCTAATAAGCCTAGTACTAAAATTCCTCAGTGCTCTGATGTTATCTGATCAGTCTTGGCAGCATGACAAGGACCTGATTATGTTGTAATAGTATAATGCAAAGATTATTACAGACTCATAAAAGACAAGTGCCTTAAAAACAGCATCAACAATACCTGTAAGCCCTTTCAGAAGAACATGCTGGGCTTTATATGCTCATAGTATAGAAATTACCTGCAGGATTTGACCCTGAACTGCTTAAGAGGTTGCTCTTTTTTTTTTTTTTATTTTATTGCCAGTAATGTACCAAAAGCATCTTGATCTCATTTTCCTATTACCATTTCTGTCAAAGCTGTAAAAATAAAATAGCATAAATAGTTCAACAGATTTTATATCTATTTCTCATGCAAAAAAGCCTTTAGAGAGAATCATCCGCAGACGGTTCTTTGGACTAACACGATTCCACGTGAGGAGTGGCAGGAGGAGGGAGAAAGGTGCCATGTATCATTTTAACCATAAGAGGCAGTTCTGAAACAGAATTATTTATGCAGAGGGAGACAGGCGCGTGATAGAGCAGCTCCTGAGCTGACAGCACCCCAGCTCCACCGAGCTCTTTCCAGTCCTCTTAACTCCAGCACATCACGACTGCGGCTTTTGTGCTCTGTAATTACAGATACCCTCTCATCAGACCCTGATGGGGAAGGCGCTGGAAGGAAGCCGAGCTCCTCCATAGATGTTCATAGATGGATATGAGTGAATGTGACTCAGCCTATCCTCTCTGCAGAAAACTGCTCAAGTAACTCAACAAAATGAGCAGCTAATGAGTTTAAAACTCATTTAGAGCACACAAATATAGAGGAAGGAAACGTATGCAGCGTCTGTGTGTGTCTATTATTTGGTGTGAATGCCTGTAAGTACATACAGACACGTGCACACACGAGCTATTTTATGTCTTGTCAGTGCTCAAAGCCAGACTGACGACGTCTCCTAAGCTCTCCGATGTTTTTGCCACAGTCTTTCTTATTCATTATGCTTGGAAAGGATTTTGAACAACAGTGCTGAAACAAACTGTCAGGTTTATCTAAGGCTCTTTACCTTAGTTTAATATCTTGTTCTTCTTAGGAGGGGCTTCAAAGAGCCCTGCCCATCCCCGGTGCACGGAGCCTGCCCTGCCACCCAGCTGCCGCCGAGGCAGAGGGAGCCGGAGGTGTCTGAATCATAGTTATATCCGTTCCTTTGAAAAATGCTCCATTCTGAATTTTATTGCTGTATTATAGTTGATCGTGGATTAAAGAGGAGGAAATGCTCAGAACTGACGTCCAGAAGAGCTGGAGAGAGCCAGCGCAAAACCTGTTTTCTTGGTCCCGCCAAAACCAAGAGCGATGCTGCGTCGCCACAGACACCTGGCTGTCACTTCAGCAATGACCGATGGGCAGCTCAGGCAGGGCAAGTGAAATTTGGAACCTAGCTGTGGTCTGGCCCTTGTTTTAGAGGGGAAGAAGTACCTGCCCATTTTACCGAGGACAGATCCTCACCCGTGGGCTGTTGCGTGTTACTGCCCAACGCAGTCCCCTTCCCAGCACCAAGTCTGCCGCAGACAGACTAACTGTGTGCAAGTTTGAAATGTTAAACTAAGGTCCAAACCAGATGGTTAGAGACCTGGGCAGCTCTGTCCTATTTTTGCCATTCGCTCTGCCATCTGCTTATTATCTCTGGCAGTGTTAAAATCCCCTCTTCAATGGAGCCATCTCGTACTCTGAAATAATGAATACTTTGCAACTCAAAGCAAGTATGAAAGTTTGAGGCCTGGGCAATTGCTGTGGCTCTGAAGCTATCATCAGCAAAACCACTGATAACTGATTGTCACAGCCAGCCTTCAACCTCTGCTAAAACATGATGTTAAAATTCTGGTACACGTGCAGGTAAAGCATTGTGCAAAGGCTCTCTAAGATTAATAACCTCCTAACAGCTGCTCATCTCAACATGGTAGGCACCATCATCACTCCTTCAAGTCTGGCCAACTCCTGAAACGTTTCCCATCAGGACAAAACAGCCGCCGAGCTGGAGCTGTGATTTTAAATTTGGAAGCCCTGACTTTGGGGGCAGCGTTTAGGGCGGTAACTGTGGTGCAGCTGCTTGATCTATCCATGAAACACTCCAAGACCATCAAATTACCTTGGTGGCTGTCCATCTGGACTCCCTCTTCCATCTTCAAAACCTTCCAGAGCAAGCGGCCAGGGCTCATACTCACCGTTAGATGTTGGTTTAATAAAGACCACAGCGTTTCCTTGATGCAGGCATACTTTGGGTGCATGGCCACTGACTTCAGAGGACTTGAACTTGCTCACAGCAGCCATAAATTCAACCCTTCAACTAGTGCACAAAAGCAATAGCCAAGAGGACTGAGGCTGCGCAGTGAGTGGGGACAGATTTGGAAGGGGTGGAAGCAAAACTGTCTACGATGCAAATGTTTTTTTTCCTCCTGTTATACACAGCACTGTTTAAAAACAGAGCTGCATTCCTGTTTTTATTAATAACAATATTAACACTGCTCCTGTACCATCTAGTCTTGATCAAAGCCTTGTTAGGATATTAAGTCCTGCCCTCCCTGAGATCAGCAGCACAACTCCCATTGTCTTTCCCAGAGCCAGGATTTCAGCCTCTCTCTAACCAGCAACAGCAATAGCTTTGTGCCAAATGCAGAAAGGATTCACATGGTTTTGATGAGGGTCGTCACGGACACATCTGCATGCCCGGGTGTTACATCCTCCACATTACAAAGGGCCTTGTGTTTGTGGCCTGAAAAAGGCAAATGTGTCTTGGTCAATTCATGCTTTTCCCTGCCTACAGTGAACTTACATGTCTGGATTATTTATAATAATTAAAGAGTCACAGCGTACCTTAAGAAAATACTCTAACTCTGCTGGCAAAGCTGCTTGTATGAGCCTTCCCTAAACCTAACTCAACCAAAACCAATGAAAGCAGAACATATTTACTATTGCGCTATTTAGGGTGACCCAACCCACTGGAACAAGAGCACTTTTGGTCGCAGTTCCATTAGGAGATCTGAGATGACATTAACACCCAGAAGAGCAGCAACCCTTCTCCAGCACAGCCACATCCACCTCTGCCTGCTGCCAACCGGGCATCAGCTGCGCTCATGAATCCCACCACTACAGCAGGAAAGTGTCCTTCATGGCTGCCCAGAAAGCATCTTGCTTCACATTAAGTCCTCTTATAACCCATATTGCAAATTCCTCCTTTGATCCATGGGACCGAACTGCCAGGGTAGAGATCAAAGAGGCTTTGAAATCCTGCCTCTGCTGTCTGCAGACTCCGTTAGCTTGTTACAGCTGGCACCCCATTCCCGAGGAGCACGCTTCCATGCTCCCCGACTCCCAAAAGCCCAGCCATAAAGCATCTCCTTCGTTTCTTTCCGCTTACCTTGGGGTCTGGTCACAGCATGGACGCCACTTTGCAGAGCATCACAACTAATGATTTTTCATGAAGCAAACGCTGGCTGCCTGTTGTGCTCATTATGTTGCACCTCTTCAGTGCAATTTAACGGCGGTGAGACCCAAATGAAGCGTTAGCTCTGCGCTGTCCCCAGATGACTCTGGCGTTACCTGGCTGCCACGCTGCAGAAGAGGCGGCACGAGCTGCTGTATCAGGATGCTGTTTTGACCACCCTTCCCAGAAGGGACAGCTCGATGGGTCTCCATGCTGGCACAGTGTCTGGCCACTGCCCTGAACGCTGGCTGAAGGTTAAGCTACGCACCCAAAATTGCTGTACATCAATCACATGTAAGGCTGCACTTGATGGGTCCAAACAGGAGCTTTACACAAAAGATAAAACATGCGGACATGCAACCACTTTGGTGTTTAGGTATTTGTTTGTGCTGATGAAAAACCTGAAATATCCCAAATTCCTTATTTTCCCCCTGCAGACATACGTAGTGTGTAGTCCAAGAAGTATCTTGGGGAACAGAAGGGTGGGTAGGAGAGCCATAGCCCCTCTGCCCCTACAGTGCCAGCTGGCTGGGTGCGTGGCTGCGAGCATCCCAGGGCTGTAGTCCTCCCTCCTACGTGCACCTTACAGCAAGCTCTGGTTCTGTAACTATTTTGATTTCAAACTATTTATATTAACGTGAAGAGGAAAACATGCCTTCCCTATATTCAGCTCCCACAGCCGGGATGCACAACAAGAGCATCCAGCACTGGGACCACGAGAGGTTGTGAAGCCTCTGTTCACTATCCTTGACTAGGCAAGCTCGCGGGAAAGCTGATCTGACTCTGAAGCTTGGCCAGCTTTGAGCTGGAAGTGGACTACAGCCCTCCAAGAGTCCCTTCCAGCCTCAATTATTCTACAGTTCCTGTGCAGAGATGCTTAAGACAGATGTCTCAAGGTCACAAGTGAGGACGCCACTGGGCTAGGGTAGGGAAAGTGTGAAATACTGTCTTGGTTCTTCCACTGAGCATCTTGACAAGTTATTTCTGTGCTATCTACCTTTGTTCTCTCCTTTTACAACTCATGTAGTCTAACCGAGATACAATCACTGAGGAGAGAGGCTGTCAGAACACCTGCGGGTGGTTCCTAGTGCAATGGCAGTCTAACCTCAGCTGAGGCCCGTTCAAGATACTGGAATATAAGGAATTATTTTGTACAGCAGGACTTTCAGGGACATTTTAAACTTAAATGTCTACTAAGGTGGTTTTCAGATGTTTCTCATGGCCGAGTCCTGTGAAATTTTCCAGTTGAGGAGAAGACCCCTTCAGAAACTTCTCCAAGTTCAATTACTGTGCATCATGTATGAACTTTTTTTTCTTACCCCCTTCACAGACACTGTAAAATAACTCCTGGACAGACGGTGTCCACAGGTACCAGACTGAAAACACGGTCTGAAATGTTTTCTAGGTTCCTTAGAGCAAGGAGGAGATGGGGCCATCCATTGTGTGATTCTGCTAGACTAGACAGCTAAAGACAGGTGAGACAGATGAGTGTATACATTCCTTTTTGTCCACGTAGCAAATACCACGCAAGGACCTGAACTGGGGCTGGGATCTATAAGAACAACAGGTTGGTGGGCAAGCGAGACATGGTCAGGAGTCTTTTAAAGGTCAGTCTCTACTTCAACCGATCAAAGATCTTCAGTAAAGTTGTAACAGAGAAGCTGAATCAGGAGAAGAAAGCTGGGCAAATGAGGCATATTACCAAGTGTTGAAGGATAAACCTTAAGGAATTCCGACGTGCAATAAAAGCACTGTTATTCTGAACAAATTTCTCAAGTGAATTAAACTATGCTTGAAGCTGGTGAGAACAGTCATTTCCCAAAATGCTCTACAGCTTAGCTGCAGGAGCTTCACCTGAAGTGTTCGGATCAAAGCAAACAAAACCACCTCTGAATGGGTCATAGACTCAGTTCATTAATTTATTTACAAAGTTTAGGAACTAGTATTTTTTATTTTGCATGACGTGCAGAACAGAGATAGTGGTAAAACCATACAGTACCACTTTTTTATCTGACAGGATACTCTGCATTTGATACTACTGTGGTTACCACACTTCTGTGCTTTCCCTTGTCCCACTATGTACAAAAGTCTCACTAAATATGTAATAGATTTTTAAGAATTTCAATTCTAAATCCCCAAATGCATAGTTGTTGTTTAAGATCACCTAATATCCATTTGTTTCTATTTTCATATTACATCCCTTTTTAAAATCACTAATTAACTTACTCCTCAAAAAAAAAAAAAAAGAAAAAACCTCTCTAGAATAATGATGCCCTCAATCCCTGCAAAAGGTACTGCAAAAGCCTGGTTAGCAGCACTACATTACACTCAGCACAGGCCAGTTTCAAGATTGCATTTTAATAACAGGAGCACAGGAACAGTCCTTATCTGTTCTTCCCTGACTCCTCTTGTCCTTGATTTGCCAATTAGAAATAACTGCGGTGGAAGTGATACAATCCCACAATGCTGGTTTCAGACAGATTGTCACCCAAATAGCTATTAGAGAGCCATAAAAGAAGCTCATAAAGAATTTTTTTTCCCAATGAAGCATGTTGATAAAAACAATTAATGTTTTCATTTATTTATATGTATACATACTTACGAACACGCATACTCGGATATTTTATTCTAACGCGAAGAAACCAATTACCATTCCCTGTAACCGAGAGCCTCAAAAAGCACCAAGAAGTATGAAAATGGTGATTATATTCTAATGAGACATTTCCAGGGAGAATATTTCTACTTTCTCAGCCGAAGCCTGGAACAGCACACAAAACAGACTCTCACTGTAGACATTTGTCTTGAAGTCAAAATTGCTGTTTTCCAAGTCTGCCAAAATTAGACTGCACTTTAGGCTACCCCATGTGGTGGCATCCACCTCCCGCATGCATTCCCACCCATTCCCTCGTAGCCCCCATGGCTCTGGCTGTGGACATCTCAGAAGCATTATGAATGCCCAGAGCACTGGGCATTCAAAAAGCCAGTGCTGGGCATCCTGCGAAGGCTGAAGGCAGCACGGGGAGTACCACGCACATCTGACGAGACAGCCAGCCAGCAACCACTGGGTCATGCACCCTGACCGCACTTTTTCTCCCTTTTCCTTTGTGATTGACTCCAGGCGTCCTTAGCAAGTGGAGCATCCCATGACTGCAGGCTCCCATGGCCCCAGAAGCGCAGAGGCCAACAGTGCCTCCTCAGTGGGAAAATCACATCTTCTGCACTGTGTTCTGCAGGGACACATGCCTCACCTATGCTGTGTAATGATTCCGACAGCAAGCTGGCTTTGTACACACGCTAAGGCTGGCCTCTCCAATCGCAACCATGTTCTGGTTTCCACGGATGAGAATGAAGAACAGGGCAAGCACGTGGTGACCCCTGTCCGCAGGTCCTTCCCAGCTTCAGGTAACCTGTGGCTTAAGGACTCCCTGAGCAAGAGGTGGAGTCTTTGTATTCAATAACCCTCTGCAGGTTTAATTTCCTATTTTTTTCCAGAGGTAGCCATGGGGAGAGCAGACTGCTGTTTCTAAGTGTCTGCAAAAGCCAGGCCAGGGCTCTTGCATGTCATGACCATGGTAAGTCTTGAACATTACAATCTGTGCTTTTATTTCCCATTTCTCTCCAACCAATTTGCTTCAGACCATTGCCAGAAGAGGGCTTTGACGGCATTTAATCTGATGGGGCTCTATGGGATTCAAGATAACCCCAGTACATAGGGTTGTTGTCTACCTCAGCCGTGTGAGAGTGTCTATGCTGAGTTTGAGCTGGCACCAACAAAGAAGGGATAGTTTTTTGTAAAAAAAAAATACTTGTTATCCTTTGACTGGAGTAGGACATGCTGTCTCATGGAGAAAGGCTGGTCCTTCTAAAAACACTCCCTCTTTTTTCTTTGGCCTCTAAGAGAAGCAGCAAAGCTCTGGATTGCTGAGCACAGGCTGAGTTGGGGGCTTTGCTCCTCAGCAGCTTTGCTACATAAGGCCAGGGCAGCTCTGCTGCAATTGCCTGGACAGAAGACCATTTTTTCATTTTATTACACATCTGTACTGTGAATTCAGCGTCCTGTGGGAAAGCCATTTCCTCCACCCCTTCTCCTTCCAGCATCTCCAAGACTGGGAAAGGCTAACTGGAACAGGCAGGGAAGGAAGCCAGGGTGCTTAGGAGGTGAATTGCTCTCCCATCCCTCAATTGCAGCCAGAGAGCAAAGAGTCCAGGGAAGAGCATGAATTTCTTTCATATATAAGCAGCTCTCTTACTAGAGGACTGGCTGATGCAGCCAGGTTTCACTGCGTGCTCCAACAGCTCCTCCACATCAGCTGTCTCTGGAGAGCAGCCGAGAAGATGTGGGCAGTGTGGTTTCATGGGAAGAAGATGAAGAGGGAGAGTTTCCAGATGAAGGACACGTAGAAGAAAATGGACAAACAGAAGCCCACGGGGTGTGGGTGCAGTTGGGATGGTACAATATCACCTGCACCATCACAGGGCGGTCCTGTTGTGTTTGGCCATGCTCTGCTTCAACAATGAAGTAATTCAGCAGAAGAGGACTTCCCAGGCTGGGCTGCATGCCATACATCTACAGGACTTTGGTGGCACCAACACCCAGAGGCAACAAGGGCTTTATTTTGGACCAGGACAGAAACCCAGCAAAACCACTGCTGCTTCTAAGTACTCACGACAGCTCCCAGCAGGGGGACAATGAGGTAGGCTTCCGCTATCAGAAATTAACAGCCTGTATTAATCATGCTACTTTGCGGGGACAAAATAGTTTTGCCATCAGGTATTACGTCCTTAAAAATCAGCAAGTTTAAAGTTCTTCATGACGTCATCCACCCATCCGACCACGTTTCTGGTACACATCTGCTTAGCTGTACATCTAGTTCGGGCCAGGGCACCACAGCTTCCGAGATGGCCCTGGTCCACGGAGGGGACATTCCTCTTCCCTCTCTCAGCTGGCCTAATATATTGAAAGTCACCTGTTACAACATGCTGGCGCCCCAGGGATGGGAAGGACAGTGGGGCCTGTCGTGTAGGGCCTTCTGGTGGCTCATGGACTTTTGCGAGGCACCGATGAAGCACGAGAGCAAGTCCCAGAAGGGCCTGCTGACACCTAGGTGGGGTGGGTGAGTGCTCTTCTATCAGCACTCTTGCCAGCGTATTCAAAACGCCGTATCTGGAGCAAGACTGTGCTGCGGAAAAAGCAATCCCTGTCATTTATCAGGAATGCAGAAGGATGAAAGACATCACCCGTTAACAGTAACCAATTAACGAGGCCAGACTGTTCTCAGTTATTTTGGTCTGAGAGACTGAAGAAGATGGGTGCTGCTGATGTAACTGTCCCTGAGCTAATTTATTCTGCCACAGCTTCCGCCATGTATGTGAAGTATTTCCCAAGCCATTTATCTAAATGAAGCATCATGTACTTTTAAACAAGTAAGTGTATGGTGGTTACCCAGCCACATTCCAAATTCTGCCTCGTCTAAAGAAGAGATTCACCTTACTTTGGAGCCCACTTCAAGCCTTACTCCTGCCTCTTCCAAGCACTCACAGTCACTTACATATCTTGAGCCAGGTTTCATTAAACTGAGATTAAAAGGACTTTCTCCACAGACAAAATTATAAAATAGAAAATGTCTCATTTCAGCTTTTGCCTCCAAATACAAGGCCTGCCATTCAAGGGCGCACCAGCACTAATAACTTTTCTGCTGAAGCAGCTACTTCTATGTTATTCCTTTCAAATTCACGACAGAGGCTACAAAAGCCAGAGCAGCGGCAGCACAGGACACGTTTTCAAGAACAGACCGACAGCGCACATGCACTACTTTTTCCTCTGGGAGACTCTACTGCACCAAGAATACAAAGGACACAGATGCAAACTGCCCCGCTCCGTTCTCGCACTTTTACCTTACAGGTATGTCCTGTGAATTCAGCATATAAAGGTCTGGCCATGTCTGAAACCAGAGAGGAGTCAAAAGCATCTAAAAACTTTTTCTTTAAAAATCTGGAATATGGTGATTTCAATGAAATTCTGCCAAAAAGGAAATGTAGCATTTCAAGATAATAGAGCAAGCCTCATTTAGAGCTCATCAGAATGGAGACTGTATTTCTGGTTTTGCATTAAGTTCAAAATTAATAATAAATGACAATAAAAATGAAAGCTGTGAATGGAGCAAAATTTCAGATTTAGTGAAACAAAACATTCTCATTAACTAGAGCATTTTTTAACTTCAGTTTTGGAAACTCTTCAGCTTTTTCTGAAATGCATTTCAAAATCCAAACGGAAATAATGAGTTTTGGTAACCAGAATGTGTAAAGTGAACAACAGAGAAGAAAAGAGACAATGAGCAGCGCTGTGTCTTCAGGTCACGGTGACATTATGACTCACGTCTCATTCATTTGTTTAGGTTTCAACACCAATTGTAATTAGTGCCTAATTCATCAGCATTCCTGGGTTTGGTAGGAGTTTAAAATGACAAATATAGCAATTCCCTGTAAACACACAAACCCAGAAGAGATGGAAACAAAGCACAAGATTGGAAGATCCCACCTTGATTGCTCCCAGATTGCTGTCACCAAATTTTTCTGAACCATCTGCTGGAAAAAATGCCCCATTGCTGCAGCCTCGGAGGCTGAGCAGAGGTTGCCTTTTATGTGTCCCTCTGCTCTAGCAAGGTCATGCAGGAGGGCTGCTCCAATGTTATTCATGGTTTTGCAAGTCATACTAGCATGTTAAGATATTTTATTTTATTTTACCGTAAGTCACTGGGCAGCCTTAAAGTCACTGCAGACCTTAAAGCAATGAAAAGCCTTCAACCAAATTCCCTCTAAAATGAAGCCTGGGCCACGTTCTGGCTCCACTTCAAATTACACTTGTAAAGTGTGAGCCAAGTCCCTAAAGGAAAATGGAAATGCTTCCATCCACTTCGATAGGCTTTAAATCAGCCTCAAGCGTAGTCCCACACGCCGAACTCAGCAGCGCTTCATTTGGGAGGCGCCAATGCCACCATTACCTAACCAGGGCTGAGACTTCAATCAGAATATGCTGGTAAAACTTTTTTTTTTAATTAAAAAGATGCATTCAGGTGCAAAAGGATCTGCTCCTCCGAGGCTCTGGGTCTGAAAAGTGCCTCTCAGCTCTGCTTCATTAGTTTAACTAGAAGCCACTCATTGATCTTTCCTGTAAATGAGTGAGCTCTAGCACACCGTTAAGCAGTTATGCACATCATGCTGGAGGCAGAGAAAAAGCCTGCCTGGATGCTCGCATCTTCCTTACTGCTGTGGATAGCCCAGATAGGGAAAGGCTGGGGTTCTCCTCCTGCCTCCTTGGCATTCGTATGTATTTTTAGCTTTCCGTCTGAGGGTAGAGAGCACTACTTGCCTTCCGTCATCAAATAGTTCCCCCGTATTTTTGAATAAGCAGTTTCTTGCTGAAAGCACCACGACACAGCAGCTGCGTATCTATTTTCATCACCACCTTACCCAGCGCAGAGTTGACAAGGCTGCCTAAGGCTTCAGTGCTGCCGGGGAAAGAAAAGATCAGGCTTGGTGTCACCGAACCTGTGCCGCACCAGAGAAGCACATTACAGGTACACACACGCAACGATAACGTTTGTATCAGTGTGCTAGCGATAACAGGGCTTTGTATATGCTCACAAAGCATATAATAACTTACCTTGTTCTCATTTGCTATATTCTGTCTGTCGTGGTTTGGGTGCTTTTAAATGTCTTTAGAGCTATTTAGAATTACTCATCCTTCTGCGGCATGAAATGAGAATCTGAACTCAAGCTGCTGGTACAGAGCTTGTCACCGACTGTTTTCATCTCGGTATAATTACTTCGGAGATAGATGCCTTCACCAGAGAGAGATGACTCAGCTTCCCAGAGACCAACGCGCTCCCTGGTTCTCCAACCCCCTCTTGCTGTAAGAAAACTTTGCTGAAGGAGTTTGGGGCGATCCGCTGCCTAAAGCCCAGCCTTGCCCTGGGCTCTGGGCCAGCCAGGAGGCCAAGCCCAGCCCAGCGGCCAAGCCCAGCCCGCCTTCAGCAAGAATGGGGCAGGCACAGAGGTCCCCAGCAGAAACTGCATCAAGGAGCCACAGCCCAGCCGGGGTAGGCTTGCCAGGTACCAGGAACTCCACTTCCATGAAAAATACTGCAATTTGGAAATTCCCTTTCATTCTCAGCAGTCCCAGATACGGGCACCAGAGCAGAACAGAAACACAGACCCTGCTCTCATGGAGCTTCTCAGGTTTGACCTGCCACTGCACTGATTTACTGGGAGCACCGGGAGAATACACACACAACGTTTAATTATGGATGCTCCTCACCAAACCCATACAACCACACCAGCAATTAACCCCTCAGTCAGCAGTGCTGGTGGCAAGCCTGTCTTAACACCAGCTGCTTTTTATTTCTCTTAAGCTCCATACACGTAGGAGAGAGACAGGATTTAATTTCATCTGCGTTAAGATCATGTATTACTGGGTCACACATGTGCTGCACAAAGTGCCGCCGAAGCCTTGATGCTGCCAATGGCATCTTGTGATGATGGCAGAGGGACTTGGTTTTAGTCCCAGATCTGTAAAATCTCTTAAAATGAACTAATAGCAGCTGTTAAGCAAATGTATGGTTTAAAGGTAGCAATTAATTTATGTGATGTCAAGGGTCACACCCCACACTATCTGCAGACCAACAATTAAGCGGTATTTAATTCCTGCCAAAAGGCAGCAACAATTTCTTAGGACAATGGTATCGTAGTTGCTGTTTTTCTTGAAAGCGCTTTGCTTTGACTAAAACCTATTGTTGTATTTCATTTTCACACTGGTAGTGTTTCCCTTTTTGCATTTTCTAAGTGAAAACCAAATCCCAAAGTTTTCACACACCAAAAAAGGAAAAGAAAGCTGAAAACCATTCTTTTTCTGCTTTTCCCTTCCTGCTCCGGAAAGAAAGTACTGAAAAGCTTTTGACAAGTCAAATACTTTCAGAACCAGCTCATAGCCTTTTTTTTTTTTTTTTTGGCACCGGCAAGAATAACAGTCTTCGTCTTCCCAAGCTGGAAGATCACGGCGCAGTGCAGATCTGGCAGCAGCTGGGAGGGGCTGAAGCCGACACCGTTGCCTGCCTGAGTTAGCACAGGACTCACGGACAGATGATCTCCGTACACGAGCTGTGAAGTGCCACAGCTGCAAAGCAAAGGCACATCCTGCTCAGTCACAGCTGCGGCAATGGCCATGACTGCCGCAACAGCTTTAATCTACTGCTGGATTTGAGTTAACAACCTAAACCGGGGAGCCTTAGCCCTCCAGTCGTGGCTGTGCAAAGTTGGAAGCAGTCACGGAGCCAACCAGCCTACTTGCACGTGGTGTCCCACTGTTGCCAGACCCTTCCTGAAATTCAAGGCCAGGCTACACTATCCTTATTTAGCTCCAGTCTTTCATCCTACATTTGGTTTTCCAATAAAGTAAAGCAGGAAAAAAAGATTTTAGCAGGGAGCATCTCTTCCCGTCCCAGGCTTTTAACAGCAAGATCTCTAACCCAAGCGTATCACCTATGTTTTTCCCAAACCCAGGCAGAAAGAGAGGCACCTCCACGAAGAGCTTTACCCACCGACATCACGGTGGGATGAATCATCCCTCAAAAGGCACTTGTCTCCCTTTCATCTGCATCTCATCTGCCCAGATGTGGGGCCAGACACAGAAAGACATTTCAAGATAGGCGAGATGGCTATTACACACCTCAACCACACATGGGATTATTTAGGAAGAACTTTGGTTGGGGTTGGCATCCCCACGCTCTCAGCTCTCTAGAGACCAGCGCACTTCTAACGTGTGTCTGGTTGGACCAGCATATTTTAGGCCTAAGGCAACACCCATCAAAATCAATAAGAAATTCCTACAAACCTCACCAGACTTTGAATAAGGACTAAAATATTTAGTCACCAGAAAGAAGCTCAAGCTGTTACGAGGTCCTTATTAAGCAGGATAAAGAGATTAGCTAAAAAAAACCCAACAACCCACAACCAAAAAAGGCCTTTGCCTTTGCAGGGTGGACACTGCCACGCTATGGCTGAGGATGTGCAGCCCGTCCCGTGCAGGACCACGTGTGTGCCCTGCCCCCCCGGGGTGCCCGTGGGAGCACACGCCGCAGCAGCACCCTCGCTGGGGACCCCACCCAGCCTACACCTCCCTCCTCCTCCCCGCAACCACACCTCCTCTTTGCAAATTGCTTCCAAAAGCACTGATTTATTGGACTAAGTTTTAAGCAAGGCTCATTTTGGTTTGCTGTTAGCTGCTCACAAGAAAGGCACCTCGTCCCTGCCAGTTGGTCACCCTGCCGTCGACGGAGAGGGACGGGCACTGTCGGAGGATGAATTGCACCTGCAGGAGTACCCAGCTCCCCTCCAGCGCTAGTTAGGCTAATTAGGACTAAATACTTAATTTCTACCCAGCTCTGTTTCAGTGCAACAAATCCCACTTGCAGTGTCACTGTGCCACGGAAGAGACTTCTGCTTGCTGTAAGAGCGAGGCATTGAGCTGCAAATGCTGTTCGGTGCACGCAGCCCGAGGGCTGTTATACACGTGTTATTGTACCTACAATAACTACAGGAACAAACGCAAACACTGTACAAATACAGTCACAATGAGGTTCACACTGCCACGGCCACTGCTGGCCAAATGATTATAGGTTTTTGAGCTCATCTACACAACAAAATAAAATCAAATCTGTAAAACAGCAGGAAACACGCAGGCTAACACTGGAAGAAAACATCTTTAAAACTGAAGTGGTGACTCACTCGAGGATCGCAAGAACTGGTAGGATCCGGAATAATCAAAGGATTAAAAAAACAGAGTAACGAACCCCAAGTCTTAAGGGACGAACTGTTAGTACATGGTTCACGTTACCGGGTGGCTTCCCTTAGGCACCACCCCACTGAAGTCCCCTTGCTGAGGTCTGCAGCTGAGAAGGGCAAATTCAGGGGCAGGCTGGGCACTTACTGAGACTCTCCTGTGACAAGAGCCCGCAACAGCGAAGGGGGAATCAAAAATCTGGAGCTGGGCAGACCGTGTCTGGCAGTCTCCACTCAGCCTCATGTGATTTCACTCCAATTCTTAAATCTACTGGCTTCAAACCATGGTAAAAAGGCATATCCAAAATGAAAGGCAGGTTCTTAGAGCGTTCTTCTGCTGCCATCTGCAAATCATTATTTCTCCTTCATAAAAATAATTAAGTGCAAATGGCTACAGGAGGGGGAAGAAATTCCTTAGCTCCTTCCAGCAGGAATTTTTACCAGCAGCTGAAAAGGAGGAGAAAAGACTTGTGTTCAGCAAGTGTCCACGGGGTACTTCCAAAGCAGAGGGAAAAGGAGAGCAAATGCTTCCTGCACCTTGCTCCAGAAACAGTCTGCATGAGCACAACCCACCCGACACGGTCCCATAGCACCAACTGCCAACACACAGCTCCGCTCACACCCTGGGGTCAGCCAGAAAGGCTTCAGGTCTAAAATCAACTCCCCAAATTAATATATACCATTGCACGAGGCAGCATGGGGCAAAACCGTGCCCCTGCCAGGAACCTCCTGTCCCATGCCTGGCAAGGCACCGGGTGTACGAACAGGGACCGACGGGGCTGCTCCACAGACAAAAAGAGCCAGCAAGAAATCATCTCGGAGGATGTCTGACCCACACCCACATCTTATGGACTGCAGCGCTTCGGGATGGCGTGACAACTTGCGTCTTTGTCTTCATTTTATTCTGGGAATGAGAGGCAGAAGCTTGGCCCAAAGAAAGAAGCTGTTCGGCGTCTATCTCGTATGATCTTTTAGACAAGTTTTTTTCCTGTCCAATGTGAGTCATAAGACTGGAACGAGTGAGACTGTAAGATTAAACAAGTTATCAGGTCCCCATCGCTGGAAACATAAAATCCCTTTTTCTCTCCAATGGTAATTAACAAGGAGCAAAAGCAGATAAAACTAGAGCCAGCTGCTTGCCATCTCTGCTTAATCTTCAGATAACTATTTTCTTAAACCTCCTCAGACTAGCTGTTCTGCCTCTGCAGCACAGTGGTCCCTGCAGATGAGGCTGTCTCAGGAAGAAGGATAAGGACATAAAGGAAAAAAAGAAGATAAAGAGATGGGGGAAATGCCTGGCATGCTAAAAAGGGCAAAAACCTACAAAGCTATTGCTTAGAAGCAACACAGGAACAGAGATGAAAGGGAAAAGATTAACTTCTGTTGTTCAATTTTATGAAGGCGCTGTACACAGCCCGAGTTAATAGGGCTTCTTGCTGAAAATCACACAGGACAGAATTAGCAGCAGCTAAAGCAACTGGGGGAATTTGAAGATTAAATCTCAGCGCTACTTAAATGCTTGTTTGCCAGTCTACTGCAACGCTGTTTTGAAGTCTTTATTGTCACAACTCAATCCAGCTGAGCTGGGCAGTATTGTCTGTCTGTCTTTCCCAAGGAACCTGAAAGCTGCTGCTTGAGCAGGGGTGTACCACAGATGAGACACAGCCAAAGTGAGGACTGTGCCAACTTCCCCGTGCAATTCCATGTATTTGCCTTCAGAAAGCCCAGCACTGGAAAAAAATATACCTGCCTCATGACAATATATAATCCCCCTAGTCTAGCTGGACTAGTGTTCCCAATCACAACCGTCTGAGCCCAGCACCTCACTGGTCACTTCTCTAGTTTGCACCTCGTCAGTCTGTCTATGAGGATGTTATGGGAGGCAGCGTCAAAAGCTTTGCTAATGTCAAGATAAACATCTACTGCTATCTCCTCGTCCCCTGAGCCAGTCACCCCATCGCAGAAGGCTATCAGGTTGGTCACATATGATTTCCCCTTTGTAAATCCACATGGACTATTCCTAATCGTCTTTTTGTCCTTCAGACACTTGGAAATGGCTTCCAGGATTAGTTGCTCCATCACCTTCCCAGGGATGGAGTTGAGGCCGACTGGCCTGTAATTCCCTGGATCCTCTTCCTTGCCCTTCTTGAAGACAGGAGTGACATTTGCTCTCTTCCAGTCCTCAGGCACTTTTCCCAGTTGCCACGAGCTTTCAAAGGTAATCCAGTGGCCTCGCAATGGCATCAGACAGCTCCCTCAGCGCTTCTGAGTGCATCCCTCAGGCCCCACGGACTGCTGTATGTCCAGTTTGTTTGTACGTTCCCTAACACGATCCTCCTCCACCGGGGACAAGTCTTCCCGGCTCCAGACTTCCCTTCTGGTCTCAGGGGCCTGGGGTTCTTCAGGGCCAATCTGACCAAGATGAAGGTGGCACTGAAGACCTCAACCTTTTCCAGTTCCCCTGCCCCATTTAGCAGCAGACCCACATTTTCCCTAGTCTTCCTCCACTCCAGAGAGACCCATAGAAGCTTTTGTTGTTGCCCTCCACATCTTTCACCAGATGCAACTCCAGGTAGGCTTTGGCTTTCCCAGTCCCATCCCCACACACTCGGATAGTGTCTGGGTTCCCCCTGGGTGACCTGACTCTGCTTTCACCCATGGCACGTTTTTTTATATTTGATTTTTGTCAGGAGCTCCTTGTTCACCCATAGAGGCCTCCTGCCACCTTTGCTTGACTTCCTGGATGTTGCAATGAATGATGGGCAGATGATCCTTGAAAATCAACCCATCCACCTAGACCTCTCTTTAAGTTTTGTTCTTTTTTTTAAAAGGTCAATATAAAGTAACTCAGAGTACGTTCCAGTCTTCTTGAATCTCCTCTCCGAGCTGAGAAGTCTCAGCAAGCTCTACCAAAGGTACTCTTAGATACCACATTGATAAAATATTATAGATAAGACATCACAGTGGAATGATTTTGGCTTTGTTTTTCTCGAGCATAAAAATGCCAGAAGCAATTTTCCTCTCTTTTATCCAAACCCGAAACATATTATCAAGCTCTCTAGATTCCATTAAAGCATCAAAGCCGTGTTACACACCACAGTTCTTTAAAAAAAAAAAATCAGTGTACTAAAAAAAGTCCAAACTCCAAAGCCTGCTTTCAGTTTGAACTGTCAAAATATTTTCCATACGCAGTGCAGGTACACACCTACGACCGCCAGTCATTCCAGATGTCTTCCATGGTAAGGACAATTTTACTTTCTTACTTGCTAACTTCTTTATCCTTTTTGTGGACACACTTCATCCTAATTATCTATTAAAGGCAAGTACACAAGATGTGATTTCCAGTAGCACACCCACATAACGCAAGTGAGAGACTACACACAGACACATCAAGCAGGACTGCTGCTTTGACAGAAGCAACCAGAAGAATCTGGATAAATAAACACATCATTAAGGCTATGGTTTCTCACCAGTGCTCCAGGTATTAGGTCTGAGCCAAAAAAAAAAATCTGCTGTAATTAGCTTTAGCAGTTACCGAGAGCCTCTCCTGTAAACACCGGCTGTGGTGCTGCTGCTTTTCCCTCCATCCCAGCTCTCAGCGTTAAGAGTCTCTGCTCTGTTTCCAGCTTTCCCTTCTTTGTGGCTGGTCCCACATGGGTGTCTCCTCTGCCATGTCTCCCCCAAACACCATCAGATGAACAGACTAAAGCAACTGGAAGGGGTTTTTTTGATAAACCAGCCAAACTCGTGTGAATTGTTGGCAATTTCACATCCCCCAAAGGTTTCTTCTCTCTTTCAGATGAGGACTTTGAGTAAGACTTAGACCACTTGTGACCGATTCCATCTCTGTAACAGTTTTTATACGAAAAACCATGTTGAATGGTGGCACCTCAGCCCCTTCGAGATCCATCTGAAGCCAGGCAACCCAAGCTCAGTTCACTTTGACAAAGTTGCAGGATTACTGAAGCTGCTTAAGAGACGAGCTGTTCACGTCAGAGGCGGCTGCGTTGCTTCTTGAGGCCAGCAGTGAGACTGGCCTCAGAACTTTTGGCGCTCAGAGCTGGCAGATTCCAGGCCAGAAGCTACCATGTCACCTTGAAAATATACATTTCCTCTTGCCCTCAAAGGTACTGCAGATTAGTTAAAAGTTATCTGTTATCTGAAACGCGGTGACAGCGTAACACCGAGAACGCTCACGCTGCCAACAGGCACGCTCGCTAGATTTGCTGCCAGTGTCAAGGGGACAGCAGGATTCACAACGGTCGGCTGCCCAAAACAAAACAGTGCATTGTGCTCTTTAAACAAATGCCCTGTATCCAATTCCCTTATGCCTCTTTTACAAATTGAGCTGCTTAATTAGTCCATGATGAGTTATTGCATATATTAATAGGAAGCCCATGAATAAGCACTGTGCTGCTGCCTAGCTCAGCAAACGGGCTCACAGAGCTGCCATGCACATCGACTCAAGCACATGCACCCTGCAAATTAAAGTTGATGAGAAAATCCGATCTTCATGGGTTTGATTTTTTTATCTTGCTCCTCGCCACGTAAAGGATTCCCAGTCCCTGACAGCCGCTTGGCGACGGCAGCTTGAACAGTGGCTCAAGCTTATTTTGTCTTATTTCCTTTAATATCAGCCTGATAACAGTACAAATATTCAAAAGTAGATCACAGACAGGCCAAAACACCCCCATATGCTGCACACACAACAGTGTCAGTGAGCTACCATTGCTGCACAGCCATCGCTGTGATGGCCCACGGTGGCTTTTGGTGCAGTACTGGCTACAGCTGAGCACTGCAAAAAGCCTCATTCTCAACCTGCCTGAAATCTCAGCCTCATGAAAATATATCTAAGGTCCTCCTGAAATATGTGCTGCTCATTTACCTTACAAGCGCACCGTGAGATTATTATCTAGACGGCACCCTCAGCCCCTCGGCAATGCATAGTCCAGGCAGTAACACTGACCTGAGGCCGGACACGCGGACGGCACTGATCACCCCGTGGCAGCCCCGAGGTCTCACAAACAGGCTCTCGATGGCCCTTTGCTGTTGCAGGTGCCACCGATGACTCAAGTGAAGGTATTTTTCAGGAGGCTTGATTTGCGGAGGAGTAAAAGGAGAATTAAGAGCTTGGCAGCCAGGAGTAGCATGTAGCTTGGCAAAAGTGCAACCAACACCCACGGTAGCCTTCAGCCGGGATGGCCGGGTGGGAAACCCACCGCATCCCTCCACGCTGACAGTATCTGTAATGCTAACAAGCCTGTAACAATTATACAGTGTTACAATAACCTTGCAGAGCATCATCTGATAGTGCCACGGGAAGCTGGGCAGTTCAGGGTAACACGCGCTTTTTATTCTTTGAATTGGCTGCAATTAATTGGAAGCTGGATTTGCTGAGCGCTGTGTCCAAACATATTCTCTGCTGGTCACATGCTGCATAAAAAGGCACAATAATAAGTTTCTTGTTCCCATTTTAAAGATGGGGAATCAAAGTACAAAAGAGTTGCGTTACTCAAAATTACAGAAGCCTGAAACAGCTGGAAACTGAACCAAAACTCCAAGTGCTGGTTTTGTGCAAAGGACTGACTTTTCCAATGCACTGGAAATAGGCGATACCTTACGTTTACTGCAGAGAATAAGCAACGATGGGAAGAATTAAGGAGAAAAAAGAAAAAACCTTGCTCTTTGCTAATAAGCCCCTCTCTCTGCTGCTGGAGAGTGTGTGCCTGCTCACACCCATGAGACTGTAAAGAATCACAGCCAGACAGGCAAATTCCCTACAAAAGGCTCACAAGGGACATGGAAATGGATCTTTTTTCCTGATCAGAAGGCTCAAACTGACAACGTTCGGTTTGCAGAAAAGTCATTCTACAGCTTTGAGCTCTGCTTTGCAGCAAAAGTGGTAAAATTCACGATGCCCCTGGAATGAAATGCAAGCCTGGACCCGGCCAGGATGTCGAACCGCATCGATTATCATCAGGAAGGACAAAAGGCTGTAGTTTCAGTTTATCCTCTGAACATATTACAGCTGTCAACAGGAAGAAAACAGAAACAATAAGCCATGCCAGTTCAGTGTTTCCAGCTTCAGACTCCCAAATTTCAACATTTTCAGCTGGTGCAAGACTTGGTCCGTGGAACCAGCCATCTTCAAAGAAATGCATGGTGTTTATTTCCCCCTTATATCAATTACTAATGCTACCCCAATTTCCCTCTCCCCCAACCAAAGCAGCCCTGACTTTTACAACTATGTTAAGCTCCAATGTATAATCACATATTACAAGTATAACTCCAGCGGTGGCTGCCAAGAGCGTGGATGCCGGGCAGGACTAGGGCTGTCACGAGCAGACTCTGAGCACGACTGGTCCGGGGATGCTTAATCCTTCATGTGTAACACCATCAGGCTTTGCATTCGCAGCAACGCAAAAGCTTCCTTGCATACAGGAATTCAATTAAAGAACTTGAAAGGCAGCCTCTCGTACCACTTTGCCCAGACAGGCACATCAATTTCTGCCCACAATTAACTAGGGTGAAAAAAACAAAATGAAATCTGAGAGCAACCCTCATTCTCTATTGACTAAAATTCATACTTTGCTTTCAGATAAAGGCCACTGTCAATCTATCACCTTTGTCCAGTCTGAGTAAGCGTCAAAAGCAGGAAATGCTGAAGCTAGGATTCAAACCAGGGAAAACTTCAAAGTGACAAGAGAAGAAATAAAAAGACTGCGAGGAAGCAGAGTGACGGGAGGTTACACAATCGCTGAGAAGGAATGGGATTATCTAAACAACCCTGAAGACAAATACTCCTCGTTGTGATGGGCTACATGTTGAATTTGTTTCTTGCTTTTTTTAAAAAAAAAATTATCTTCAGCTATTTAAATTCTCTTTATTGTTCTATTTTTCAAGTAGTCCTCAAATCATTTTGATGTCAATACAGACTTTGGAAACACATTACTGATAAAGCGAGAGGTCTGTGGTCCTCACTGCTACATTACTGCTTCCGTGACAAACCTTTTCCTTTTATTCTTCCTTTCCTTTCCTCTCGTATTTTAACTGCCTGTACTTAAAACCTATCAACTGTGATACTAAGAGAAAAGTTAAAGCAAGAAACAGGGCTTATTTATTCTTCTTGCTTCTTCACTTATTGGACATCATCAGAGCCAAGACTGCTAATCAAAATGTCCTTTTAGATGTGCGGTGGCTTTTTTTCATATGGAATGTTGATTAAAGATTTAACTCAGACGATAACACTAATTTTATTCAGCGTTTCTAAAAAGTCTTAAAGTTTGGTAAGCCCCTCCTTCCTTATTTCAGTATTTGCTGATAACTGACTGGCCCGAATACCCAGAAATTAACTCCACCACAGGGGTATTATGCTCCACAGAACATGCAGCTTCTGGTAATACTGAAAAATGCAACACTTAGAATTGTTTGAATTCAGAGGCAAAGCAACAACAACAATGTTCTTGAAAAATTTCAGAAAATCAGCTGTTCAAAAATTAAGTTCCCCATTGGGATTTTAATATCAGAAAAAGATTATCTTCTCTTTTTCTTTTTTTTTTTCATTTCTGTATCCTTTTCTAATCATTTCGAGCTTTAAAATGGTTTATTGAAAAACAGGCAGGAGAGTGTCTGCTCTGAACACGAAGGTATCTTGCTCAGTATTATGCACAGAAACACTCCCATATCTTAGAACAAAAGAGAAAAACAGAAGGTAGAATACAAGAACACAGTACCATTTAACTGCGACACAATACTGCAATATTTGCTTCAAAAGTCAGCTGCTATGACTTTCATGACCACGTACAAGTCATAAATATAAACCCGTTAAATCTAACACAATTCAATTTGAAATTAAATTCTGAAGCGTCCATGGTTTTTCAGGCTCATACTTCAAACACATAAAATCTGTTACCACATGGATTTTCATTCAAGTTTAAGAAACTGCATGAAAATACCGATCTTGAAATGGATATTTCCAACAAACACCAGCTCAGACAACAGCTCTCTGTCTCGCCCTACTGCTGCAGGAACCACTGCTAAGTCCTTGGCAGACCCCAACATCTCACATATGTGCTCTGATATATATGGTATGTAATATAAAATATGTATTTGCACAGCCTCCCTGCTCCTGTCATGCTTCACAGGGATTTCAACAGACTCCTCCCGTGCCTTCAACATACCAAGGAATAATTTAGTCTTGTCTCTTAGCCTCTGCAGTGAAAAAGAAGTGCTGAAAATTTTACTTGAAAGAGGTAGAATATTTTTGTCACAGTGATGTGATGAAACACATACTGAAATGGGTATCATCCAGCCAACAACTTTCCTTTTTGAACAGCCATCCCAGGGTTTCTCTTGAGTAATGAAGAGATCACGAGACGTTGAGGGCACCCTTAGAAGGCAATGCCAAATGCTGAAGATGACAAAAGCTTGGGCAAGTCCTCAGAGTTTCAGTCTGTAAGAGCCACAATAACGTTATGTAGAAACAAAAATCACAAAATAAAATATACCGCAATATATCCCCTCCCCGACATCCTGGAACCAGCCGTAATAAAAAGATGCTCCATTCAGACGTGATTTCATCCAACACGACGAAACCCTTAAGACATGTTGGCTTCAGGAAGACACGGCCAAAGCACTGACCTACTTTTTATTTACTCTAAGAACAAAATCTGAGGACTGTAGGCTCAGTCCTGCTCTGTGACATGCTGGTGCAAAGAGGCAGGAAGAAGAGGAGGGTGGATGAAGCGCTTTGACTCTGTTCCTCTGAATAAAAGCAGGCCACAAAACCAGAGGAGCAGCATCACGCCCAAAGCGGTGAGTAACACTACTGAATTAACAGTGGGTAGGTCACGGCAAGAGCATACACATGCACAGTCATCACAAAATAGCGAAGCAGCAAATGCAACCCCATTCCTTCAGCCCCACCTGAAGTGACAAGCTCAGGGAGAGACATGGTTTTAAGGACATCGGGCAGCTGGGACTTGAATCACCAAAATCTGTCCTGGGTGATATAAACCAACGTCCTCGGTCACCCTTCAAGCACATCAGCACTCTCTCACCATTTTAGAGACGATGAAAGCTTAGGGGGTAAGGAAAGTCGGGTTGGTCATGAATGGGAGCCCCACACCTCCTATCCCTTGTCCAGTGTCCCCATGAGCAGCCCAGGCACCACACTAACCTGTGGCCTTCCAGACGGCTCATGCCTCACCACGACTGTGCTGGGCTGTAGGATTTTTATTCCATGCCAAATCCAATGATTTACACCGGCTATGGAAACAGCGAGCTGGCTGCATCTTCTCTTCCGTAGCAGCTTGCACCCGTCCAAGAGCCCACAACTTAGGCCAGATCTTTCTTCTTTTTACTGACCACTCTCTACACAAGCTCAGTTGCTCAATCGGATGTGCCTGCTTTGCTGGCAAAAAATAAGCCTAAGAGTCAATGGGAGTTCAGATCCATAACAACAAAATGATGGAAAAAATTGTAATAGAAAGAGCCAGAAAGCTTATTTCTTGGCTTCTGTATAGTAAGAAATAAATGCTGTTAGCTAGCTCAGCGTTAAGAAGTCAGTATTTTTCTGTACTAGTTTAAACTTCATAAAGATAATAAGGAGTAACCGCACTGCACAAACATTTCGGCTCTTTGCATGGATTGTTTTACATGAGGAAAAAAAGAAAAAATTGCTTCAATAAAAGTTTTAAAGGAAAACTAACTTGCAAAAACTAGGCACTAGCAGCCAGTTAATGACACCTTTTGTTTTTGCTGGGCAAGATGCCTAGAATGCCTAAAACTCCCTTTATTTTCCCTGATGAAATAGGCAGCCATTCAAGCGCCCCAAAAGCCCAACCACAGGGGTTGGGAAGTGATTAATACTACACCAGCTGACCCGCTGCAGCCCTTAACGTGTTTTTCCAGATAAAATTAGAAAATACTTCATCCTCCCTTTAATTTGCATGATATTCACCTGTATTTTCAACACTTATTACCGCATTCATAACAGAATAACAAGGCTAAAGACTGAATGTGAAATTGAGTTTCATTTCCCAGACTATGCATTACATTTTAATTAATTCTAATAACTGCTTATAGCTACCAGCACAGTGCCAAGTTGGGACTTGAACATATATACGAAATTTCACGAAAGCTATTTCTGCAAGAGTATTTTTGCAGAGAAGTATTCTTCTAAGTCCCTGGTTTTGTTTGGAATTTGGGGACAGTGGGTATCGTCTAGGTTGGCTGATCGAGAAGCCAGTCCCACCTAAGCTGAAGGAAAAGTGTGGAAAAGGGTCTCCCAGCTTTGCATTTGTGGCTTCTTCAGAGGAAAAAAGAAGATTTGGTGTTCGCACACTTTCATGCTTAGGAGGTACTTGCAATAAGTATTCGAAAGACTTTGCTCCCATAAATCCCAGCTCAATCCCCCTTGTTCTGGTGCCTACAGAAGCAGAGTGACACCTTCAGCGCTGAAGACCTTGGACCTCGGTCCGCAACGGTACATCCTTATCCAGCTGGGTCCCAATAATCCATATTCATGTGGGTGTTCTGGGGCTGTTACACAGAAAGAGGATATTTCATTAGACTTAGAGCTTCTGGAGACTACTGGGCACTCGGAAGGGAAGGGGTATGGCCTGCGGAGACAGCTGGATCTGGCCCCCGCCTCCGTTGGCGGTGTGAAGCAGGGAAGGACCACTAAGAAATCCCAGTGTCCCCCGAGCTATGGAACTACCACACAACATTCAAACAAAAGAGGTTTAAGGCGCTATAAAAATTCTGTAGTACATTTTCTTTTGAGGCAAGTGATCTATTACCGGCACAGGTTTCCATCACCCAAGAAGCTGTGTGAAACCAATGAAAACATTTCCACACCGAGAAAGTTTCAGTGTTTTCTTCCAAGTAACTTTGCAGCCAATTCAGTGAAACACACAAAACTTGCACAGAAACAGGCCTGCCTTCCAGTGAGCACGGATCATGCCGTGCCTTTCTTCTTTGTAAGCAGGAAAAACCATTCGTTTTCTAGAAAGTGGTTTCCATTTCATAGTCAGGAAAATAATATTCCAAGTGTCTTCCCTCCTCAGTGAAACTATTTCACATAATTCCCGCAGCATCTGGTTTTATTTCAGGAATTTTATGTCTGGCTTTGCCAAGCAACTGTTACAATTGAGACAAGGGGTGTGAACTAAAATGGGGGTAAGAATCTACAATATGTTTATTCTGAAAAGCTTCACTAAGGTCCAGACTATCCTTTTGGACAGGGGGATACGATTTCTGCTTCCGGCAGTTTCCTCTTGAATTCAGCCCAAAGACAGAAATACCTAGAGAAACTAAGAGCTTTGTATTCTCTTTTTTATCGAGCCTTCAATAATTATGCCTTTCTATGCGTGGCACGAGCTATATTTGAACAAGACAAGTGGGAAAGCACATGAAATCCAGTGATTTGCAACTGAAGACTGAGAAAAACCAGATCTTTTATGTGAGGTTTTAGGTTTTCACTGTGAAGGCGGCAGGGGAAAAAATGCAAGTTAATTTATAAGCATGATCTTTCCTTAAATCCTTTCCAAAGAACCAGGAAATGATCAGGCCTGTGCAAAGTTTCGATAAGCAGCTTTCCAGTGTGGAAATAATATTTTTTGTGATAATGTGGGCCAGTGGCAGAAGAAAATGGCTGTTTGGGGCACTTCACTGCTACTAGGACATGAAATTCCTTTTAGCAGGGTCTGCTTAGAAAGCTTCATCCAAAGCCAGCTACCTGCAACACCCCGAAGCTCTCCACCACTTTTACTCCAAATCCCTGGTATAACACCCTCCGGGACACAGAGGATTAGGTTACCAATGATGAGGCTTTCCCTGATGTCCCTGACCACGAGCATCTCTGTAACACCAGACTGATGGAGCTTCGCCTGGAGAAGAGGACTCTGATACCTCCTGAACCACTGTTTCCAAAAAACCCCATCTCTCTTCAGTACTCATGCTAGTAGTATTACTACTCTCATCACCATCTTTTTCACTCTCTGGTATTCTCTTTCCCCATTGTGTTAGGAGCAGTTGTACGCTCTTGCCTCCCAGGGGAAAGATCAGCTTTGTCACTCTTTCTAAGCTTGCAGACGGCACGCTCTCACTACAACGCAATCTCCAAAAGATGACCCCCTTTCAGGAGTCTTCTTTAGCTTTCTAATTTCCCAGCATGCTAATTGCTGGTATTAACAATCACTTGCTGCATCTGGTTGCCTGTGCAGCATTTGCCACTTAAAAGGATTTCACATTTATCAGAACACACTTACTCTGGCAAAGCATTTGATCTAGAGTAACACACGGTGCCCTAAATTGCAAGAGGCCAGACTGCATTAGCTCTCAGGGGCTTACGCCTAGTACATTGTAAATATATAGCTTTAAACATATCCACTTTTGATCTCAAATCAGAGAAAAATAATAAAATAATCCACTAAAGATGGGAGCTTGGAAAGATGTGGTGACTAAAAGCATCCTTTGTTTTGAGGCTAAGCTGGCTCTGAACCAGAGCTCTCTTACTAGAGATGGAGAAAGCAGTTAATTTGTTCTGCTACTAAAAAACAGATTAAAGTACAAGGCTAAAGCACAGTAAATAACATCGTGTTCCTTCTCAAAGCCAATCGAATGGTTGTATAAAACAAACAGAAACATTTTATAATTCAAATGGAAAAAGAAACGAGGTTGAATTTGCACCAGACAGATATTTTTCTCTCCAGGAGAAGCAGTAGCAACCTGTCTTCCATTCAGGAAACACTCGGCATGCTGGCAAGTAATCCATCATTTCAAGCTCTTTCTTTCCTTCAAGTAATTATTTAGAGTTCACAGTGTATTAATTTAACGGTAGATCTCATCTACATAGTATGCTAAAAGCTCACATTTAATCAGAAATCAGCCTCACGCTTGCTAAGCGCCACCTCTCCCTCATTTCTTTGATTTGCCTAGTTCTGGCAGTGTTGATGAAGGACAAGGGTCTTTATTCATAGGCAGGCAGCGCAAGTTACCCAAAGCCCAGTAACTCATCGTGAATGACACAATGGCCAGTTCCAGGGCTGGGCGAACAATTCACGCAGAGCAACGTACCCAGTTCAGACAACGATTTCCACCAGCTTCTCTACTTATAAACTGCCAAAAGACTTCGATATTTTGTAAGTGCATAAAATATTTACAGCAGTAGGATGAGCACATTAATACAAATGTCTTGAAAAGCTACGGGATCCAGCGTTAACCCCGAAACCCTGGCACCGCACAAACACGGCAACGCGTTCCGACAAACGTACAGAAACTGGTGACATTTTTGAGGGACAGTGCGGGGACAGCAAAGCTGGTTTCAGGAACACTCGGAGGTACGTTAAACCACGCCATACATATGCTGCGTAAATGAGCAGAATGTATTATAGTAACCTCATTGGTTACTACAATATAACTGATAATAATATAACCGATGCCACACCCTGATAAAAGCTAGAGAGTGATCTGGGGATACAACCAAGTACGAAAGACAGGGTCTATCAGCATTTATTAATCCTCCACATCCCTTTCACAAAAGAACAGCTCTCTAACAAATGACCCCCCCTTCCCTCCCAGACTAATGCAAACCCAAACCCGCCACTTTCCATTTCATTCAAATCACAAGACACACTTCAGGAGGTAACAAATTGAAGGGATTCCTGCCCTATATATTTTCACAACAATCGTTTCCTTTACTTTATGCAAAAAATGTCATGAATATGTATTCCAATAGCAGCACACATAAATCAGAGCTCGGGGTGAATACACAGCATGCAGCTCCTCAATTAGAAATCTGCCTTCCCTGGGGATTAAGCAGACTGCAGAAAAACACCAGGAGCCACTTTGTCCACAGCAGAAGAGGTTTAAGTAATGCAATGCCCCAGGCTACGTACACTCCATGCACAGGCTGCGGCTGCCCTTCCCCCTGCCAGGCTTGCTGCGCTTCCCTCTCAGACCGATCTTACAATGTGCAATGTTTGTCGGACCACCCAGTCCCAGAGATTCACAGGTCACAGAGGTATCAGCCTGTAACGCTCATCTTCAGCAAAAAGCACTTGTTTGAAACAGTCTAGTGTTGCTCTCAATGACATCTGGCTCAACCACGGGATGAGGCGCAGAGGTACCGAGTCTCCATTTTTCTTTAGACTTTCCCAGGATGGAGCACTTCCAGGGAGGGAGATCACTTTTTCATGGTATTTTTATACGAACAAGCAATATTTATTTATGTAGTGCGTTTTATCCAGAGACCGGATATAAACGATGACGTGATGCTGGTGCAAGCCACGTTCACGCAAGGAGGATTTGGTGCTGTGGCTACCCACGTGAAACCGCAACCAGCTAACCTTCGCTGCTACAGACGGAGCAGAACCCTGCCTGAGGATTCAACCTGGCTGATACGGGGCTCACGCACAGCTCCTGGAAATTAAAATCTCTTATGACTGACACGTGTGGTTCTCGCCCTGAGATAACCCTCTGCCTGGACGCGGAAGCTCACCGAGGGCAGGGGAGCCCCAGCACGGACGGGAGCAGGGGTGCTTGTGCTGCAGGGCGGTTTGGGGAGAGTCACGTTCGGCTGCTCAGAGCTGGCTGAGATGTGCCTTTGCGGTGCTGCAGTCCCACGGACCGACACCAGGCCGTGCATTTAAACCCTTCACAAGCCGATGCCAAGCAGCCTGAAGATCCTCACCAGCTTCTGGTCACCTGCAAAAGCACAGAGCGTGGGTGTTCCAGCAACATGGTGAGCCTGGAGAGGAGGAGCTGGGGCTCCTGAGTGGGGCCCCAGACAGCGGTAGCACCCCACCTCTGCATGGTCCAGATCCTGTGAAATGCAAAACTGGGAGAACGCAGCCCAGTCAAACTTCACGGAAACCAGCAGGCACTGGAGACTTCAGCAAGTGCCAAGTCAGGCCTAAATCCCTTACTGTATCCAGATCACAGGTTTGGAAAGGACTCTGCAATTCTCCTATGGAAAATCCGACCTAGAGAAGTGCAAAGTGTTATTACTCTTATCAGCATCAATCGTACAGTCAAAAGAAAGGTGCAGTTCCACCAGGACCAGTGGTTTGACTCAGATGCCATCTACAAGCATTACTTCAAAGCAGCAGCAATTATCAAAACAGAAAACTGATGAAACACTCAAATACTCTGTTAAATCATACTCAGCCAATGGTATTATTTTCTGTATTGTGAGTGGGCAGGATCACACATCTTCCAAAGACCTCAAGAGCAGAGCAACTGATGTCGCACGACTCAATTTATTGGAACCAGTTACACCCCAACCAGCAGAAGGCCAGGACAACTCTCACGAGGACAAGCCAACTGGACTACAAAGGAAAACCATGTGTCTCTCCGCATCTCATTCTGCTGTCGGAAGAAGGCATCGAGAAAGGAGAGGAGCAGAGCAAAATGAAGAGGCTGGCACTGGATGCAGCAGGTGCCTCCCCTGGAAATGATGCCTATGAACATGTTCTTGATGCCTAAAAGATTTCTTGCAACACCTTGTATTTCCATGCTTAGGAATACATCATGCTCATCATTGCTTTTTCATCATCACTTATTTCATTAGCAAACGGGGTCTCAGCAACAAACTTGGGTTCTGTGGTTCCTTAAATTCAGCAATACTCTACTCTGAGGACGTGCCAATAACAACAATAAAGATCCTAGAGATCCAGATATCGCAGGTGCTATCACATCCCATTTCAACAGAAAATTTCCACCTACTGTGATGGTAACCAAGAGAAACAAGAAAAAGCCTGAATAAAGACTGCCTTTTTATACTTGCAAACCTCATAAAACCAGGTGGGTTTACTCTGTTTCCTCTTTTAAGATTTCCCCTTAGCTAACACCAAGGAGTTGCCATTTTCTGCCTACAGGGAATTTGTTGTGGATCAGCTCAAAAAGCACGAGAGCAGAAAAATGGGCATTTTACTAGTAACTTTGGTTATTAACTGCTGCCCTGCACATGTTTATGGGAAAATAAGTTAGCTCACTTCTTTAAGATATGATCGTGCTACTTCCAGGACATCACCATAATTTAAACAGCAATTCTTATGCAATGTGCAGGAACCACAAGGCAAGACGTTATGAAATGTGCTTTATATTGGTACATGCTCGGGAGGAACATTTGTTGTCTTTAAATAGCACTGCCTTTCAAAGAAACTGATATAGAAAAGAAAAAGTAGATAATGACAGTCTGGGAATGAGACTTTTACAGGCAGGTTCTCCCTCTGCAGAGCCTTAGATGGGGCAATCCCAAAAACCTCACTGCCAGATTAGGGCCGGAGCCGGTTACCTGAAACAGGTGATGTGTCAGTTACGGCACTGGATGAGCATTAGAAAGGTAAACTTACATTTGAGGCAATAAACAAAGAAGAAGCAACAATCTTTTTTTGTTAGGTGTGCAGTGTCTGGTTCTTATACGGTGTGTTAGAAAGTATTTAAGATAAGTGGATTGACTGTCACGTTGTTCGCTGGAAGGCAGGAACCGTTTCACGCTGATAGTTCAGGCTCATGGTGTCATGTTGGCTGGCTTCAGACTTTTCATGTACCGCTGGTGTTACGGCCGCTGAGACCTGTCTTTCCTTGACCCAGCCCCGGGACTGCTAGATATCAGCTGTTCCGCTGCACTTCAAGTGTCCTCAATATTTTTCCATTTTCTTTTTTTAAAGCAACATTTCAATCACTCTTAGAAGAGAAACAGCTTTTCTAAGGTGGGGACAATTTCTCAAAGCTGCTCTTCTTGAGACTATAAATGTCCCCTGCAGTGATTTTTTTTTCACCTAAGCTCCACTGATGCATTGATTCTGTTCGTCTCCTCTCTAACCTACTGTTCCTGGGAAAAAACAAATTTTGGCAATAACAGCAGTGCCAGAAAATGCATTTGAGATGTCTACTCTGCTGCATCTCCACAACTCACCAGTGCCAGCACGCATGTCCCTGCTACCTGTACATCAGCTTTCAGATTAGCACACATTTTTATGGCCCATCTAAACCTCCCTAAAGTGGTTTAAAATGAAAGCGCTGATGCATCAGCCCTTGCTGCAGAACAGGAGTGCCAAATGCAGTATCCGTGCAAAAGGAAACAGATATAATCTTTGAGCATCTCTACTAGTGATGTACAAGGAAGGGTCAAATGAAGAGCAACAGCAGGAAAAAAATCAAATAGAAAAATCTGTAATATCTGCCAATGCTAACTTTTAACTGGCTCAGATGGGCTGGCAAGTACAGCAGCAATGAGGAGGATGAAGTCAGGCACGCTAATCTGATTAACAGGTGATTAAAGGACACAGATCGAGAAAGGAAGGGGGTAAAGGGTTAACAAATACCACACTCCTAACAGCAGAAGAGGACACTGTCTGCCTTGATGATGAAATGAGTGTAGTCTTGACAGATCTGGGTCTGCTGTGCTTAACCTCTCCTGCAAGGAGATTTTGAGCTGATTTGCTCTGTCAGAAGAAATCCTTCCTGCTGCTGAGCGCTTCCCCTACATATTACGATTTAGCTAGCGGCAGGGCGCACAAACAACTTGGAAATCACTTGCTGTAAACTTGTGTGCATCTCCCGTGCTTTATGGCTTTCCCAGAGTTGTCCTATAAACACACACAAGTTGTGAGGCGAGGCCACACAAACAGAGGTGAAATAAGGACTCTAAGATGCATCTCTTCTCCGCGATCCCAAAAGTAGGCATCCAGCCTAAGGCATTTATTCAACTCCCACTGCAGGAGTTAAACTTAAGCAGGATGAATCACTGCAAGTGCCCAACTCTTTCTTCTCATTTTAAATATCCCCCTCCAGGATTTTTCAGAGGGAGATGCAAGAGGAGACTCTTCAACTAAGGCGGCCAGAGCTGCAGCAGCACAAACAGAGCATCACACGTCCACAACCAGGTGCGTCCGAGGTGGCACCACTGGGTGCATGCCCAGTAAAACGAGATGGAAATAGGTGGGGTGGAAAAGACTCTAATAAACTGAGCAGAGATCACATTCAGGAGTTCTCTCGTTGCCTTCAGCTGAATTCAGGCCTAGGTTTTTGAGAAGAGAAGCGAAGCTGGATGCGGCCAACAGCCGGTGCTTGGTGAAGAGGGACAACGTAGTGCTGCTGCCCCAGGGCTCGCTCCCAGCCTTGGGCGCAGATGTGGGTGACATTTGAGAGCCAGAGGCAGTCTCTCTAATAGCCCTCAGTGGACTTTTCATCCATTAATTAATCCAGGAGCTTGCTGAAAAGTGAACTTTTAGCAGCAGCGAAGTGTCCACACACACTGTGAAGAAGCATCTTCTCTGCCGTTTTCAAATGCCTCTCTGCTCCCTTCGGTATGTGTCCCAGTGGAAGGCTCCAAGAAAAAGCAACTCTCCATTTGCTTGCCCTGCGTCACTTCTGATTTTGCAGCTTTCCCACATCCTCCTCTATCCAGGCTCCAGGCGCTCTCTCTGCTGAGCACTTCCCCATGCAGGAGCCCTGTCGTACCCTCCATTACCCCCACTGCCCTCCTCTGAACCGTTTCCAACTCAAAATCATTTTTGAGACTGAGGTCCCGGAGCTACACATTGTTGTTAGGGTGTGGGCAGCCATAGCAATGACCTTGCTTTTATTCTCAGCTCCTTTCCTGATAAATCCCTGTGTGTTCATTGGCGCTGTACGCAGGTTTTGGCTGGGGTAGAGATAATTTTCTTCACAGTAGCATGGGGCTATGTTTTGGATTTGTGCCGAAAACAGTGTTGATAATTCAGAGATGTTTTAGCTACCCCTGAGCAGGGCTTACCCAGAGCCAAGGCCTTTTCTGCCTCTCACCCCCCACCAGCGAGCAGGCTGGGGGGGACACAAGGAGCTGGGAAGGGACGCAGCCGGGACAGCTGAGCCCACGTGACCCAAGGGGTATCCCAGACCATAGGACATCACACTTAGCATATACAGCTGGGGGAAGAAGAAGGAAGGGGCGGACATTCAGAATGATGGTGTTTGTCTCCTCAAGTAACTATTATGCATGATGGAGCCCGGCTTTCCTGGAGATGGCTGAACACCTGCCTGCCCATGGGAAGTGGTGAATGAATTCCTTGGTTTGCTTTGCTTGTGTGCACGGCTTTTGCTTTGCCTATTAAACTGTCTTTATCTCAGCCCACAAGTTTTCTCACTTTCACTCTTCTGATTCTCATCCCCATCCCGCCGGGGGGGAGTGAGTGAGCGGCTGGGTAGGGCTTAGTTGCTGGCTGGGGTTAAGCCACGACACGCTGACAGAGAGATGACGTTTCCAGAAGCTGCCCAGGACGAGCCACTGTAACACCAATCCCCAACTCCCCACGCAGAGGACAGAGTTTCATAAAGCAAAGGACGGACATCGGCAGAGAAATCAGTGGGGCATGGATGACCCTACATCAAATGGGCGTCAACCATAACAGTACTTCAACATTTAAAGTACCAAACGCCGCTGAAGCAATGCTAACAGAGAAACCTGCATGTCTCTCTGCTTCCGAGAGCCACAGACCCTTCCAGGTGATTACCAAGAGCATTTGTACAATGGGCTTTTCATGTTCTTCAGTTGACACGATCAGATATTCCTTACAGTCTATTCTATTTACATGATACACGTTTGCCAAGAGCTAAATGCTTTCAATGACAATAATCTACTGCAAGCTACTCATTTAGAATAAAGTTCTCCTTTTTCCTTTACAGTGACACTTTCCAGTAATGAAAGCAGCCGGTCCCCAAATGCCCCAGGACTTACTCTTAACTGGAATTGAAATATGGAAATCCAGGAAAAAAAAAAGTCATTTGCACTTGTTGAGATGTGCTCTTAAGCCAGAAAAAGTCAGCAGAAGGATATCATTCCCTCAGTGCAATGCCCAGAGATCTTCAGCCTTGGGCCAGGTCTCCTGCAGCTATAAAAAAATATTGTTCTTCTCCCTCCATAAACCTACATGAATTCACACCAGCAGGATAAGTACCAAGTGAACACAAGCTCTACCAGATATAACTATCCATTTATCTATAGTTCAAATAATGTACCTAAGCTGTGTATATCTGCTTGAAGAACAGGTACTGTGCACTACTTCAAATGTTGCTATAAAACAAGGAGTTTTATGAATACCTGTTGTTTCGTTAATCATCGATTTATTTCTGAAACCTGCATACTGGAAGTCAGATCAACTTTAGGAGAAAAAGGAAGAGAGATACAATTTTATGAGAAGATAAAAAAAGAGGTTTATTGTATATTACTATTATAGTTCCTCCCTCAGATGTTTCAATGTCTAAAGAAATTTAAAGCGCTCTCTGTATTTTCCTCCCTCCTCTTCAGCGATGATTGCCTTTAGATATATACACCAGTTACAGTAATATAACTGAAAATGATGACATGCCATAGGCATTTTATTATGCATTCAGTTTTTTAGGACTTGCATTATAACCGCATCGCAGAAGCCTGGTCAGTAAAGCTGAGAGAACTTCTGCAAAGATAGCAAACCTGACAATTTCCCATTTCATGTCACATTTTCAAAAGCACTGAACATACCTCCCTCTTAAATGTTACAGGTCTTCTAAATTTGATACCAATAAACACATTTTTCCCTTTATACATGTCACAGAAAGAGCCAAGCAAATCCATTAAACACGCAGACTGCTACCCCATGAACGAGGCGTTCCCTCAGACCAAATGAAATCAAAGCAGCCCAGGCACATGCTTCCCTGGCGTGCTCAGTTTTTGGGTAGATAGTTCTCAATTTTGCTGTCCAGAAAGCTGCTGGGAAGAGGGAAGGAGAGGAGCAATTCTGTGTCTAAGTGTCCCTCGCAAAAACTGAAAATACGGTTGCTGTAAATGTTTTTAAAGACAACAGAGATTTTAGAAACAAGAGGCGCTTTCCAGCTGAAATTGAAGCAGAACATACGGCCGAGTTCCCTGCCCTGATGTGTAAATCTCTACCAAGAGCAGCAGCTTTTGGAGGCACTGAAGATATGAATGAGACGGGCACACCCGCTCCATCTTCTGCCCCTTCGACACACATTTTTCTCAGAAGCATTTCCCTCTCACGGGAGCTGGGGTCTTGCCCACACAGTTCACAGCAGGACACTCCTTACCTTCCTCCAGGGCACGCGGCTCCTGTCCCCGCCCAGTCATCACAGGGACACATCTCCAAGTCACCAGGTCATTAAACCACCCACACACCGCAACAGCAAAACCTGCTCCACAAAGAGACTCCAAAATATGCTAACCCCATACCTGCCTCTGGTCCCTCACCTCACTTCGGCAAACCAAAAAGCACACTTCGCTCACTGGAAATCTTCCTCCATGAGCTCCTCCTTGCACTAGGGACCACAGTCAACACTGGATGCAGCTTCAGTTACTGTTAAGCTTATACATCAGGAAAAGAAATCTATTTAATGGCAGTTTCAGCTGAGGTAACCATCCTGCTACTGTTCTTGAATGTTCTCCTTGTAACATACTAATGGTAATCCCTGAACAACTGTTTGTTCCTGTAATATAACCTAAATAGACAACATAGCTTTTGTAAAAATGAGACGAAAGACATGACAAGACACTCTTTTGTGTATTTGACAAAAGCAGCAGACGATGTAAATGAACAGTTTTGAAAGACTTTTCAAATGGTTCACTCGGCTGATTTTTGACTGTCAGCAAAAATTACCGTTAAGATGCCCTGCTTAAAAAGGTCTGTATGCTGTTCCTGCAGCTCATACAAATCTCAGTAACCGAGAGCTCCGAGGCAGTGATCAAAGAGGTTTGTTTTCTTAATAATTTTAAAGTCTTCTGTATTTTGAAGCTTTTGCTCCATGGCCTTAAGAAGCACATAGAGGTGCATCTTCAGGCAACATGGGGGCCCTGCATGGAGACATGGGTGTTCAGCAAACCCCTGGCCAAAAGGTCAAGTCCAAGTGAAGCAGATATGGTCAGCAGGAGAAGCTATACATGCTTGTTATCAAAGTAAAGCAGCGGGGAAGCAATGCCACTGCTCTGACAGGATGGTGTGGGATGAATGGGCAGGTGAGGAGCAAGGCTGGGCAGCAAGCAGAGCCGGTGACCTATCACCGTGGCACGTCAACAGCTCCCGTGCTGGGCAGCAGTTCCTCCCTGTCTGGGCAGCAGAAACACAAGAAAACTACTGGGGACTTGGTGGCTGTGATGAGCTTGGACTAGAAATGTGGTTGCAACCCCCTGACAATGTAGGTAGCAAGAGCTGTGAAGGGGGTTGGGATGGACAATGTGGCTGGTCACCCTTTTGGGTGCTCTGGCAAAATCTGCTGGTCTCCAGGTCCCGCAGCCACACACTGCCCCTTGCTTGTGGCTTTGGTTACGGCTGCAAAGAGTCCTTGGTGGGAACAGAAGGGTTTGGGGGCTGTCGGGATAGCTCAGGGCAAGAGCTGGCTGGAAGATCAGAAAACTGCATTTTTATTCCAGCTCTGGGTTTTTCAGATTGTGTTGAATGGAGACATCTGTGCTGGCCATTAAAGCCAGGGTGAGAGGAACCCCTGGGGCAGGCGGCATGTGTCACCTCCTGTGACTCACTGCCTCTGAGCACCCACCGGAGATGCCATTGGAGCAAGCACAGACAAGGAGAAAACGAAGCCTGCCAAAATCCGAGTTCACCAGGATGGTGAGATGTTACAGGATCTGGAGCTGGCTGAGCAGAAACCAAAGCTATAGGAACGGCTTTTTTTAATGTTCACAGCCAAAGCCCAGGCTCCTGATCCTGTAAAATCCCAACAAGGAACATGAGCTTTTTGCACACCCACAATGAGTTTCAAGTACAAATGGCCAAAGCTAAAATTCTGAAAACAGATGTAATTCTGTACATTTATATGGTTTTAAACCTAAAACCCCAGGAAGGAGAGAGGAAACATTTTACTTCTGGATGCAAATTTTCTTTGCATTTGTTTGTAGCTCTACAGCTGCAAAGCTAACCAAACCAGACCAAGCAGAGGGGTGACAGCTCAACCTCGGGTCTGGTTTTAGATTTACTCTCCTGGAGATCACCGCTGCCTGGAGGGGACTGGGAAGAGGGCGATGTGTCCTGCCAGCACAGGTGACCCAAGGAAAATCACAGAGGGATGTTGCAATATGGGGATTTGGACCAATTCTCTCAATCCAGAGCTCCAGCGACAAAACAGGCAGGCACAGGGGGCACATGGAGTGCTTGGGGTTAACACAGACACATCTGTGCTACAGAACCCCACAAGCAAAAGGAGAGTATCAACAGCTGCCTGCCTTTGGGGGGTGGCTCGACATCTCTGGATGGAAAAGACCATATAGTAAGGAGTTTTAGCACCACTCGCAATGTCTTTGCCTGCTAGCTCTTGTTAATGCTAGCTCTTCTTAAACATCCCCACAGTCCCGGCTCATCATTTAATACCCAGTTTAGATCTGCTATTTGGAAAGCAAACAGAATGCATCCTCAGAAGCAATTATAAAAAATACTACTGATATGCCTTTAGCACAATCAATATTTGAATGACACCAAAGCAACAAACAAGATGAAAGAGATACTGGAAGCTGAGCTGAACAGGTCAGCAATGAGACTATTATCCTACCTTCTCCTGCAGAGAGGTACCCGCCTCCCGTGGTGTGGGAGACGTGCAGGACGCGGACCTGCGAAACGTTGGGCAAAGACCTGAAGCATTTCAGAGCTGGAGCGTTCCCAGGGCCTCTGCCCAGGACCGGGGCACTTGGGAGGTGCTGCTCCACCTCCTGTCCTGGCGGCTGGCCCCCCCAGGGCAGGGGGAAGGGTGACAACACCAAGGATCATCTTCCTCCCGAAGTGAGCACTTTGCAGGCCAACATGGAAAATCCTTTGTTATCTATTGCTTTGGGTGTTGCTATCGCCTTTTGTCTTGGAAAAGCAGCTATAGACTTAAAACTTCTATTTTACATATTAAGTTAGATATATTTAGTCCAAATGTGAATTTATATCTAATTGTCTCTCTCAGTTTAACTCTGTGGCTTTGACAGAATGAAGTACCTTCTATGAAAATAAACTCGGGTTCTTTGTGCCTGAGGCAGATCTAGACAGTTATCTCCTCTATGGGATTACATATGAATTCTTCATTATAAGCTGCATTATTTGCGGCAGTCTCTGCAGCACTAGGAAATTCTGATTCTCTTTTTGGTCCTAGCACTGAGCTTCAAGGAACAGATCTGATACTAAGGAACTGCAGTCAGCACAAAGGAGTATTTCTTAATAAAGTAAAAATGCAAAAAAAAAAAAAAAGGGTGATCTTGGCTTGATTGATGCCACTTCATTTGCATATGCCCACTAGCAGTACTTTGGTTAATTAATACATATTTTGTGTCTGTAGATGAATATGAAATAATGGGTTTGTTATTGAAGCTTTAGGTATAAATTTATTCAGTGAACAGGGTAGCTTACTTCCTGGTGTATTCTCCCAGTATTTTCTGTGCAAATAAGACATAATAACTCTCTAGAAGGTGGTGACACACATGACAAAATCCAAGAAGGATGCACTTATATTTTAAACCTAGATGAGTTAATTAGCTCATAAAATGGAAGAACTGTTTGGAGGGGGCAAGGAGGGGAAGGATGAGAAACACCTTCTTCGAGTGAAAAATTTTGTTTTGAAAATATTAACCCTTATGGGTCGAGTTCAGCTCTGGAGGCCTCAATCCAGAAATGCACTTAAGAAGCACTTACCTTTAAGCAGGCGCAATAGTGCCACAGAAATTAAGAGGACTGCCAGGTGCTTGAAAGTTAAGCGCTCTGCTGGGTCACAGCCTGGGTAGTCAAAGGTGGAATTTCATTTTATTCTCCAATCTGTCTCACCAGCTTCCTGTTCCAGCCGCTTCCAACCAGCTCAGGGAGAGACAGGATGCCGAAAACAACGCTAAAATCCTGAGTGCAGAAAAAACCCTAATATATACTTTAGTGTCATGGTATCTCATACCTTAGTGGCCAAGTTTTTAGGCAAAGCTAAGGAAGTTTTGTCAACCACCTGAACTCTTACAGAATTTGAGGAAGGGATTTGGCTGGCAGCTTAATACCAGGACAAGGAGGCTGCCGAGGAGGCAGCTCACGGTGTAGAGGTCAAGCTGCAGCGTTTTCCCTTGCTGTGGGATTTCTGAGAAAACCCTGAAGTCAAGGAGATGAATGAAAACTGTGTACAGCGTTACTGGGGTTAACTCCCTTTTATGCATTACGACAGCAGTGCATCATAGTGATTAGATCATCTATGAGGCAATAACCCTGTTATGAATAATAAATGCACCACAGGGAAGCCAGAAAGTTCACTGCTGTGACAGCATTCACTTTACAGGGAGCTCCGACTGTGAATGCTGTTCAAAATGAGTCCCACAGAGCACCACCTCTGCAGTCTCCATCGAGTATCACAAGGACACACCAGACTGAAGCATAAATGCACTGGGAAACATAAATCATGTCTAGTTATTTCCGCTGTTATTCTCAATGATGCACAGGGCAAGTCTCAAGTGATATCACATCAAGGGACATGCATTCAGCGCCAGGCTCTTGCTAGTCACAAAAGGAAGGAGGAGATTTTCCAGGATGGTTGAAGGATATAAATGATTAGTTCCCACTGAATTTTGCTGGGAATTTTCTCCTCCTTGTCACACTGAAGCAGTCACTCAAGCCTGCTGGTACTGAAAGAGCTGCAGAAGAAGTGAACCAACTAATTTGAGAAGACCACCGCACAAGCTGATACTACTTATCACTGCCATTAATCCTGGCAGAGTCCAAAGATGCCAACGCCTTTTCTAAACGCATGAGACGATGCAATTCTTACCCCAATCAAGCTTCACATATACAAAAGCTACCTGAATATGGTAAACTAAGCAAAAAGAGCTCAAGTACGTTAGATTTATTTAGACCAAAGTAAGCCATGGGCTGGACACAGCACAATCTGCCAGAGGCAGAGATCTTCCAGAGCTTTCTGCAAAGCTTCAGAGCCGGGCATGACTGTGTACCAAGCGTTAACATCCTTATTAAGTGTTTTACATCTGCTTTGGACTCAGTGCATGCTGAGGCTTGTGACAGCACAACAGCAAATCATGCCCAGTAACGCTGAAAAGCGAAAGGTCAGGAGGCAGGTGACTGGCATACAATCACTCTGGACTGAATTTCTTGGAGGAACGGGTGACTGTAACATGGCACAATCCATCAAACCTGGCCATATGCTGAAATAAAAGAAAGTGCTATGAAGCAATCCCAAAGAGCAGGATATCGGTCTCAGAAGGATTTGGATGTTCAAGGAAGAGTCCAGGAGGTGATGGATGTGAGGTCCTCCAGCAAAACTGGGATGCTTGAAGGGCATGTGCAGGAGGCAGGGTAGAAAGGCCTGCCTTAATTTGGGAGTGAAGCTGGCCTTACTACAGGGCTGGGACGATATTTGGTCATGAATACTATTATTGTTATCATAATTTTCTGCTGACTTGGAAGAGCCAGGACGGACATACGCAGGGAAATGCAGTCAGTCTCTCTTTCTTGCCGTCACCATCAGGCTGTCAGCTGCCTTGTAACTGTCTTCTGTATCGGTGAGGAGTTCCGATGAAAAAGAAATACAGCTTGAACAGTTCTCAGAGCTGAGACTGCGATTGCAGCAGGGGCTCTTGGAAAATAGTGGTTTTGTTTGTAAAAACGAACAGGTTTGACCTGAAAGTCCTTGAGAGAGGATGACTGCAAAGCCTTGCAGAGGCACTGAACACACTAAAAGCTGGTTGGGAATTTCTAACTACAAGCTTTTCGGTTGAAAATCACAAAAGTGTAACAGCATTGATTACATTTTCACCAGGAACAATCCTCAAGCCTACAAGAAATCTGTAGTCAATGAAGAGAGAGTCTTATCCTTGAAAAAACCCAAGGCTCAGCGATTACGACACAGGACCACTCCCAGGTCTGAGGCTGCTGCCCTGCCTCAGTCACTGGAGGCTCGCGAGAGCGTTAAAATCAACTTAGTGGCTCTGGATGAGGTAGGGAAGAGATCTGATGCCCACAGCCCCAGCGAGTGCGTCACAAGTTAGTCTTCTCATAAGAAAGGACAGATGAAAAGACAAAAAAAATAACCTTGCCTTTGCAGTCGTGATGAACAGGGAGCTTTCTGAAAGCTTTATGAATATAATGGGATGAAAAAAACCTCATTCTTCATCTCAGTTTATTATTGAGCCTCATTTATTGGGGCGTAATTTCACGTCAAATTTTCTCTTGGCATTTCCCAAGCGTGCTCTTTGTAAGAAGACAAAGTTCAGTTTGGCTTGGAGTTGGTTTTTAGGAAGACACAAGCCTGTTTTTTGTTTTATAGGGTAATTTATACCCCAGACATTGTAGGCTAATGCACAGAGTAAATGGGCTGCTGCTCACCTTGTATAGTGAAGAGTGAAAGGAGAAAGCAGATTTCAGAGAGTTATTGTTTCAGACACCCAGAAATACTTTAAAGGACAGTTGTCCTCCAGGGAGTGATGCTATAAAACCAGCTTTCAGGGGGCCTAACTTTGCTACGTCTCAGCAATTCCTGCCTGAATTGCAGGGAGCTACTCAGAGAGCCAGGACCGCTCGGGCTCATGCATCATCCCCACACTAACGAGTGCTCGGCGCTGGAAATGTGACCACGGCCCAGGCAACGGGGGACAGGGAGGGACGTCCCAAGGCTGCTTCCACTCAGCAGAGCCCAGAGGGCTAAAAAGCAAATCAATGTGCCTTGCAGTACAGAGGGGAATATGTCAGTTGAAACGGTACCGCAAACCTTCTTTGGCTGCTCATACCCATCGCTGCTGTTTAAGAGGACTTAAGTAATTTATTTCCTTGCAAGAACATGGAGGGTGAGAGCCACAGCATGGCTGTGCTGGCATCACCCATGTCAACTCCTTCGCCTGCCAGACACACCAGCCTATGGTGAATGTCAGCACAACAAACCTCTGGCCCACACAGTCCTTAAAAAGCCTGCTGATGTACCCCAAAGATGCAACCTAGATCCCGTATTTCAGTGTGCCATGACACCCCTGCCCAGCCAGCCAAGAAATGTCTTCTGCTACAGGAAAGTCTCTTGGGTCTTCCCCACAACAGCAAGGGCCGGCTCGGTGAGATGCATAGGGCGGCACTTGCAGGTATCTCTGGGGTTGGAGATGAAGGCAAACCATTGCCTGAGCATCAAAGCCAGGACTGCCAGATAACCGAAATCTGTCTCGGCAAGCATCCTCACCAGAGCCCAGAATGGCGCAAATGTCAGAGCAGACCATGCACTGGCAGCATGTGCTACGTTATCTACCGTGTTTTATCCCAACATCCATAATACAAAACATGGACAGTGAGGCACCCTAAGCCCCTGCTCCAGCCCCACACCTAGTGGGGTTCCACATAAAATATTGAGGGAACATGGCCAGGAATGGATGTGCACCTGAGCAACATGCATGAAAGGGTGAAAATGCAGAGACTCATGGTGTGTCCTTTGCCACATCTTTCTTCACAGAGGATGGAGAGCTAGAAGCCCAGGAGAAGTTAAAGGCCTTGTGGAATGGCTGTCGTGCCCAAGAAACACAGTGTGTGATGGCGGGGTGGGGGGGAATTGTCTGTCTTGGGGATACTGGAGGTGTCTTTGATGTCCACAGCCTGGATGTGGGTAGTCAGATGAGCACGAGTGCTTGAGGAACCCCTGGAGCTACCTCACCAGACAATGTCAGTGGGTCCAAATCCTATAGCAGTGGAAATTCAAATTCAAACTTCCACAAAATTCAGTGGACAGAGCAAAATGGGAATGGCTCTGTTCAGCAGAAGGAGCAGAGTTAGACCAAAGATGAGTGCTGCAGAACCTCCCTCAGGATTTAGGCTCCATTTTCTAAAATCAGTCGGTGAAACGCATAAATAAACCAAAATTTGCTAAGTCTCTATGAACCTGCACGGCCCCTTGCCCTTGCTCTCCACAGCCCCTTTAGCTATGGAGATGCTGTGGCTGCTCTCCACCATCCGGCCTTCTCCACCCGGGCCCCGAGGCCGAGGTGACCAGGGTGGACCCCGACTATGGTCCAGCATGTTAAACCGACGTCTGGCAGATCCCTGACCACCGCTTGCCAGAGGCACCGAGACTGTGAAAAAATCAGTAAAAAGCTGACACCTGCCAGAGTTTCAAGAGAAGATAAGGCATGGCTGAGTCCTAAAATGGGCTGCTTCATCCACCAGTGAATCTCAACCGCAACACACGGCCTGTTGCATGGGAAGAGTTATCATGTTTCCCAGCAAAGACAAGCAGGGTCTTCCCAGCACAAAAATCAACCTGTCAGTAAAAACACTAGAATCAACTGGGGTGAAAATAGCGGTCCCTTCCCCCCGCTACCTGTCCCCATCTGTCAGCAGAGAACAGGCAGGGATGACAAATCATTTTCTATCACGAGGAAAGAGAGAGGGGAGCTCTGCGGCTGCCTGCCTGCAATACCCTTTCCCGAGGAGGGCTAGCTGTAAACCGCCCGAGCACTGCGGCGGTAAGAGCCGAGCTGCTCTCCGGCTCCCAGCGCAGAGGTTATAGCCCGTTTAGAAATAATCAAAATACGGCTCCATGTCCATGGAGGCGGTTGTGATGAAAAGCATTTTACCAGTTTGGGAAACTACACCGCGGCTTCTTATAAAGCATCTTCAAGCACCAACAGTAAATACTAAGAGCTGACACCTAAAATGCCAAACATAGGATCTGAATTCATACTTGTACAGATTCCTGCTCTTAAAATAAATGCAGGCAGTGATTGCATATTGTTCAGTGGTGGAAATATTTCTTCCAACCACACAACAATCACTCTGAAGAGCAAAATCAACTTCTCTAACAGGGATACCGGTGCAAATAAACAGACTGTGACCGTACAGGAGGGTAATGTATTACCGGTGTATCACTATTTCTAAAGCTATATTTCTAAGACCTTTTGCAAGGTCAGTCCTACTCTGCCTCTTATTTTGTTCCAAGTTAACTTGATTTTTATTTGGAAACAGCCTAAAGCCCCAATTTCTAAGTGGATTTTGGTCCCCGACTGATAAAATACTTCTTAAAAGCTGGTCTTGAGTTTATATTGTTGGCAAGTTTGGGTTGCGTGGGGAGTTTTTTGTTTGATTTTTGTTGTTGTTGGTTTTCTTTTTAAATGTTTCCTAAACTGCAGGAGTCTCCAGGGTCTTGGCAAGCCATAGGCAGGTCTGTAATAGTGCGCATCAAACCCACTGCTGCTGTGGGTGCTCCAGGCTACAGGGAGGCTTTTTGCGTCTGGAGATGGAGGAGATGTGATCCATCCCCACGCAGCTTCGTCCTGCAGATCAGGCTGGGCCAACTGCAACTCCTATGTCTGTTAAATAAAACTTGCCCAGGCTTTAGTAGTTCTCCTGTTGCTTTTAACACACTTTAGCCCCCAACTTTTCAAACTGGTTCTTGCTCTAACTCCAAAATTTCTTTCCGTGATGTGTGAGCCCAGAGTTTCACCCCTTTCCCCTCCTGCCAACAGCCCCACTCAAGCATCCCCCACTGCTGGCACTGACTTCTGCCTCATACTGTAATGGGTTTGCCTGGCAAGGTTTTGGTAGCAGAGGGGCCACAGGGGCGGCTTCTTTAAAAGCTGCTAGAAGCTTCCCCTGTGTTCGATATAGCCAGTGCCAGCCGGCTCCAAGACAGACTCGCCGCTGGCCAAGGCCGAGCCCATGAGCAGCGGTGGTAGCACCTCTGGGATAACAGATTTGAGAAAGAAAAGAAGTGCTGGGGTGCAGAAGCCGCAGCCGGAGAGGAGTGAGAACACGTAAGAGAAACATCTCCGCAGACCCCAGGTCAGTGCAGAAGGAGGGGCAGGAGGTGCTCCAGGCGCCGGAGCAGAGATTCCCCTGCGGCCCCTGGGGAAGACC
>JAVKLA010000084.1:11730553-11799453 GCA_034782735.1 Sagittarius serpentarius | reverse complement strand
TGATTCCCTCTCAACATTTCAGCATATGAATAATCGTACTCATATAAACAAAATGGGCTCCTTCATGGATGAAACGCACACAAGAGATTTGTACCATTAAAACGCTATTTAATCTATTTTACGGGTTTCTGAAAGACTGAAGGGTACACAGGCATGGTACCCTCTGGGAGAGGATCAATGTCACTGCCAGTGCAATGAGGTTACTTCTGTGCCTAAGCGGCTGCAGGATGAGAGTCCAATTATTAGAGAAATCACCACTAACAACAATATGCTCAATGCTCTCATTGTACCCATTTGATTTTCCAAGCTCCATATTCCCAGCCCTTACAGCTATGCACAGGGATGCAACTCTGCCTGCTCCATGCACGCAACTGCTGGCTTGGCAGCACCAGAAATCTGGCCTGTTGAATCTAGATGACAAATTTGGCGAAAAAAATTTGGGATATGAAGAGGACATGCTGTTCTTTTCCTCTGGAAACAGTTTAAAAAGATCCAACCCGAACTTTAGACAACTTAACAAGCATAGTAAAAAGTAGCTTGAGTCAGTCACTAAACCTCAAAGGGATCCCTGAATTGTGCTTTTCTTAATGAATTCAATAATCGATTCTTACTACACAAATAAGGTGTGGGACGGATCAGCTAATAAGCATTCTCAGTTAATTGCTTTCTTCAAGTGACAATTTGTACAAATGATACCATCAAAGCAGTAATAATATCCTTATTGATTAAATTAATCTCTAAAAGACAACTCAAATAAGTTTAATTAGCAATGCATGACAGAAGCACAAAATACTCCGAAGACAACCTTGTAACCCGTCCCAGACTTTGAAATCATGGCAACAGTCATGCAACAGACTTTTGCATCTTCATTTAAATAGACACGCGCAATTTTATGGAGCATCTTTAGCAAATATCTGTGACTAACCATGAAAACCCATGAAACCTTCCCTGCAGACAAAAAGCGAGATGCGGCAGAAGCGGTCTTCCCACTTAGTCACACAGTCACTAAAAGCCAGAGCCACAAACAGTTTTGAAATAAAAGAAAAATTTTCAACAGAAGGAGCAGAGACAGTCAAAGAAGCTGCTGTGCCAAAATTCACGTGTGGAGCTGGTGGGGACCCAGAGCAGCGTCAACAGTTTCAAGCTGTGGAAATTGGAAACCAGATTTATAAAATCAGAGCAGGAAGTTGTTCAGTACAGCAAAGGGTTAAAAGAGTTGGCTCAAACCTTGTTCAGCAGGAGCAGGTTATTCTTGCTGGGACCAACAGCAGGAGCTGGGCCTAGGGAAGGGGCCAGGTTGTGACCCACAGCACCCGCACGCTTCCCAGAACAGGCAGCGGGAGCCTGGAGCCATACTCGCGCTCCCTATTCCTACGGCAAGACCAAGACCAGGTATGAGATGTCACCACACGCCCCGGCTCTGGCAGCTTCACCGGCATCGCCAGGTCACCAGCTGGGTGCGAGGATGAGATTTCCGCAAACGATCTGCTGGGGGGAGTTATTAAGGCAGGAACCGATCAATGTTTGGTCCTTCTGACTGTCAACACAGTAAGAAAGACCTGGCGCTATTATAATTTGATTGCAAGGCACGCTTTGCGGGGGCCGGGGAGTGGGGGGAAGATGGGAAAGAAAAGGACATTGAAAACCTCTCAGTTGAAATATTAGCCTAAACTGCCTTGCTTAGCAAACACTTCTCTGCTGTCTGCCGAGAAAAGGGGAATTAGACTCAATTCTGCCTCGGGAAGTGAAGCAGTGGACATCAGGGACAAGAGGAGTGAATAAGCACAACCTTCCAGAGACACTCCAGCGTGATAAAAGAAAATACAATAATACAGAGAACAGCATGTTCCCCTTGTCAGGGCCAAAGCTGCCCCGCAAGCAGAACAGGAATTTGCCTGGGGCAGCAACAGGCTTAATGGCTTTATTATTATTATCTGAGCAATCCGAGGATGCTTCCCAGCACGTACGGGAGAGCAGCGAGCCCAGAGCCACTTCTGTAAATGTGAGTAATAGGGGTTTATTCTTTTAAGTGGTTCATGCAGGAACTTTCTCATTTAGCTAACTGTATTCAGCAACTGAAAGAACCATATGGCCTGTGTATTTCACCACACATAGGTAGAGTACAGCTTATTTTAGAATATTTGAAGCATATTAATAAAACAAGACTCTTGCAGTGCATGGCCTTGGCCCTTCTAGGTTAGGACAGCCCAACCTTCTCAATTATTTATTTCATTTTGTTATTCGGATTACTTGCATTTAATTTTACCACAATGAGGTTAGCTTGTGCTTTTGCCTGGAACACTGTGATTTTTCCATGTCCTTCTCGTAGCCCCAACGAGTTTATTAGCTCATTTTTGTTCTTTGAGCATTTTTGGTAATACAAGAGTATAACGTCTAAAAAACGCCACATGATTCTTAGAAAGATGATGGAATTTGTACCAGCATCAAAAAGAAAAGAAATTCTTTCTGTATTTATTTTCATCCAAGAATCACTGGAACAAACAAGAAACCACCTAATTACTTTTCCAACTACAGCCAGCCACTTACCAGGCAAAACAGCAAAACACCCACAAAGAGCCTAATAATTTTCTCTTCGAGTTGATCCGATTTTATTAACAAAAAGTCCTACGTTACTGGTAACGTGCTACGGCTGCTACGGCCCCCAGCCATGGCAGATTGCAAGCGCGTGAGGGAGGGCTGGCAACCTCTGTACGTCAGGACTATCAGAAACAGATACATCCATCTGAGAGCTGACATCTGCTTGAATCCATAACAACTCTCTGTTTCCTTACACATCCAATAACTAGCCTTGGATAAACTATTGATAACACACCATCTCCAGGACCTCTCGCCATATGAGCTACCTGACCTGCATACGTAACAGCCAACATATATTAAATGGGTCTGACGTGCCATGAGCTCTTGGTTGCTAAATAAGACACTTGCACAGAGACTGATTTTTTGGAGCTCATGAATCTCTGAAAAATCTACCTTCTACATAGTCTTACAAGGTGGATTTCCTGGGTATTTTGGCTCTTAAAACCACCAGTATTTTTAAAACCTTGACCAGAACACACAGCATATGAGTCTGCAAACAGCAGGGAAACATACGGGTTAGCAATGCAAGCTTGGGAAAGTCACTTGGGGAAGAGGGGGATTATTTTTTTCCAAAAGTATATTTATTAGATAGCCCTTCTAAAAAGTTCAGCACGTGAAAAAGAAAAGGACATATGCTCATCAGTTGTCCTTGAGACAACCATCCTGTTTTCCCAGTTAAGAAGCCAATATTCCATGAAATCTCCCCAAAACCTAGCAGATGGGTTGAATTACTAATTGTAAGAAGACTAGTTCCACAATGGTATTATTAAAAAAATCCCACAAACAAACAGACAAAGGATAGCCACAAGACAAGACTGGTTTACAGCGGTATCTCTCTAGACCCAAGAACTGAGCTGCATGGTGATGTGCAATAATCACTTCACATGGAGAACAGCTATGTGGCGTTTTTAAAGCCTTTAATTTCTATTCCCTTGTTTAAGTGAGATTATTGCTCCCCATAGCCAATAACAACAGATTCCTTAAGTTTCTTCTGACTTGCCAGCAAAGCAAATATCCTCTGGTAAATCTATGAACTGAACAATGATTTTTCATTTTTACAACAGCACAGTCAATTCAATTTTCCAGTTATAAGTCTCAAGCCTCTCCATATCAGCTTGTTAACGTACAAGTGCTGTAATCTAAAACATGCCTGGAAGAATCACCACAGACTTTGCCATCCCAAGTTGCTTCTGAACATTGAATTCACTGCTTATGAATCACTTCACTGTATGTAAACACTTGAATCACTAAGCAACATCTAATATTGCACATAGTAATCAAGTGATGTTGTCGCAGTGGATTCTGTAACGATGAATGTCTGCGTGGATGCACTGAGGCAGCTCTAAAAACATAGCTCATAGTGTTTCACTTTTAAAAGCAGGTTTTGCCTGTTTGTGAACATATTTTATTTGCAGATGCTAAATGCCTGTAAAATATTTTCAGGCTTTGTGTCTTCTTGAGATACTCACAAGAGCCCCACCAGCCCCCCTAAGACAGTTCATATTACAAAAATAGCACTGTATTTTTCCTGGTATTTAAGATACCTGTAACTTACAGCAATGGTGTGACAACGTGACCAGGGCCTGTTCAAGGTGACATGCCATTTCATCTCAGTAGCTTTTTGCATCAGGTCAGACAGATAAGAATCCAAGGAAAAAAACCACACTCACCCTGAAAGCAAGTTGTTCTCCCCCCTATACACCTAAATTAAAATGCTATAAAACACATCAATGCTCAGTTCCCCTGAAGCATTCTAATAACTGTTTATGCTAACTTGTTAAAGTGTTGCTTTGGGTTCCTTAAATACTCTTAGGTGCCATTTTTCTTGCAAATGTGTCACAAACCTTGATGCCGAGCTCTATGTTCTCCCCTCCGTACACATCCATCCCAGGATCGAGAAGCCCAATCTCTCCAAAGAATTTTCTGTGCACAACAAATGAGCAACCGATCATCGCAGGCGTCCTGCATGAAGAGAAAAACACCGGAAATGCACAATTATTGACATTTTCCAATTTTTAATGGACCGAGGGCTAATTTCTGCCAAGCCTCTGTTGGCTTCAGATGCTTCCTGCCATCAGTTATCCCAGAGATTTTGTGGCAATGAGTGAGCTCTGTATCTTTGAAGACATTATTTTACCACTGCAATGAAATTGTCCAAAATTCAAGCTCATCTCACTGTGTATAGACTGGAGAAAGAGTTCTCCTGGGATTAAATTACTGAAAAACTTTCTGGTTTTGGCTCTGTCGCAAACACCTTGCTGTGTCTATGGGCAAGGGCACAACTTCTTTGGGTATCCATTCCCCACAAGTGAAGGAAATGTAATAATGGCTTTTTCTTTCTCTTACTTTCTTCTAGCATGTCTAGTAACAGAGTAGACTTCAGGACAGATGCTAGTTTTTATGGTATCCTGTGAAACAGGGTTTCCGATTGGGATCTTTATAATATATCACAAAGGAATCATCACCAACCAGCGACAACAAGCTAAATTGCAAATGTGCAGAAGCAAATCCTTTAAAAACTCAAGACAACTGTTTGCAGAAATATCTGCTGTGTCATTTGCCCAGTTCCACCAATACTGACAGTGCTCTGGGTTAGAGATCAAGCTGTCACGTTCGTCCTGCAAAACCTCATGCCCTCCAGCTACCAGCGCTGCTCGGCTCCACCTCTGCGAGAGCTGCCAAGCACAGTGTCCAGTCAGGGAAAATACTAGAGAAAAAAGAGAGTAGCACTAACAACACTGACATCAGTAGAACAGCAGAAAGACCGAGGAAAAACTCAGTGTCAGGTGTTAATTTATAAAAACTATGCAATTTCAAGGACATAATATATGGTTGTGTTTACTAATGAGCCTGCTTGCCATGTGTACATGCACCGTCCCTCCCTCATTACCTTGCACCAGATCCCCATCTGATACAGCTTCCCTGAGATGAGGATGCTGCTCTGATTTGCGCAAGCTGAGATAACATTTTGGGGGTATTTCTGGAGTGGTTAAACACTTGTGACCCTCTCCATAAAATTGCACTTTGCCACAGAGCACGGTACTGAACAAAACCGTATCATTATGCTCTTGCTGCTTGGGGATACACTAATCTGTTGCAGTTACGGCATGTGGAAAGTCTACCCCCTGGGATATTTTCTCTACTAAAATAGAACCGTAAAAACCATTCTCCCCTTTAACTTGCTTTCATTTGAATCCATGCTGTAAGAAAAAAACGAAGGGTCCACTTAGAGACATCAGCACGGAGGAGACAATGAATTTTACAGCTAAGCCACGCCAAGGTACTGCCAGAGTCTGCTCTTGTGGGGAGCTATGGGCCCCTCCTCCACCCCCGCCCACCCTGAGCTCAAAGCTTCGAGTAGGGGGAAGGTCCACCACGCAGGATGGGATGGCGACCACCTCCACAGCTCCTCGCCTGGGCCTAGGGGACACTCGCCTTGTGCCGCCTGGGGAAGACTTGCAGGGTCTAACACCAACGGTAGCCCGGGTATCTGGAAATCTCACACCACTTAGAAATGCACATTCTCCAGAGAGAACCTGGTCCTGAGTCAGAAGTGGGGCAACGGGATCATGTATTTTAACGGCAGCCCCAAAGTCCCGGCTCAAAGCACGTTTCATGGCTTGTCCATGCCATGGAACACGTTCAAGGCTGAACTAAGCAGTTACGGCTCACGGAGGAGGGAAACAACCTCGAATATACCCAGACACGGCTTACAGATAGCAAGGATCAGGCCCATGTTCAAACTCTCCATCCACATGATGCAAAACACCCATGGCTGCCAGAGGAGCATCTGGGGTCCCCAAGGCACCCCAGGCAGCCGTAGGTCTCAATAACCCCCCAGGGACCTGCAGCTTGGCTCTGCCGACAGCCAGCCAAATTAATCTTTGTGAAACCCTTGAGCTCCTTGGATGAAGAGTTCTAGCCACTTAAGTATTATTATTTATAGACATTTTAATACTTTTAATAGACTGGTAGAACAGTTGAACACTGCTGCCATATTAAATTAGTTAGAATTGGAATCCATCAGGGTTTTTTTCAATAGATTTCTTCCCTGACAGCAAGCTCGGCCTTCCTTCCAATAAGCAGTGTAATGTTTCATGGTTTGCTGCCACTCTAGTACTTAAGATTTCAATTCTATTGCTTTATTTGTAGCAAGTTAACTGCCATTAGCAGGAACAATTCTTTCTGAAATGATAACCATGTTACAGATGCCAAATCTAATAGCTCCATTATCCTAGATGAACTCCTGGAATTAAACAGAAGGGCAAGTTGCTCTGGTTTTACACGGAGCATGAACAATCTCGTTCATCTCCTCCACTGGGAATAGGTGTGGGGAAGCACAGGAACCTCTGACTTCTCAAGTCAAAACCTCTTCGGTCTGTTAAGGGCACTCAGAGAAGAGTTAAAGCCAGAAAAAAATCCAGGTGAAAGTTTCAGACAAATGAAACTGCATTTCTGACCCAGTAATGTGGATCACTGGGAACTCACCACCAGATAAACAAAGTTTTCTCAACTGGAAGCTGCTCAACAGCCATGCATGGGAGCTGTACCCCAAGAAAGCATTTTCATCATTATTTTGCAACATTACTTCAATTTATAGACCACAGAGTCACCGATCCTTTCCAAAATGCTCTTGGAAACAGCCTGATTGGGATTTTGTAACTTCACCTTCAAATCTTCTTCCTCTTCATTTTGCTGCACAGTCTGTTTTCAACACACAACACCATGAAGCATGCAAAGCAGTGCTCCCGAGTGGATCTGAGGTCCCTCAAGCAATACAAATTAAGTGCTACATTCTTCTTTGTAACAATGCCTCCATATTAAATAAATGAGGAATCAAGCGGCGCTCAACAATTTAAATAAAAACACCATTTGATTTTGTAGTAAATCCTTCAAAAAGGTGGACGTTTACAATAATAGATAGCCCATGCACAATGAAATAATGGCCTGCAGACAAAAAGCTGATAAAGCCTCTTGTTCCTCTGCCCCTTAATTAAAAGCATTAACACAGTTTGTTTTTAAAAATCACACAGCTCAGCTAAATGCATTTTTATTTGTCCCGATAGCTATTCTTTCTTTAATGAGAAAGGAAAAGCAGAATTTGGCAGGAAAGGATGAACAGAGATGTTTAGCAGAATTATTGGTTTTGTATCCAGAAATCCACAGCGTTAGTTCCTTGCTATTATTTTGGCTGCCTCCTCTCCGCAGCAAGTGATGAAAGGTCAAGAAGAGCAGCTTTTATGAAATATCATCAGCATGAATCTCTAAATAAAGATGAAGAAGATACAGGGGAAAACGTTTATCCTAGCCTATTAAGTTACTTTAATGGTCTTCCTTTCTTTAGTGCACAGTTATCATCTAATGATTAAAACGTCTCAAGTAGATTGCTTCTTCAATTCAAGGAAATTAAATTTTCCTACACAATTGGATTTTGCTTCCAATTTTATACTAAAGTGAAAGTTATAAAATATGTAGAAAAAAGATATTAAAAAAATAATTAGCAGTCATACCACTGAGCGCAAGAAGGCTGAGAATATACTTTAAGAACTGCTGGGGTGTCCAGTTTCCATTAAGCTGCTGTTGTTTTTAATGAACTTCAATCGTGGAATTGCTCACCTTCAACAACACAATCCCACTGCTTTAAGGGACGTGGCACGGAATTTAGCACATTTAGGATGGTCCTTTACCTGCTCAAGAGGCGTTATGTGTCCCTCTCCCAAACTTGCCGTTCCTAATTTAACATACCAAATTCAAACATCTTTTCCGTTTTGAGTCTTGTCCAAAACCTGCAAAATTTCCCACTTCTGTTGCCTGTCTGCACCTCTGCGTTTCAGCTGGGGGTCACTGGCAGGAGCCAGCATCTCAGCAGGAAACGCTGAGAGACTCTGAGATGAATGGCTTGAATTTCAGGTAAATTATCAGATTCAATCAAATTAAGCCTGTGGCTTTAAATGGTGACCTATCCATTATTTTCCTGATGATAACATGATAAGAAAAAAACACCATCTTTATTTTTATGTGACGCTCTCTGATAAAACGTTTGATTTTCTTTTAGCCAGCGACAAAATTAAGGACCTGATCTGCAAACGGAAACAACTGTCAGTGATGTCACCCCTGTGCTTCCGCATTTGTGGCACAGTGAACATATTGCAGAATAAATAAAAGACCGGGATGAGTAACGCAGGTTTATAGCAAGAGAATACACATGTGGAAATTAAATACAAGCAGGTGGCATTACCGATTGATCCCTCTGGTCGTAAGAGAGGGTTAATGAGCCCCTGCCCAGGGGCAGCAGCCCCCCCGAGGGGCAGAGACCACGCAAACCCCTTTGCTCCACTGCCAAGAAGCTGTGTCCCGGGGGCTCCGGGACAGCTCGGCCTCACAAGGGGACTCCGGGCTGGAGCCTTCCCGCTCTGGCTGCCTTCCTGGCCGGTTCAGCCCACTGCCGAACACGCACTGGGCCCACTCTGACCACAGCAGGATGGCTCTGGGGTGGCAGAGGGGCAGCGCCTCTGCCGAGTGCTCCAAGGGCCGCCGCGGAGCTGCTGCCATCCCTGGGCGACGTGCTCTTCTTATGGGGATCTGCAGCCAGTCTTCGGGCAAAGGCACAGAGGAAACCTCTGGTCCCACAGGTTTTGGGGGGCAGACAAATGGAAGAGGAGAAGCAGCGAATTAATTAAAAATTAACTGGAAAACAACAAGCCCGTTTTTCAATTGCACTTGGCTTAGTGACCGTCCGCATCATTGGGAACTGCCCTGCGGAGCCTGACGTGGCTCTGGGGGCCCGTGGAGCGGTGAGGCTGTGACAGGAGAGGGTCAGGCAGAGCCCAGAGCTGGAAGTGACCCCGTTCTTCTCCGAAACGAGATTACGCCAAGGCAAGACAACTCCCTGTACAGGGGAAACAGCAGGGCCAGGCAGAGGCCCACAGACAAACCTGGCCCTGCCCAGCCTGCCTGTCATCCTTGCCAGCTCTATCCCCCCCACCGTGCTTTGCTCCTCTTCCCCTCTCCTCAGAGAGGGTTCGGCCACATCCAGGAGGCACCAGCGAGGAAGAGGATGAGAACAAGGCAGCGCCCTCCTGCCTGGCACCGGCCCTTGCAGCCCTCCTCCCCACAAGCTCCGCAACTGCAATGACAAATGCATGGTGCCCCTGTCTCACCCCTTAGCCCTGTCCCAGCTTCTCCCAAAAGCAAACACGCAGGGCAGACACGGCCTGGGTGTGTGCTATGGAGCGGTATTTCCTTTAAAAGTGAACTTCAGATCATTAATTTAAGAACTTTGCAGTAACGAAGAGTGTGTGAGTTCCAGGGCCGCTGCAGGAGGCGGCTAACAGCAGCGCACAAGGGCAAGGGCAAGACGCTGATCGCAAAAGCCCAAAAACTAACGTCACACACAAAACGCATCTCCGAAGGAGAAATATATATTGCTTCTGCCTCCTATGGCGGGGCATCTACACGCAGATGCAGAGTCAGGCAGGAGCCACGCTCTCAGCTTCCCTTCACTGCCTGCGTAATGGCTTGGGCAGATAAAAGCTGGATGTCTTTCACAAGAATGTAATAAAATTTCTGCGAAGGAATGGCATTTTAGCCCACAGCAGCGTACCTTGCTTAATATTATCCCCAGGATGGCATCTGCAATAGTTGTTTCTTGAATAATTCTAGCTTTCCTGCCCCAGTGACCTTGGTTAATTGTCTGTTTCAAATGGGTTTATTTTCCCGCTGTCGCAAAGGACTACAGAATCTGCGAAACAAATTAAAAATAAGAGATACCACATAAAAGAGATGCTAGATTGAATGCTTTTTCTGAATTTACTGGAGATTAATACGACTTAAACTTTTAATGGCAAAGAAGCTGTGAAAACTATGTATTTTTTGAAATACCTATTATGTCTACCCATGTCTGTGACCTTGCTCAAGATAGATTTGACTTTGTCGCTGCTGTATGCCTGCTCCGATTTCCATGTCAAGAAGCGGCTCACTCTGGGACCTCAGGCAAAGCGTTTAACTTCTTTGTACCTCTGTTTCCTCATCTGTCAGACGAGTATAATACCTAGATGCTCTTGAGAAAAAGCATTTATAAATCAGTTTAGTGACTTCCACACTGGGGTTGCTGAATTAACTCCCGATATTGTTACGTCTGCCAGACCCCCCAATTTAAGTCAGCTATGGTGAGAAAAGCACTGGCAGTCAATAAGCTTACAAGCGAGGAACTGCACACACAACTTGCTGTTTCTAGCCTTGCTTTAAGCCACCAGCAGCAACGAAAGCTGTGTGCACACCCTTACGGTGCCCACAGTGTGCTAAGTAAGATACAGCGTGCCAGCCTAAAGCAGATTTCTATTTACAGGTCCAAGCTTCAGGACTGTAACTCAACTGTAAAATTTCCCCTCCGGGATAAAAACTGCTGCCGAGGTCATTGCCTAAAAGCGTTTTCCTTCCTTGTATATTCTAGAAAACCCAAGGATGTCCCAGCACTAAAAATCACTGGACGCCTGAGCGCCCACCTCCATGCTCCCGTTTCCTCAGCACTTTTAGTAGGAGGTTTTGTACAGATGTGCGCTGCTATTGGCTGTCAAAATGCTCACGTGCAGGTAGTAATCGTCCCCAACTCTACATATTTTGTCAGCTGAAGTAAAACTCCAGCCCCAAAGATCTCCATTACATGGATCAGGGCTTACCCCGTTTCCACAGCCACTTGGAAGCAGAAGACACTTAGGCCACATGCCAACTGCCTAACCATCTCCCAACAGCCATCTTGTTGGGACCTCAGCAAAAGACACCAACCTCGAGAAACCCTTCCAGACCAACAGCCGTCAGACGGGAGCGAGCCTTGCTCAGGATCACGAGAATTCGCAGAAGGTGTTTTGGACTGTTCTCTGTCACTCGCCCAAGCGCTGGCAACAGTGCAAGGCGCTAACTCCGATGGCCCCGGTCCTGCACTCCCTGTGTACACGGGGGAGCAACGCTGCATCGCAGCGTTTGAGGCATGCAGTTTTGAGTCTCGGAGTACAAGCCCTGAAGAAGCCACCTTGGAGAAAGTAAATTTGATAATTACCCTTGAAATGGGACTCAGTCTCTGTTCAAGAACGGTTTTGAGGAAATAGTTGCAATTACAGGATTCTCCCTTGGGATATGCTTAAAAGATGGCTTTTCATTTTAGCTAACTGAAGGGCAGTTGCCGAGCTGTTCCTGGCGGCAGTGCAGAGACAGGCACTCAGGGGGAAACCCCGTCTTTCACACTCGCTGTGAGCCCTTTGGCCTGCAGCAATGAGCCCAGGTGCCTCCCTAGAGCACAGGGGAAAGAGGCTCCTTCCCACAAGCCGCTGCAGCACGACTGCACGTTTGCAAACATCAGTACGCCGGGGGTTTGACCCTTAATGGTGTCCCATTTATTCACAAAGGCAGAATTGGGGGAAATAATAGCGATCACTCATAGTGATTTATTAGGGACAGTCCTACAAGAGAGGCAACACAGAGTCTCAGATTTGGAGGCTTAGATAAAACAGAGCATGATTTTCATATATGCACTGGCTCATACTGGAAGCCTGAAAAATGCATAAAAGACAGCAAGAAAAATACTTTCCCTGTCTGGAAAGCTATTGCACATCAAGACAGAATACAAAGGGGAGCACAGATTAGCATGGATGAAGAGTCAGAAAGGCACAGTACTTAGTTAACCTGGTTTTACTTTTCCTGTATGACTGGTCCCCTGAAGGTCTTACACTCAAAGCAGAGCTGGAAATTGCTGTTACATTTTACTTGCACAGAAATTATCCAGCCGGAGCACATCTTGTAATCAAACCCAGGAGCTAAGCCACAAAGCCTTGGCTCCACTAGGAAAATAGATGTTTTCTTATATCTCATTAGTTAAAACATGTTAACCAACATGAGATAAAATTCTAGCAAAACAAAGCAGTTTGCAATTTTAATCTGAGCCGGGAGGTGAGAGTAAATCAGAGTCTCTTCCCCACGCTGTGTATCACCACGTCGTGCAGAGGAAAGCTGCTGTTACTTAACACGGGGTAGGTAAGGAAAGCACATACCTTTAAAGACTAATCAACAGGAGGTCACGGTCTCTTCCTACTATCGACTATCAGTCGCCTCTTCAATGCAAGCGGCAAGCACCCTCCGGAACAGCTTATTCAGGGGTTTTCAATCCCACGTGAACTTTTCATTAAAACTGTAGTGTTTGCCTATGCAAATCAGACCTATTTACTCCACGTTGGAGATGCAGAACTCCCCAGGGCAATGTCAGGGACTGGCTTCAGAGTTTTGCCAGAAGTAGTTTAAAACCTCATTTCTGCTAATTGGCAGCGACGGAAATCCACCTCATTGGGCAGCTCTGAGGAAACCGGGAGGCGCCTTCCCCAGTCCTCCTGGGTAACTTGGATTTAACACACACAGCCAGGCAGCCAACACCTTTAAACCATTTCCCAGTTCCTCAAGAAGACAATGTTTTTATGCAGTCCTAGATTTAAGGATTTGCATTTGCACCGCTTCAAAAACCCCAGTGACACGAGAGCAGGTGAATGCTGGGATTTCACCTCTATGAAGGCAAAAGATTTCTTGTACTTTATTTCCTCTAATGTGTGAACTTTTGGCACTTCCGACTCCTGACTTACAACAAAATGTTTGGTGCATGAAAAGGGAAGGAAAAAAAAGACCAAATGTTTATCTGTAGAAATACCTAGGATGGAGACCAGAGTTTGGGTGTCAAAGACTGCGCATGCTCATCTAATCTGATATCTAACCCTAATCCCACTCTCCACTGGTTTTCAAATGGGAGCATCTAATTCCTTATAGATGAAGTAGATATCAATTATGGAAAACCTGCAGTGGGCACAGTCTGGTACCACCTCTGGGTCTCTGCTGATCCGCTCGCCGCAGCCCCCAGCCCCGGTGGGTTCGGCTCCGTGGTGCTGCTCACACTCACCAAAGGGCCGGTCCAAATCGCTTCTGCAGGAACTGGTTCATCGGGAACAGGACCCTTCACTTACTGTCAGTAACAAATGCAATGTAACTGTAACTTCACCTCCTTTCGCTGTTGCTAGACTGCTAATTAAATGATAATTACTTTTAGATGTAATATGTGTAACTAACAGGCACTTATAACAGGAACATGTTATTTACTTTTCTTTTTTTAACATGAATATATTTTTTCTCAAGGGCAGCAAAGCGGCTGACTTTCCATCATGTTTTTTCTCTCCACCTAGCATAAAAATCACAGCAAACAAATTTCACAGGTAAACAAATTTCTCTTTGCATCAGACACAACTCTCAGCCCAAAGCAGCAACAAGCCGTGCCCCAGTTAAGGCACAAGCTGGAGCTGAAGGATCAGGATTCAACCCCCCTGATCCTTCACTCTGGTCCGAGCTGCCAAAGACCCCTTGGTACCCAAAATAGGACTTGGGCAGCGTGTTGTGTCCTAGAACAGGAAAATCAGTGTCCCCATTTAATTTGCCAGGCTCCCACATCTTGGCGAGCACTCCCCAGGGGCTCCGCTCTCCGCTTCTCTTCCCATGAGGAGGAATGAGCTCAGTGCAGAAACACGAGCCACAACTGCTTTCTTCCAAAAACCCTAGCTGAAGGAGGCTGTGCCACCACCCCGTCTATTACAGAAAGCACACATCTGCACTTACACACACCTGTACAGACCAGTCCAAGCAGGGGGGTCAGGAGGCAGATACCACGCGGCGCCTGGGTCCCATCCCAACTGCACGGCTCCTTTTCACCCTTCTTGGATGAAGATACGTGACAGCGCAAGGAAGACATTCATGATTAATTGTGCAACCCCAAAAAGCATTTCTCCAATGCAGCAGCTGCATCACTTCTAAACTTGCTTCAAGTGACTATCAAATGCAAAATGAAAGAAACTGCAATATTACAGTTAAATTGATTTTTTAAAGGCGGCGATAATAAGAAGATAGGCTCTGAGGGCCGTGCACGTGAGCATCGCTCTAGAACAAACCTGCTCTGTTTACGGCTGAAATGCCATTTTTATTATCTGAACACTCAAGCCAAACCCCAGAAATCAGGAGAGGAACCTCGCTTGGTGAATCATTGCCTGTAGCAAAGAGGCTGCAAGCCAAAACCATGCATCTGGGGACAAACACACAAATGAAACTGTGGCCTGTCACAAAGTGGAGTTAAAAGGTAATTCCCTTGACAGACAGAACCGAGCGCAAGTCCCTGTCAGCTCGGCTGGCCCCTAAGAAACAACATGAATAAAAGAGCGGTGAAAGATTAATGCCATCAGTACGCCTAGCTGTGCTTGTGAGCGCAGTCACACAGCATCTCTTCCACAGGAGGGTTATTTTGCACAGTCACTTTCAAACCTGCAGTGTAACCACAACTCACTAACTGGTCCTTGTTTCCTTCAAACACGCAGGAGTACCTCCTAAACCTAAATTCCCCCAAATCACTAAATTCAAGGCACCGTCAGAAATATGCACTGGACGATGACTGAGCTCCTCATTATTGGTTAGTTTTGCACGGCCCTGTGTTGCTTTCTGCCACATCGCTGTAATGGATGTTGAAGTTAAAGATTCAGGAGACTGAAGTTATTGGGAATTTCACGGACATTTCTGCAGAGAGAATTTAGGCAAATGTGTTTACGTTCACGATAGGCTGGTACGAAGAATAGGGACGTGAGTAATGGTTATTGACAGATGGAGCAGTTTCACTTCATGGGTAAATGCGAGTGCACCGAAATAGCCCTGTAAGCACCTCAAAGAAGCTGAGTAATGCATTTATTTTGACAACTACTTGATACAAGCCTATTCGTAGGGAGGGCAGCTCTCAGGTTTATCTTACCCTTCACGCATCTATAGCACAGAAGCACAATTCCTGAGAAATATAACAGATACATTTTGTGCCTCCAGCGTTTAATAGTAAATGTCACTCTCATTTCTCAGGGTTTGGGGTTTATTTTATTTTAAACACTGAGTGAAGCAGGTAGAAAAGAAAAATGAATATGGGAAGAACTGTAGCGAAATGTAAATGCAAACTTGGTAAAGATGATTGCCAGGTAAGGAAACTCAGAGGTGGAGAAGCCATTTTGGATTCACCTCCATGTGGATTAGAGCATATCTACCCAACCACAAATCAGATGTCCCAATACGTGCAAAAGGATTTAACCAAACTGCCTGTGTAAGGGTCAGACAACTTAGGGCCAACAGCTTCAAAAGCAGAAATCACACCCCATCCCGGGTACATTTATCACACCAATAGACCTATGAAAATTTTAAGGCCCTGGACATTTCCTCACACAGACGCACACAGGTTGGGGACGACTACTTCTGATTCAAGAGCCCTTTGAAAAGGTGGCATGAAGCAATGCTGATCACAGTGCAAGCAACAAAATTGTTGTAGATGATCTACTGACTTCAAGATGGTAGAAAGCTCAAAGCCTGAGCACAAGTCTAGCCTGTGACTGACTTCTGGAACGGGGCATGCTCAACATGAACCGACTCAGAGTCAGTTTGTTGTGGGGTTTTTTAATTTTTTTTTTTTTGGTTGGGTTTGGGTTTTGGGGGTTTTTTTTGTTGGTATGTTTTTGATTTGCAAATGCATTGATTTTCTAAATGGAGAACTTGGATTTAAGGCCCTCTTGACATTGTTGGCAAAACTCTCAGCAAGCTCCTTGGCAGCAAGAGTTCACCTTCAACGTTTAGGGGGGGAAAAAAAAGGTTTTGAATTGCAGGTTGCTCATGTAAGCAGCCAGTGTACATCATCAGCCAGCTTGCGCTCTCTGGCATCTGATAATTAGACGACTGCGCAAGTTGGGCTTAGCCATGTGTAAAGACAACATCAGCCCAAGAAGGATTGGACCTGATGAAGAGCCCGGATTTAACTTGCACACTTAACACAACAGGAGCTTGTTTGAAGTCAGCATTCAGCGAGCAAAAGAAATGTGGAAAATAGGTCCTTTTTCCCCTTCAAATGGTCATCCCAAGGAATATAATGTCATTCACTAACTACACACAGTCAAACTGGAGAAGTCAGCACAAATGTTCATTTAACTGTGTCTGCAGGCGCTTTCTTGCAATTCACAACCAATTTGGCAACAAGGTTCCCAGGACTACAAGGGAGGTCAAGGGAAGGCAGGTTCTCCGCACCCTGGGCTTGGCATGGGCATGGGCTCCTCTGCAGAAGGCGGAGAGGACTGCCCATCACTCACCATGGCGCAGGCTGTGTGGAAGGGTGAGACGGTTGGATCTTCCAGCTCTGCAATATGGTTTTGTAGCTTGATATATAAAAACGCAGCCAGGAGCAGAGAGAGAGCCTGCTCCTGTTTTCTAGAGAAAGGTGACATTTTTACACAGGGAATCCCAAATGCTTTGCCATTCTCATTTTGCTAACTAAGCATTTATCCCACGCTATTATAAGTTTATGGCCAAAAGGCTGACTCTTTTATTTGTGTTTTGCCTAAAAGTTAAGCAGCAGCAGATTCCTTGGGGAAAAGGATCTGCAGCTTGCCCTGGCAGACCTCCAACACGCTGCAGGCTTTAAACAAATCAAGACCTTGCGATTGAATCCATGGCCTGGAAAAAACTGGAGGGAGTGGGTGTCAGTGCCTGAACTCCTAGAAAAGAAGTCAGATTAGCGGGGTAACCTTTATCAGTGGATCGTCTGCAGCCCTGCAAATCCAAAGACTGTTGAACCAAACCAAGAGTTGCAGTGAGTTCATACTGTTAAGGACACGCTCCATGCCTTCCAATCCAACCTGCCTTCTGATTCTTGGACAAACAAGTATTAATTTAAATTGCATTTTTAAAGTGTATTTGCAGAGGCTTCTTGCTTGTGCAAAATTAACAGCGAGAAGGAAAGACAAAAAATAAAGGCATGTGCTAGGAATCACTGCCAGTTTTACCTCATGGAATAACAACTATGCCCTCTCTTTCTACAAAGCACCTCATGCCAAAAGCACTCTCCCTCCACTTTTGCCTTTAATCAGAAAAGCCACGTTGATTTTGACAGTCTAAGGACAGACCACAGAATAAGCAAGGGAGGCGAGGAAAGTTCCAGCCTCTTGCTTGCCAGAGCCAGGTGCAGAAGGAGGCTGCTTTTTAACAGCAGGCTGCAGTGTTAAGGAGTCAATCAGAAATGGGGAGTGAACAGCAAAACCAAACTCTTCCGAAGCCGTGGGGTAAACCTGTACATAACCTACAGAGGACAAGTGCTATAATGAAAAGGTTCATAATCTGCACGTGAAATGCATCCAAACACTTCAGCATTAATGCTATGCTGAAGAACCTCTTTACTGAGGTCCCACTTTACCATCCCTGCTTTAATTGAGAGGCAAGGATCTGACATTTTAGCAGTTGAGAGACTAAATTGTGGATGGCGTGCTCTCACTGAAGAATTTACTCTGAATTGAGAAAACCATTTAAACCCGTATTGACGGCTCGTGATACGTTTTAGAGATTCTTGCCTAGCAATTTTCAAAAAGTAAGAGAATACTGTCATACAAAACACTGTATAGCATACACATTTTTAGAAATTGCTGCTTTATGCCTGCAGACATGCAGCATTAACAGGGGAAGTAGGGTACAGCAAAAGACACTGTGGAAACAAGCTGTCCTGCTGACAGCATCTCCCAAATTGGAGAACAACAAAACAAACCAAAACTTTGCTCTCATAAATATCTATCTATCTATCCATCCCTCAGCATTTAGAAATGCTGTTTGGCAAATTTTGGTCTTAATCTTGCAAGCAGTACCTACTTTAATAATATGTTTTCAATTAGAAGATGACTAAGTGAAAGACGCCCAGAATATGTATTTTCCATAGAATCAGTGCTTACTCCTGATCTTCATATAGGCTCCAACTCAGCAAAACCCTGACTATGTCCTTGCATTGACCATTGCAGCTCCAACAGCTTCAGATCCCTGACGTTACACATTTCACTCTTACCCTGATCCAGAGCCTCAGCTTTCACTGAGGCCAAAACTGCTTCCATCCACCTGAAGGTTTGCGAAACTCGCCCCACCCTCCAACACCTTTTGAGAGAAAAGGCAAATCCATGCGTGTAGCATCACTTACGCAAAACTCACAGCGGCACCGTGAGATTCCAGCCTTAAATCTGGAGCATGTGACAGCATCCTTTGGAACCCAGTCATCCAGATAACAAGAGAGAAAAGGAAAGAAAGAGCTGAAAGAGGAACTACGATAGCAGAGCACGTGCTATCGGGGAGGTGCAGTGATGGCAGGAGAAGGTCTGAGCTGCCTAAGAGCCAAACCAAAGCTGTTTACAGAAGGATGATCTGGGTTCTTAGACATGGTTAAAGTCAAAAGCCCATTTCAATCTCCCCTTGGCTCTTCTCTGTACCTGAAAGTACAACGAGCAAAAAGTAAGCAGATGGTTGGTGCCACGTTGCGACTGCTGCAACCTTTGCCTTAATTATTCCCCTGCACAAAAATCGTATCTGCATCCACAGGACACAATGGTTCTGCCCTTAAGTGGCTGCCGTAGCTCATGCCAGTGCATTTGTGACCGCGGCCATTTGATCTGGAGCTATTCTGCAGGTCCTGTGCCGGCTGCAAAGAGTTACAGGGCAGACAGAAGACTTCAAGTGATCTTGGAGAAATCAAATTGCCCCCCAAAAAGTCAGACTGCCAAAGCTCATGCATGTTGCTCTGTGCAAGCAGCTGGGTTTTCATCTCCGTCTCTCCCAGGTGGTTTGCAGGAATCAAGGAGCTGCAGATGGGAGAGGTGCTTTCCTCATGCTCACAGAAGCCTCCCAATTTTTTTTTTATCCTATCATTTCAGGAAAAAAGCTCATCTGGCCAATGTAATCAATGGAAAATTCCTGTGCATTGCCTGCAGCAAATTAGCTCCATCATAAATGCACACATATGCATCACAGACAAACCCAGGATTTGATTCCACATCTCGCCTTCCAGAATGGGATGAAAAATTCAGCTCTCAATTTAAACACAAAAATTGTTGCTGTTTCACCTGAGTGCCTTGAATGTCACCATAGTTGCTTCTGAACCACACTGAGATTCAGATGCAAGACCCAAAACTCTGCAGTATTAGCCTGGGATTTAGAGCATCTGTGTGGTTGTTTTTTCTCCCCATTAATTTAATTTGACAGAAAAGAGCAGGAAGGCTTCTGGCTCCCGTGTGGGCAAAGTGGATAAACAGCAGGAATTTTAAGGGAAGCTGAAACTAAACAGAAAAGAAGGAGGTTGGTGCCCTGGTTAACAGCCTTTTGTGCTTCCTTTTCCCCCATCCCATTCTCTGTGCCCTGCATGTTATAATGAGACTATTCTCATGCTTACCACTTGCCTGTTTCAGCCATCCTTTGCATTTGATTTAGACCATTTTGACTGGAAAAATAACACACAGTGCTCTTCAAGGAAGATCATCTCCCCTGATGGAACCCATGATGCAGGAGGAGAGGCAGTGCCCCACCACTGCCCAACTGTCCCCCAAATCCACTGGATTCAGACTCGAGAGCAGCAAAGCCTAATCCTGCTGCTTCAGAAAAATCTGCAAGAGGGAGTAATTCCTTAATGGGAAAACATTTGTGTAGCCCTGTAGTCAGAACTGCAGGAATTCAGCATCACAACTATTCTTGCAGAGGAGATCTTAAAACCTTGTTTGTTTTTATTATTTTCCTGAGTATTTTTCAGCGTGGGCAGATACACTGTACAAGCTGCAGCAGGCAACACACATCTTATTCGCTGCACCTACTCTTGGTTACAGTAAGACACGTTTAAGCAACGGTTGCTGACACCAGCTGATTTACACCCTGTGGAGCAGCAACGTGTTCAGTCCAAACGTGAACATCTCTGACGTCTCAGCAGGGTATTTGAGCACAAGTTTTTCCAAGCCACAACACTCCTTTATTTCTTTATAGATGTCTCAGCCAAACTGAAATCCATCCAGTCTTGAAGGAGGCTTGAGATCTCATCTCAGTCCTGGTTTGGAAGCTCACTACTTCCAAGTGGGGAAGGGACAAAGTGACTTTCTCTGCCAACTGAAACAGCGTGTTGGAGTTGTAACTTGGATATATGCAAATGAAAACAGGCAAGTCAAGCTTTTCCTTCTGCAAAGCAAATCCCATAGCAGACCTCTTGCAACAATAAATAACACCAGGCCTAAATCTTACCTCCTTCCTCTTCAATAAATGGGAAATACTGGCTCAAAAGGAGAGAGAGTTTTGCAATCAGCTTTGGTAAGGGAAAGGATTTTAGCCACAGTCTTCAGGATTCTGACAGAGTAGCTCAGTACAAAAGCTAAGCCCTCTGTGTCTGCCCCACCTCTTCTACCAACTGCAGGTTTTAATTAAAGCAGAAACATATGATGCTAGTTTATGTTCTCAGTTACACAACCCCACCAAACGTCCAGGACAACCAACTAAACGACTCTGGATTGAGCCCAGCCAGAGTGAGATCAGTGTGGCCAATCAGCTATATAAGGAACACACTAATTAAACACCAGCTGCTTCACAATTTTCTATAGTTTTATCAGCCACCCACTCTGACAATATAAACAATCAACCAGACACTGCTATGAGAGATGGCACATGGTCTATGGCTGAAAGAGGATGATGGCTTATGAGAAAAAGCCAACACAAACCTCCTCCTCCTAAGGGACTAACCACACTGAGAGTCAAACAAGAGAGGCATGAATAGAGACCCAAATGTCTGCGGTTACACCACGATCTCTGGTGGCTTTACGAGAAGGCAGGATCCAGAGATACACTACAAAACCCTCCATCAGCTGTTTATCAACTTTGGTTTTATTTTACCCACTGCAATACAATCGCTGCGGCCATTACTACTTGCCTCTTGCTCTGTTACTGCACCACCTCTCCATCACCCATCATCTAGTAGCAAACACCTACATGAAGTCAACAGCAAAAGGCAAGTACCAGGTGGACTTTACAGACAGAGATGGGCAACCATTTTTACAAAAAAAGATTTTAATCCAAAAAAATGTATTTTGTTCAACCCGAAGACCCACCTTCTTTAACTTTTCAACTAAAGAAGGCCACCCACAGGCTCCTTAGTTATTTTCTCAGACATAAAAACTTAGATTTTAAATTAGATTAACCACCCCAGAAATCCCCAAAGTGACATTTTTGTTTCGGATGACAGCCTGATTTTCATTCAGCTGCGTTTACGTGAAGAAATGGATAGGGTCCTTCACATCAGATAATGACGGAAACAAAAATCTCTGACAAACAAAAATCACTAAGAATGTAACATCAGGCTTAGAAAACGATGCAGGCTTCAAAATTGCCATTTCAAGAGCTGCCAGCAGCAGTTATCCTGCCCATAGCAATCTATGCAGCCAGGGAAAGCTAAACGGCACTTTCCCAAAGCAGGGAAACCTGTCCCCAGGGTTCTGGTGTCACCCACACCAGGATTTACCTGCCTGGGGGCTCTCTCACAAACATCACGTAACGGCTTAGCACAAATTAAAAAGAAAGGGAGGTTGGAGGGGACTGCCTTTGGGGTTGGGTTATTTTTTCCCCCAAAGCAGAGAATAATTGACTATGGGAATGCCCTACACAGAGGCAGCAGGGATTCTGCAGCCCTGGCCATCTTTCCTGAGACATCATTTTAAAAGGACCAACGTGGGCTTAATGCACAAACCAGCACGTTATTGGTGGAGCTCAGAGGATCGGGGCTGCAAGCCATCCTCACACGGGCAATCCAGGTGCTGGTCCTCGGCCTTACACGTCTCCTGACAGTGCCCGACCCAACTCGTGCCCGCTCAGCCCAGCCACTGGCAGCGCGTGGTCGCTTCGGGGACACGGCTGTCACACAGGCTGCTCTGGGGGATGACCCAGCACAGGCAAAGACGCAGCTAACCCACACCAAGATGCACGTCAACCCGACCCTCCGACCTGCAGTAAGTGGCTTCAGGTAAAACAGTTCATGAACCAAAGCCTCCAGAAAAGTTTCAGTCTCCACTTAAAATACCTTTCTTTTTAAAGGATCCTAATATTACGCACTGGTGCGTACTTACCTCCACGCAAATACTAGTTTGGAAGACAACTAGACGCATTCAATTTCATTTTTAAAATAAGATATTTTCATTTATGCAAACATGGAATGCACTTTAATACAGTACTTCAGAAAAATAAAACTAGTGGTATAAGAGTTCTTTCCATCAATCAAAGAGGATAAGAAAGGGCATATAATTCACAATACCTTTATTAGTAAAATTTGTATAGGATACACCTAAAGGCTTCAGGTTGTAATAATGGCACTTGTGCTTTCAAAAAATAACATCCTGCAGAACATGAGCGCGCTCCCTTCACCTCACCGTTCAACATCTGCACTGCATCTCCCATGCCCAGGAAAGGGATTTAAAATTACCTGGAATTTTTTTATGGAACATGAGAACTGCCAGCAAATTCCACCATCTCAATTCTGCGCTCCCAAGCAACAAAGAAAAGATGGGAAAAATAGCAGGTCAAGTGCAATACTGCAAAGTGAACTGGAAGATTAAAAGGTTCAGTAGGGAATAGTTTACCTGATATTTCTTACAGAGAAGATGCCAGAAGGCAGGAACGTATCACAAGGAACTACAAAAAGAAAAGGTTATTGGAAATACAAGTGATGCTGGGGATGCACTGCCACAGAGCACAGGGATAAGCTGAATATTCAGATTTCTGGAGGGCAGGTCCAGCAGCGCATTTTCAATGCCCTGGTCCAGGCACAAATCAATGCTAAGCCCAACGTCACTCGTAGCACAAGGCAGGAGGACACAGAGCACCCTGGGCCTGCCTTACTCTTGTTTTTCACAGGTACCCCGTCACCTGCTCACAGAGGCTGGACGCTAAGCTGCATGCGGTTTTCATTACACTAAATAGGATTTTTCTTCTAAAGCTGCATGATTTCGGCAACTAATTTCCTTGTTTATTTTTAAATGTAAGGTTTCATGCAGTATCCCCAATGCCTCAGCAATCAATACATTCAACATTACGGTGGGTCATAAAAAGACAGAAGCGGTGTATTTTCCAATACTGTTTTCTTGAAAAGGACCTTGCCTTCATTCTCCATGAAATGCAACATTTCAGCAAAATCCCAGCATCAAAATTTTGACTTCTGACATTTCCAACTAGCACAAGAGCTCTGTGCTTCTCCATGCATGACTGAACTAAAAAGAAAGCACGTTTCAGATGAACTGGCAATCTGCACAAGGAGTTTCAGCAACACTCATGAGATTAATTCAGGAGAGTAATGCTACCCCAATCACACATCATTTCTGCTTTCCTTTGATACCATTTCCCATTACATGTGCATTAGCACAGCAGCAATAACTCTACTCTGCTAGTTAAAAGCTAGGTACAAGCAGGACCTCGAGAATAAAGCGGCAAAATTTTCAAAATAATTCAGCTTCACTGAAAGCCCCCATCCCAGGCAGGCTGGATCCAGGGTCACATAGAGTCAATAAATTTACTACATCTTTGGAAAACAGAGTCCAGCATTCCCCTTGCCATCACAGAGTCACGTACAGACAAACCAGACTCCTGTCCCAGGATTAACAGAAAACATTATTCAATGTATGGGCAACTGCCAACATGACTATATAAAGCTGCTCGCTCCAGACATTTGACCTAAAAATCACATCTGCCTTCTTAACAAATACACGCAGTACACCACGTCTGTGTGACCAAAAATTTCATGCTTGCCACACTGTGCTTGAAACAGATGCTTGACAAAACTCCAGGGATATAAATAGGGCAATCATTTACCAAGGCCATATGTTGGAAGCATGTAAGATGGACTTGCTTAACTGAAAAGCCTTCAAAAACCAGTAATAATAATAGGACTGAACAGATCTTGCATCTAATATTCTTTGGAGCTTTTTGGTTTGGGGCACTGTTCACTAGGAACTGAAATGACCTTGAGAAATGAAAAGAGCTTTCCTTTGCCCTCGCTGACAAACCCCTCTGGCAATGATGGCCAGCTACAGGGTCTGACTGAGCGGGCCATGGGCCCAGAGGTGCCTCTGGAGAACGGAGCTTGGCTCACCAGTCAGGACAGCAGCTAGAAAACAACCCCTGTGTGATCTTTGCTGCATGGACGTCCTCACTGCCTAGAGTGGTCTCAGAGTACTTGAAGACCCTACAAATGTAATAGCACGCATCTCTGACCACTCATCCCAAAAATTCTTGCTTGTGTAACACCAAGGTGATTTCTCCAGCAACCACTCCAGGAGCAGCAAATCGCCATTCAGAGGGACCTAGATGGGAGGAACGTACCAGCAGGAACTTTGGGAAATTCAGCGAGGACAAATGCCAAGTCCTGCAGCTGCCTAACCTTTGCATGAAGACAGGCTGGGCGTAGCACAGCTGAGAAGGACCCGGGTGTCCCGGGGGACAGGAGGCTGAACACCAGCCAGCAACACACCCCAACGGCAACCCAGGCTTGCAGCACAGCGGGCTGTAGCAGCAGCCAGGAGACGAAGGGACTATTCCCCTTCTCTTGCCACTTGTTAGATCGCATCTGGAAGATCATCCAGTGTTGGGTCCCCAAGGGTAAGAGAAGGACTGGCACAGGTGGAAGACAGTTCAGCGGAGGTCCCCAAGGTGGTGAAGGGAGGCTATGGGAACAGGGTTGCCTCAGCCTGGGGAAGAGAAGGCTTTGGGGGACACACACCTGCTAACAGCCTCACACACCTGCAAGGCATTTACCAAGACAATAGAGCCAGGCTCTTTCACTCCCTCGCCCAAAGCCACATGTTCGAAGCCACAATGATTAAATACATGGCCCTTCAAAGAGCTCCACCCAGGTACCGCTCACTAATGCAACAGGACATGTTACACAGAGGTTTCTTCGTTATTTCCTGGATAGAATCCCCTTCCCTTTCGGTAGCCTTCATATTCTGATGTTTCCAATTTCACTGTTACGTTTTTGTGAACATTAAATATTTCCTGGCTTTGGTTTTTAATATACAGGAAATTATGTGCGCCATATGCGAGGGGGAGCAGAACATGCTAACTGCACAAGTGGGTGGAAAAGTCCGTGGGGAATAGCAGCAGAAGGAAGGGAAGACACGGCTTTAAGTACTAGTGTTTCAAGTTGCTGACCAAAGGAGGAAGATTAGAGTAGCCAGGTTTGAGCTACACCTTTGCTCTAGCACTCCAGACCCCAACCAAAAGGGAGAGCGAGCGCAAAGCCTGATGCCTAAATGTGGAACATATGGCGAATAATTCAGAACTCATCCATTTTTCTGATGAAATCTCAGGAAGGAGATAAACATGCCAGTATTTGTCTGATCCTTATTACTGCACAAAGGGACAAATCCTGCAAGGTGCCGATCATCAGCAACCTTTTCGAGACAGATCCACAGAGCTGAATCTCACGGGCGATGAGGATGCCCAGTGCCTCTCATCCATCAGCATCCCAGCTTGGCTGCTGGGAGAGTTTAGCGCTCCTTGTTCTCGTCAAGCTGCATTTTCAACTTCACTGCCTCACTTATTTACTCCTCTCTTGTTTCAGAGGCTGAATATTCAGCACCACTGAGAGAACCTTCTGATGTTGGATGAGAATATACTGATCTCGGTAAGAAAAACAAGGGATATGGCTCAAAGTTTAGGGGCAGGAGTTGTCTACAGAGAAGTTCATTCTCTATAAATGTTGTTTTCATTTACAGCGAGTGACAGTTTACAGTAGTTCACAAAGTTTTAGTTCACATTGAATAGTAATTGCATCCTAAAACCTCAACTGATTCACCGAAGCAAATTGCTCAACAGTGCTTAGAGGTCTTCAGAACCAAAATCCGATTTTCAAAGGTGACCTGGATGCCTACAATCCTGAACCTCATTGATCTGGAGCAGATGCCCTCTTTTCTCTTACTGCTATGAGGTTCAACGTTAACGGTGAGGTATTATCGCTTTAAAGTGACTTAGCCGGTCACCTCTTTATTCTCAGCAATGCCGTAGGAAGCTTTTTCACCAAAATACCTTAAGAGTTATCAGTAGCAACCTGGATTTTCAGGTTTCTCCCCTGCTGTTTGTGCATTTGGGGCTGGGCCTTGATATAACATACTCAAGTAGTCACCCTGACCAGCTCTGCAGCCAGGCATCAAGATCTCCACGTGTTCAAGAGCTCCCAACAGTGACAGCAAGGCGCCCCAGACCCCCCGTGTCCTTAGGGCCACAGAGATATCCCACACTATGGGACCTACCATGTTCACTGCACTCTCCCAGCCCTTCCAAAGCCGCTCTTAAATCCCAAAGCTGTGTTCAACCAAGGGCTGGTCCCTAGGTACGCTGGGGTAAACTCCAAACCACTGACTTTTGAGCCACTACAGGCGTGTACCGCCACAACCCTGCTGTTAATAAATGGACATTTATTCCAGAGCCTTCCCAAAGACAGACGTTTTCTGGAAGACAGTGGTGGTGTTCTCCCTCTTTCCAAAGCCACGCTGTATTTGTGGCTGTCCCAGCAGCCTTTGATTTGGAGGAAATCTGTTCAAACTCACTACAATTTGCCACAACTTCTTAAAATCTCTCTGTTCCACAACTGGACTCCCTTGGTGCCTCAGGGGTAAGAGGTGTGAAACACTAATTTTGCCAGACGCCTTGCACTAGCATTTACGGGTGCTTTGCAGCTGAATGCTACCACATGAGAAAAGTGTCCCATCCATTACATTTGCAGCTTCTCTTTTAGCAGCAGCTTCGAGTTTAGCTCTGCAAAACCACGTAAGGGCTCCCTGGAGCTCGCTCACAACACAACAGCCCCAGGGATCTGGCTCCAGCGTGACAGGGATGTCCTTCAAACTGTCACAAACCAGCCTCATGAATTATACACACAGAGCGGGCTCGATGGCTCCGAATTCATCACCTGGCTGCTGTCAACGTCCTGCCACAAAGAGCACGATCATGCCATGCCATCGTCTAGGGGACTTACCTGCCAAGTCACACTGGCAGTGCGGGTCAGCCCAGGGGACTGCCACCATTTACTGGCGATGCTGAGGCATCTGTGGACTATCCAGCACCTGCATCACTCTTCAGGGTTGATTCAGGTTTTAGGACATTAAAGGTGGTGGTCTTGGACGTGCTAGGAAGATGCATCACACCCTGGCAGATTTTTCATGGCATGGCATATAATACAATGCACTTTTTCTCAGCAGGATCATTTGTTTTCTGCTTCGTGCTATGCAAGTCGGAGTGCACACACCACCTTACAAAAGAGCTTAGTTTAAAGGAGGCAGGGACAGTAAATAAATGTGCTGAGAGAAGATGTGAATTAGTGTTTTGCCCTCAGGGTACATGCCTATGGCTCTATCCCTGTCCCGCTTACAGCTTGATGTGTGGCCTTGGGCAAGCCACTTACGCTTCCAACACTTCACTCCACCTGTAAACACCTTTCTCTAGCTATTAGACTCCAAGGCCTTTGCAACATGGATTGCTTCTGCTTTGTGTTTGATCCATGCCTATTAAATGCTTAATCTTGTTTGGGACCTCTATGGGAACCTCTGTGACAGAGAGAAAAAACATCCACCATGGTATCAACGGGTCAAGGAGGAACAACCAGGGCACGTATTACACATAAGAGGTAATGCTGAACACCCCTCCTTCCTCCCAGGGCAAAAAGAGAAAGGAGGAGGAGATAGATCTTGTTGACCAAAATGAGATTCAGTTGGTCAAGCTTATGATAAAGGCCTGCAATCCCCGTCAGTAAATTAAACTGCGACCATTTATGCAGCTGACGTGATGCTTTTATGAACCATCTGCTACTGGCTTACTTTTGCTGTTAGATGTAGCTAACGTTTGCAGTTGTTAAACTTTGTCATTTTAAGATGGTTTCACATTGTTATAAATTAATTTTAGCTTGTATGACTCACGCTGCTGTTAGCAGGATTCTTCTTCGAGACAGAAAAGGTAGCTCAGACAGCCCCTTTGCATCCTCCTCCCTTCTTCCAGTTCCACCTNNNCCATCCCACTGGGTGGGGGGGGAGCGAGTGAGCGGCTGCGTGGGGCTGTGTTGCTGGCTGGGGTTAAACCACGACAAGTGGAAAACCCTGATCTAAAACATGGTGCTTTCCATGAAGATTGCTTCCAGTGGCTAACACTTTGCCTGACTTTTGAAAGAGCGTTTGCAAGTAATCAGTATTCCCTCGCCTTTTTTTTCTCTCCCACCCAGAACCAGCCTAAAAAAAAAAATCTCTCCTTCATAAACTGCAGGACACAAGCCAAGCAGGATATTTAATGGGCCACTGTACTTACACACAGGGAAGCTACCTCTTTTCAGGGAGCATCCTTGATGTTGGGTGTTAATGAGACACAATCTTTCAGAGCAGAAGAGCTCTTTAGAGATTTCAAATATCTCCGTTTCTTGGGATTTCAGAACTCAATCAACATTTCACATCTACAATGGATGAAAGAAGAGCTTGTGGGAGCTCTGCAATCCGGTTTCCAGCTTTCCACTCCTATGCCCTGTCCTCGTAGAAATATTTCTATAAGGCAAATAGTGGCAAAATGCAGATGGTCTCATAATTCAGAATACAAATTCTCTACCATATGTTATCAATGCAGTCTCTTCGCACTCCCAAAGACTGTCAACGCTGACTTTCCTCGGCTGCCCCTTCTATGCGCAACAGTGGACAATGGGGCACAGCAGCATCCTTCACCTTGATCACCAGGGCAGAAGAGAGAACCGGAGGGCGATTCAATTTTTAGGCTGCAGGATGAGGGTGTTGATCATCTTGTTGAAGTCACCTCCCAAATGTTAAGTCAATAGAAAAGAAAGAGCTGAAAAATTCATTCTGCAGATGCAATTAATAAGCCATTCAGCAATACACGTTCCCATCTAGTATTAAGCTGGTCACATAGAAGACCTTTGGAATTAGTTTTTAAAGTTTAGTCTGAACCACAACACTACAGATTATTTCCCGTCGCTTCTCCTCTCTGTTTTGCAGGGAACAAAAGTAGATCTGTTAAGAGTCCAGATCATAACATGCAAGTGTGGAGAAGGGCAACGAAGGAATAAGACAGAAAAGGGCTTAACAAGGAGACTGCACAGAAGAAACTCTAGAGGTTTTCTTGTACCGGATAATGAAGTTAGCTGACACAGGCCAGAAGTCAGGATACACACAGCAATTCTCCCACATTCCAGTTAACTTCATTTTCTGATTAATTTCAAGGTAAGCTCTGCCCTACTTCCCAGCCCCTCAGCATGGGCACACGCCTCCTCCACCAGAAATCCAAACCTGCACAGTCAGCAAGTCACCATTTGGACTTACTCCAGATTGTCTCCCTGCTTAAAAAGCTGCACAAGCAGTAACGTGCTGCACCGCCAGGTATCACCGAGGCAATGCATGAGATTCACACAAAGTCACATGCTGCCTGTGCACGCCTAGTCTTCTTTTAGCATCTATTTTTAACTCGCTTAAAGAGAAGCAGAAGGCTGAAGAAAGAGATTCTATCAGACAAGGTGTGCCTCCATCGTTTACTGCAGGGACGCGTGTGTCTGCTCCGTGCCTGCCCTGAGCTTGGCTCACACACCCCATGTCTCACCCTGGAGCCGATGAGCCCCGCACAGCTCTGCTAAACTCACTGCAGAGTTTTTAGCAAGCTTTCTCTCCAAGCAAAGAAAGAGCAAACTTGCCTTTGCCCACCATCTTAGCCACGCTAGTGGGGCAGCCCTTGCCATAAAAATCCGTGGTGTATCATCAGCCAAGGAGTAATGGCAAACCGAAGGGCTCAAGCAGACTGATGCTACCCCTTGTCTTCAGAGGCCAAGCGCGCTGCTCCTCAGAGCCAAGCCCTGAGCTCTTTTTTATTTTTTTATTTTTTATTCTAAGCCACAAATCACAAGAGGTCGCTCTGGGGAAAATAAATAAATAAATAAAATGAAGGTTATTTTCCGTTTGCTTGTACACAGCAAGAAAGATAATGCCGGTTTGCTTTAGAATAAAAATGCCACTAGTTATTTATCCAGGTGAAGAATTAGGTATACTGCACTAGCTAGCAAAAGCTCAGTGAAAAAGTAAATCCTTAGGATGGAGCGCACAGGGGAAAAAAAGATTAATTGATTTGTGACTACAACGAGGTTTATTCAGAACCGTATTTATCACTACAGTGTTTTTGAATTCAGTAGAAACTCTACTCAATTTTCTTCTGCAACCCTTCTTTGCTGTTAAAGGAAAAGTATCGGCAAGAAAAGAGAAATGACACTTAATTTTAAGGAGTATCACCTTGCTCTAGAAAATAAACTAGACTTGGAGTTGCAGCTCTGGGATATCTGCCCACTGTTCACACTGGCAGAAACGCAGCATTTCTCAGCTGACAAAAACAAAAGCATCATCGCTACAGTGGAGGAACTGAAGATCTACATTCCGATTTTACTCACTTTTTACCTCAAGGTGCTGATCTTGACAAGTTGCTTGGAGTAGAAAATTGGGGGGGGGGGGGGAGGGAGGGAGATGGGTTTTTTGCTCTGTGCGGTAACGTATACCTCACTCCCACTGCACCCGTGGTCTATACCCCAGGAGTCAAGGGGTACCCGCTGGCTTTTCAGACTTCAACTCAATGGCAAAGTTCGCCCATGTCTTTAAAATGCACTATCTGGAGACACCGTTTGGGGGCTGTGCTATGACACAGGGTCTCACGCAGCTGAGAGTTTACTAATGTTTCAATAAAACAGACCAATTCAGCCCGAGTCTGAGGTTCAGCACCCACTGGCATGCATCAGTGCTGCGGCCTTCTACACCAAAGTAAAGAACCGGTCAGATCTTTAATTTCTCTACATTTAGAAATCGTTCTGCAGAACAGACCAGTCTTCAGAAAGTTTCCAGCTAGTGCAACTTCTGTGCACACCCCGAAAGTCACTCTGCAAACACACGTGAACCCCAGCCACAACCGGGCTGTTATACCCGTACCGCAGAGGAGCTCTGATACCAGAAGGAGAGAGAACTAACCCAACCGCAGGGAGCCAGGCAAGCCCGGAGCTGGTGAACTCTCACAGACTCTGGCATCAAATCCTCTGATTCTCACGTCATTCCTATACTGTGTGTTCAAATACGCATTTGCTCGTATTTACCCAGTATGGCAAATGGGACTGCATTAAAATACATAGAGATTTCAATACTATAAAGACAGGTTAATCATTTATTTATTGTTCACTTCTTATTTCAGAAGCCTGAATTACACCATAATTACTTGAAGAGAGGCTATAAAGACCCAAGCTGCTTGTCTAGCAGCCTCATTTATTTTTGCATAGCAAAGAAATTATTCCCCCAAAAATCAGAAAAATAAGAAAAATACCCTTGAGTGCTTCATCCAATTTTAAAGTAAGCGATGTGTTAGTTCACACAACAGTGAGCAATTTAATTCTCAATTAAAGGATTAGATCAAACAATAACTCTGGACCATTTGGCATACTGCAAGCGACTTGGAAAGGAACAGGCACATTTCTGCGCCTGCAAGGAACTCTTCTTAGACAAACCTGCCGCAGACACCTGAGGTTTCCTTCGCAGGATGAAAGAGAACAACGGAGAGAAAGGAAAGAAAAACAAGTAGAAAGAAATTGGGCTGCCAAAGACTTGAAAGGCCCAAACCGAGGGGAACCTCGATGTCCTGCGCAGGAGCCACGTTTCCCAAGAGCAAGGGTGAAGCCTAGCCAGACCACGGGAGGTTCATCTGATGTTGTCCCGTGCCGCCCGGAGGGACGCTGCCCCGGAGAGCAGCCGTCAGGAGGAGGAAGGGGAACAAATTAGGCAGCGCGTGAAAGCTGCAAAGCTCTGTTACAGATGTACTTGCGGCTTCCTTCTCCCAACAAAGTACTTACGACTCGCAACATTTGCCTATTAAGCCATCCCTGCACAGTCCCAGACATGTCTTGCTGCAAACGTTTAACGGCGTTTTTCCTTAATTCCCGGTCTTCTCTGCTTCTTCTGGAAAATGAGCCATGACACATGAGCCATTTGTAACGCACTGCAACTATGACATTGGTTGTATTTCCATGGCAACTCTCCCCCTACTCTCCTCAACTTATAGATATGCATTCCCAGCAGAGTTCGGTTGCAGACACAGATCATTATATTTAATCTGAACGACTGTGTACCTGAGTTGACTTTATTTCACAAAACTACATAAGAAATTAAATTTCTCTCACTGTTTCCTTCTCTTACGTCCCAGTGTCATTACTTGCAGTGCTGTGCCATTACTCGTTGGCATTTTGCATCAGTACATAATGATCCAATATCAGATAATGTTAAGATGCAAAAACCACTCAAAACACCAGACAGCAATTTTCTGCTCAGTTTCCCAATTTAACCTGAATTGATACTACATTGTAAGTTTGGATGAGGTTCAGGGACTACTCTAATTATAATAGCATCTTGGGCAGCAGCAGTTACTTGCATCCTGCCTTTTTGATACTGGCCTTGATAGTGCAATTAAGAGGCAAAAGAGAGAACTTCTTTCCAAGATCTGTCCTAATGAACAGTAAGAGGCTCCAGTGTTAAACCTCTTCCTTTGATCGGGCTGCTGCCTCCAGCCCAACGTAGCCCTCAACTCTAATGAAATTCATCATGTTTTATAAATATCCACTTCAAATGTACACGTTTAACTTCCTCTTCCAAGAGTAAAGCAGTGTGAGAGTAAGCTCATCTGGCAGGACACTACCTTCGCTGCCTCTCTGCAACTCCTGCAACAAAGCTTATTCACAGTTCGCAAGTTAAAAAGCGTTTCCCTCCCCCCCTCCGCCCCCAACCACTAGCACTGCAAATCTTCTCCCATTGAGTCAACTCTGGTCTTTCCTGTTCCAGCGGCCACAGAAAAGAGACACTGAGCAGGGCACGCGTGACGGCAGCAACCCAGCCCGAGTCGAGGTGTTTATCTACTGCCCTACGTGTAACACAAGACAACATTAAAGCACACAGACATAACTAAAGGAAGTTTTTTCCTGCTGTCAGACCAAAGAACTAGATGGAAGATGCGCTGAGCCCACCAGGCATTCCCCCTTGGCCACAGCAGCCCCCGTGCAGAGGCCGAGCGCGCAGGCAAGAGGGGCACTGCCCCACGCGTAGGGGATGATGGCAAACACTGAGCCCACAGGGACCGATGGAGGAACTGCTCCACAGATAAGTCCTTCTTCCACATACATCACTGAGAGCTCTGCCTGACGAGGAGCAGACAGCTGTGGTTAGCCATTAAAATACCTGCTTCGCTCCCCATTACCCTTCTCACCCCCCCCCACCCCAAACTGCGCATTAGCTCGGAAAATAGCATGGTGCTATAGCAAAAACCCATATCCCCATGTGCTGAGCCTGCATGCAACCTGCTGCTTTTATGGGGCTGGATTTGAACCCAAGGCATTTACATTAACAACTCACATGGTGTGTGATAAAAAACATTGGGTAGAAATTTCCTAAAGGAAACTTGGAGTATACTTCCCCGTTGGAAAGCCGCTGGCAAGAGCTGCCTTATGTGCAGCTTCACGGCCAAATGAAAGAAGAAAGCGGATGAGGGTTGGCACATGGGAAGGCAGCATGATTGTTCAAAAAAGAGTGATTTAACGTTTTATTCTGTCTTCATCTAAACTCAGATGGCAGCGATTTCTGCATCCCTAGTAACCCCTTTTATCTGATACCTGTGGATAGCAGTTTCTGCATTTTTAGCCAAGTCTATAAAGATACAGAAAATACACCAATCACATACAGTTATAACTGCCCCATCGCGCAGAAACAAAGCCTGAACGAGATAAAGCCAGGATGAGATGAAAATTAAATAAAACCAGGATTTGCTGGTCTAAGATATGTTATTTATTTGATGCTATCAGAGATGTATCTTACATCTTTCATCAGAAATGGTTCTCCATGTTCACAAAAGAAGCCAATGACAGATGAAAAAATCCATTTGGAAAACACGTAAGTTTAAAATGATGTATTCAAACAAAAGCCACAACACTATTTTGTCACACATTATACTTGCTCAAGCAAGACAACACATGCCTTATGCCATGGTTAGGACTATGACCCCCATAGACATGACGTTGTGTTATGGTTATTTATCAGGTATGAGGCAATCTGAGAATCTGAATCATAAATGTCCCCATCACAAGCGTAGTCAAGTGCCAAACCCCAAACAGCACAAGGGACCAGATTTAGGTTTTAAGCAGCTGCCTCCCACCACACACACACATTACTGCATACCCTGTATTAGCAATTACCAGGGATGGTCAAGAAACAAAACTCTTTCAAAAGAGGAGAAAAAAAGAAAGATTTCAGCATTTTTTTTTCATTCTGCACTGGAAGCAATGGGATAATTTTTTTTCCCCTAGGAAGGGTGGAAAGATGACCAAAGGACAACACTGTCCCAGAGCAAACACTTTGGCTATCTTGTTGTTCAGGATATTCAACGAGGACATCAGAAAGGGAAAGCAGCAGCTGAATTCAGAACATGCCATGTGCATCCTCACCACAGCATCAGAGTTACTGCATTTTGCTTCCGACCCCCTTCTCATCTTTGATAAATTATCCAGATTAGAAAAGCTCTAACCAAAGGGCCTGGAAGCATATCTGAAAACACTGAACACTGACCTGGACTGCACAAGCTTTGGGTTCCCATAGTTCAGGTCACTGCTCTGAACTGGACCACGCTGCATCTTGCTGCCAGTTAAGAAGTTTCATACAGCTCTCAAAAACCAAACCCAAAAGCCCTAGGCAAGTTTGGCTGCAACTGCTACAGCGCCACTGAAATCTCATTTTGGAAAAACGGCAAAAGAAGGAACTCAGCCCAACGCTTCCCCACCCGCACTTCAGAGGAGCCCTCTCGGGCTGAGGGCAAGTGCGTCCCCAACTCCTTTCTGGGGCACCAAACCTGGGCTTCCAACTTCCACTCCCTTTTAGTTCCATCCCTGCAGTTTGCCTTTAATAAATCATTTTCCTTTAAAATAAACTGCTCCAGTGTGGTGTTCACTCATGCATAGGAAATTAAAATGTGTTATAAAACTAATTTATGCGCCCTGTTGGCCACAGCGCCTGTGGAATATGCCTCCCTGGACACACACTCAGGAAGCATTTGCACATGTTTGATCTGAGTTTTGCCAAACGGTGTTAGAAACAGCTGCAAAATTTTTAACTTCTTTTTTTTCCAAATGAAAAACTTTTTCAAAATGGACATTTACACAAGGCTGAGGCAGGGCGGGGGAGGTACCATTAAATATTCTACCCCTGAAGAATCTCACAACGTTTCCATTTTATAATACTGAGGGTGCAAATCGGCCCAATGTCTTTGCGTTAGGACTTGTTATATTGTTCTTGCTTTCTCTGAAAAATTTCACAGGAGAAAAAGAATTCTCAACAAGTTTTAATTTTAATTGATTCATATTCAATCCAAAGAGGTCATGCATGTTTAATTATCATCATCCTTATTACAGATGGAAAATCAACTTCCTCTGATGTTGCTATGCTAATTATCATCTCATTTGTTTAGCAATGGCATCGAGACAACTGATCGAGATTACGGCAAACAAATAGCAAGAAGCCATTACAAACAGCGGCCAGGATTCAACATCTATCACATTTAGCACCATTTAAACATTCCTGTTTTAGCTCTTCAAGTTAAGAACACGGTCGAGTATTTTGCCACATTGCACTTTCAGTAAAAGAAAGAGGAAAAGTGGGACGAAAATATCATCACATTCGTTTAACTGATGGCAACGGAGGTGCAGAGTAATTAAAAATGAGCCTTTGGAAGGGACAAAATGTTTCTGAAATGCAAGGCTATTAGAAACACCAGCTCAGGTCTCTTGGGTTACACTGATTGTGAGGAATAAAACATACTCTGGACAGATTTTTACAAATCCCCTACAGCACCAGTAAATCGCGAGGCACATATATACTTTTGCCAGTTTGTCCCACATGACTGTTAAGTGCCAAGTTGCCTATTAGTGCTGGGAAGCTTTCCTCCTGATGATGCTGTCAGTTCAACACTCTTTAAAAGTGAGCCAGCGGACAGACAGGAGAGCAAACAAGATCAACCAAAAACCTGCCGATAGACTGAAAAGGCTTCCTTTTCTTCTTTTGCTTTTCGGAGAACATGGGTAAACTTGACGTTAACCTCCGCTCCAAGCAAGCGTAATTCTTTTGCATCCAAACAAATTGTGGCATCTAGGAGTACAGTTATAGCACATTAGTGCAATGATGCGCACGACCCAAAATAAGAACACGAGGACCAAGAGACTGCTCTTCAAAGCAGCTGGGTGTACATATCTTTGAAATGGTTATTAAGCTCATTTAAGTACCAAATTAAGCAAAGAGTGGGAGGAAAGACTGATGAAACTACAATCTGATCTCCTGATCCAAGTTTAACCTTGGCTTGGCAGCACTGTCTGGTCTTACACTTAATTTTTATTTTAGTAATGCTTTGATGATTTATTTCTATATTAAAGTCTATTTCACAAAAGCACAAAAAGAAACTACTGTATAAAAAGAAAACGCTCCCTCACAGTTAAAAATGAGCCCATTTTACTAGGTATGCAGGAATTCCTTGACTAAGCTAGCTGTACATCAGCAAGAGAAGGACTGCTCACTAGAAAAAAAGCAGTCATACTACATTGTCTTTCTGCAAGGCTACTCCTTGCTAAAATGGAAAACGTGCCTCTATTGTACAGCCCTGGCAACTGCAAAGCTCCTTGGTTTACATCAAGGCCTGCCTAGAAATCTCAACAGTAAGTATTTCACTGCAGGCAGCATTAAGAGCCCCTTCTGATTGCTGCTTTGCTGTCCCGGATGCAAAGAGGCCATCAGCCTGGTGCCACAGTCCAGTAAAACTACTAATCCTTTACTATACTCGTCGTCTTGACTGCCCAAGTGATTTTCCTTGGCACTAACTGCAGGTCCCCATCCCAAAATCAGCTGGAACAATCCACCGTGGCTAGCAGCAAGCCAGCCATCTGCTTCCCCCATCTCCTCATTTCTGTTCCAAAAGCGACTGGAATCTCTCCTCTCCTTCCACTTTCCACTTTATTTTTAGAGGATCCTTCAGTCAGAGCTCAGCTCCTCGTCAATAAGTAACACTGCATATTGTGTGCTACTCTCTCATTACAACCACGTTTTCTTCCAGCAGAAATATTATAGCAGAAGCACTACATTTGTTGACCAGCGGACAGAGAGCTTTACAAAGTGAAGAAAACAAAACATCACGTAGATTAGACAGACCTAGATCCTGAAATTCACTCAAAGGAAGGTGAAATACTTTCACCAAACCTTGTCATCTAAAAGAAAAACAGATTAGACTTTCTTTCTTCTCTCGGAAATGGTGACCAAACTCATGACTGCCCACATACAAGTGCAGATGCCTATGGACAAAGAGAAAAGACAAAACCCAGTGCTCATGCAGTTTGTTTCTTCTCTGTATTTTCAGCCTGCTTCTGAGATGATACCCACGCAGCTGTCAACTGAAGCAAAAAGATCAAGCCTAAACACTGGGTTGATACAACGTTGGTTAGTAAGCGTTCGCACCCCTTTCCTTCACCAAAAAAAAGAAGGAAATGCGATGAGACATCCCAAGTCAGTGTGGAAGTTGCAGCTATACTGAGAAGAATATTCAGGGGAACTACTCTCAGCCACCTCATCCTCCATTTTAAACCAAATTAATGCCCACTTTTCAAGCTGATATAATGAACACTATAATAGCAGCATTCACTCCTATGACCAACCGTTTGATCTTTCTATGAAATGCAAAAACACGTAGGTAAGAGCAGTTTTTAACCCACCCGTTTTGATGCATGAATTACTCTGTCCCAACAGCTTTGTATCAAAATCTGTCTTTTTGTCTCTTCCAGTGCATGCAGCCCATCGAGCACCAGGGAAGATCCCAATTCCCTCTGAACTTGGAGAAAAATACAACAAGCTGCATTCCTTTCTTAGTGCCAGCATTTGCTTCTGCCTCTGTTTCGGCCACAAACGTTCTCAACACATTCAATAGTTCAACTCCGGTCCCACTCAGGACTGCCACCAGTTCCAAAAGCCAAAGTGGCACCTCCCCTGGAGCCTGCAGTTCTCCAACTCTTTTGTTTTAGTGCCTGCATAAAGTTCGTACTGCGAGGATTTCGCAATACTGCTTCTTGGCACCCTGCCGTAGCAGACTTCCCACACCTAAAGAAATATTTCTGTCATTGTAATATGGAAAAAAACCCCAACCTTTCTCCTAAAAAAGAAGCCAGAAACGTGAAATCACACGGTCATTAAATCCCACGTGGAAACTGCATTTGTGGACAATCTCTGCTGAGCTCTGGGAAGCCTGTCAGATGCTCTTTTCTCCTAGGGATGGACTTGACAAGAACATCAACGCTAAACAGGGAGCGTGAGAAGGCAATTATAAGGTGCACATGTGTGAAAATGATTGATAGCTTTTCTAATTGCAAAGAAAAAGAGAGCTGTGTGGTGGCAGCAGTGATGGTAACAGAACGGCCTTTGCAGACATCAATCTAATGCTTAGCAGAGAAAAGAGCTCTTTTCAAAACACCTCCGAGCACTGACTTTGGGAAGACTTTACAAAGACTAGTAAACCTGAGCCTCCCTCTCTCCAGGGAGTGATGAACCTCTCCGGAGGCTGATCCAGATGCAGGATGCCCACCATGGAGGAGCCCACCCCTCTCTGCCCAACCCCTGCCGAGCCAGGATGCCCACCCTCTCCCAGCACCGGAACTCCTCTTCAGCCCAGTTCTCCCACTCAGACAGACCAGCTTGCTGCAACTGCAAAACTCTGAGGTCTTACAGCACCATGCAGCCGCTGACAGCTCTTCACTTAAATATTTCATGTCTTCTCCCCCCCCCTCCCCCCCCAAACTATTTTTTCCTGAAGGGAAACCACGGAGAGTGACAGAAAGGATAAGGAAGGAGAAGGATACGCTATGCTGGTGTTCGAGCAGTGATGCTATGCTATCAGCTAGTGCTACAGGCTGTGCCGGGTTAATAGAGACACCATGCCAGACTATTACTACTGTCTCCACGCTTGCAAATTTAAAGACAGGACTGAACAAGGGAGGGGACAGGCTGCAGGGCAGACAAGCTCGGTGCAGGGCCCAGCCTCCAGCCCTCCTTACAGACAGCCCATTTCTTTGCTTCAATGCAGCAGGCTTGAACCGGTTCCCTCTCCCCCCAAAAAACAGGTGAGTTTGCCTAGGTGTTAATCAGAGCAAAGTAAGTGCTAGTCAGATCAAGCTAAGAACAACCCCAACCTGACTGCTCATTAGCAAGTGCCTGCTTGTCTTCTAAGGAGCAGAACAGCTACAAGGCAACTGGGATCTGAGAAAGGTGTTCATTAAACACCAGCGTCCAGCACAGGAAAAGCAGCCTTCCTCAACCGTCACGTTGAGGCAGACTTGGCCAGAGAGCTCATCAGAGCAAACTCTGCTCCCAGCCTCCCATTTCCGCAGAACAGTCTTTTGCTCTTCCCAGATCCTCTTGGGACAAGGAAGCACAGCAGGTTTCCGATCTGGGGATCCCAAAAATCTCTATGAGCTGTGAGGACTCCTCCCCACCCCATCCTTCCTCCACGTGGGATTCAAACACACGAGCTGAAGCAGCAGGGCTCGTGCCTGGGAAGCAGGAGCAGTGACGACCCAGCACCTCACAAAACCCTTTAGGATCAGCACAGCTGATGCCCTTCCATAAAGCTTCTACAAATGCTGCTGTGCAGCACGGCTTAGCAAGGCAGCAGTGCTTCTGCAGGTAGGCAGCCTCTCCATCCGCGGCGCAAAGCCAGACACCAGGCGGTCGCTACACGCAGTCATTTAAAGGCATTAATGAGAGCTGCATTCTGGAGCCTTAAAAAAACAGCGACTAAAACATGTTTGAATGTGTTTTCATTTACTTATGAATGCAAAAAAATCACTGGCAATGATATTGTCTGCCAGTCCTCAATCTGTTCTTTGAATGAGCCCAATGCACGTAACTCCATCAAGGGCCATACAAGACCAGCCTGGCTGCAGAAGGCAGCAAATATCAGCTTTTCATTTGTTCTTCCCTGAAGACGGGGAGGCAGGGAGAGGGTGGATGCACCCCTGTGTATGAGGGTGGGGGAGCACCACCCTGGAGTACCATGCCTCCAGGAACCCAGCAGCCGCCTCCTGTCAAAGCCTGAAACACTCTTCTTAATTCCAACCTGTGATGCTCGGTTTGAAGTTTGAGCTTCTCTGATGTGTCACTTCCCGTGACAAATGACGGGGCCGTGGGGACTGTGTTCTGGAGACAAGCAGTCTCTTTCAAAGCTCGGTGTTCCGCAGCGATTCTGCCATCCACAGGATGTGTGTGTATGGCCTACCGTGGAAAAGAGCAGTGCTTGCTAGAGACCAAACCTGCACCTAACTAATAGTGCTCTCAAAGCTACTGCTTGATCCAGGCATGAACTGACTGTAACACAAATCCTCCCAGGAAAGCCCTGTCTTCAGAGTAAACGGTGATTGACTGGAGAGGGCTGGCAGCCAGGACATCTATCACGCATGCCAGGACACCCACAGAGTCACTCCTCTCTGCTGCCACCAAATCACACCCTACCTAGAGCTGCGCTCTGCCACATTATCCCCTCCCCTTACTCTCTAGGTGACTTTTACCTTATCAGATGTCCTTCCACATCACCGACGTCCTCAAGATCCCACGGTTTCCAGAGCTGCTGGTCCACACCAGCTCGCTAGCCTGGACCCACGCTTACACGTGCCACAGCCAAGGCAGCGGGCAGGGGGCTGCTGCCTTGTGCAGAGAGGTTTGCGGTCTTGATCCTACCCCATTGCAAAGCAAAAAGCCACCACACAGCCTAACTGGCAATGTTACACCCAGCTCCCTCGAGAAGCTCTAAGAAATCAAATTGAAATGCCAGAATTTTAAAATACCCAAAGAGCTAAATTTTCAGAAAACCACATACAGACAGGCTCAGCAGTGACCTAAACAAGTGACAGCAGCAGAACCATCAGCAACTCGCACAACTGCCCTTCCCCGGCTTTTTTCCGCTTGCGGATTTCCAAACCTGCGTGTTTGCCCTGGAAACCTGGGACAAAGAGGGATGGCTACGGCTGGCCGGGCTGGCCAGCGTGGAGAGCGGGCACTTGCAACTGCCACAGATGCCTGAAGCGAGCTCGCCGAGACACGACCGCAGCCTTCTGCTCTGTGCCTGAAAGCCTGGGTTTAACGGACAACCCCCAAGATACTTTTGCCCATTAAACAGGCAACGTGCAAGCCTGCTGCTCGCACCCATGTGTTTTACAAGCACAGTGAAAGCATTTAGAGATTTAACCTTCAGAAGATTTAATTTAGACTATCCAACACAGAGTGGCAAGTCGATGCTCTGGGCAGGGAGAGAGGATAGTTTATAAAGGCATCCCGTGCTCCCAAGCACAGGCAGCTGGGAGCTCCCAGGCATCAACCGCTTATTGCTTCAACCGATGGATATGATAATAAGGATCTATTTTTCCTTTAATTTAAACTATGCCTATTTATGCACCACCAACTGAAAAAGACAGTGAATTAAAGTGCACATGAAAGAAAATCATAGCCCTCAGCACTTGCTCTCAAACACTCTTTTAAGTTTGCTTGATGAAGGGCTGCTATATTTTGTCACCGAGCGCAATCGGCTCGATTATCACTTCTTTGTTTTGAATACCCACCTCTGAAGTCATTAAATACTTGCTTCTTAATGAGAATAGATTGGTTTTGGCCAATAAATCACTTAAATGCCATCTGCCAAAATAAAAAAGAAATTCAAAGAACCAAATTCCCCCAACTCCTTTTTGCATATTTTCCCTTTGGTTTCGGATTTAGAGAGAAAAGACGTTTATACAATCCATCAACAGCAGCTTTCTCCTAGGGGAAGTGTGAACAGACCACAGAAAAGGCTCCATTTGGCTTTGACTTGCAAAACCACTTCATGGACTACTTTGAAACAACTCAGTCAGCAGGATATGAGCTCTGCATATTGGTGCTGCCCCAGATTGTTTTGTTTTTATTCATAAGATTATTTCGGTGAAAACAGGCTGACTGAAGCTTAATTTTACTAGCAATTGTTAAATAATTCAATACCCATCTTTTCTGTCTCTTTAATGCCTCTGAAAAATCAAAACCCTTCACAAATTAAAGGCCAAATCCTGTTTACTCTTCCCTTTTCTAAAACAACTTTGACATCAATAAAGGCTGGTTTTGTGACTTGGGCTCAGACTAAAAGTTCTGTCAGTGCGAGTATTTTGGTGGGTTTTTTTTTAAATCAGGAGCATGCCTTTTTTTTTTTTCCTTTTTAATCAAAATACTTCTCTTATGCAAAGCTTCAAAAATACAAAGGCAAATGCTTACAGTACGGCCAGCTTGCTTTCTTTATAGAAATGGATTACATTAACGTTTTACACCAATAAACTATGACTCCCTTCAGGAAGGAGGATTTGCTCCTTTCCCTGCACCCTCTGTTCACCCCCCCGAAGGGACAATCCCTCAGGCTAATTGTCCCTCGCCCACTTTTAAAGGCTCTTCAGGAAGAAGCCCTGCTGACTTTGGTGCTCGAAGGAGGACTTGAAGTTTTACCTGCAAAAACGCCTTCAGTCTGGCAAAGAGCGCTGGTTTCACAGCCCTGAGCCCCGCTCAAGGCTGCGACGGGCTCCTGGCTTCAAGGGGGGTTAAATCTGCACCAAGCTGGCCTGAAGGCTCAGGACTCAAGGGATGGGTCTCCTCCGACACAGGAGAAACACAGCCTTCTCTGGGGCAGCTATTTAATACTGCACCAAATCCCACCCCATGCTCCGAAATGGTCGACCTAAAAAGCGCACAAATGCTGCCTTTTCAAGGTCACTTGGCCAAACGGGCCAAGCACGAGCCCATTCGAGTCCCTCCATTGTGTCCATACCATGACACACTGGCGTCTGTGATGACAACATCAGGCATGATGCTCAGAACCTGCAGAAACATTGATCCTCTGCTCCAGAAGCTCTTCTCTAGTTTACAGAAAGAAATCACATGGCTTGTAGGGTTCCATTCCCAAACCCTGGTGTTTCGTGGGAACCTTGCCATGTTTCAGTGAGGTGTGGATCAACCCCAGCTCCTGGATGCAGCCAACATTTGCAATCCCCAGCAGAGTCTTATAAAATTTTAAAAAAATCTGAAACAAGACACAGCACTAACAGACCTGGAGATAGCTGGTCATCACGGAGGCTACTGCTAAATAAGCTACATATGCTTAAACCTCAGGTGCACCCTCAGCAGAGGCTTTACAGTCTTTCAGGCAGTGACATAAATCTGTTCATCTTGTAAAACCTGACACTATTACAAATTATTAGACACCCTTCTTTTATGCTTTGCACTAAATTATGTAACACTGAAAATGACCAGATGAAGAATTCATCATAAAAAGGCATGACACCAGCAATCTGAGCTTCGAAACGTCCAAAGCTCACAGCAGGTTTCTCACACCACAGGGAATCTCTGTGAAGCTTAAGAGCTTAAAATTAGCACACTAGTGAGTGAAAGTCACTTTGTACAGTGAGTTGAGGTTCACTTCTCCCCAATGCCTTCAAAATAAAAATAAAGATAGTCAATTAAATGTTTGGGTTATTTCAATCCGTGGCCTCAAATCATCACCAAAAAACCCCCTCATGACTAAAAGGATAACCCAAACTGAAAAACTGAAAATGTTCTTGTGAAAGTACTTTTGAAGCTGGTAAAGCACTTGATGGTTTTAATTTAATCCAGAGATGGATGACAAAGTTATTGAAGTCATGATTCTGACCTAAATCTTCCCTCTCCTAGATTCTGAGCCCAAACAAGAGTGTCCCAAATTAAACACTGATGAAAAAAATCCCTCCATTTCTTCTTCTCTTAGCTTGTTTTCCAGTTTTCAGAGCCCTCTATTCTGCATACCAGCCAGGAGTGACCAGACCTTAAGAGCCACATACTTGGAAGCACGAATGTCCAGCAACCACACTAAGGATGGCTGGGATTTGATTTATTCCTATGTTTACATGAGAAGATGCTTGTAGAAGCTCTCTTTCCAGAAGCAATAACAAAACCTTGCCTGTCGAAGAATGTCCGTATTGTTCCCGTGCTGGACTAAAGTCTGGTCCAATGTACTGTGAGGCCACAGGGGCTTTTGCTGTAAACGTGACAGTGGGATGCTGAGCCCCTGGACATGCAACTGCAGCGGGTATAGGGCTCGGAGGAGAATCAGACTTCAAGGAAGAGAAAGCATCCGGGTGGTCAACACAGAGCTTTGCTTTCTTTGAGCTGCTTGAGAGAAAGGGCTTTAGAGACTGAGATGGATCACCGGTACCATTATTTTATCTTTGTTTTTTATTTAAATTTTATAAGAAGCCATTGAAGAGGTCCATAAGCGTTCTGCAGCTGTTGTGACATTCACCCACATCCGATCCCTCTAAGCAAACACCTGCATGCAAGTACCTTCTCAGACATACCAGGTGAGGTTTCCAAATACGAGTTATCATTACCACCCCATGTCTGGCTCCTATGGAAAACAGCTTTCTCCTTGACTTCCAAAGCAGCTACACCAGAAGAATGAGAACATTTTACAACTGTCTTCATACAGAAATGGGAATCTTTCTGCAGTTCATAGATGCTAAAGTCAAGAAGCACTAATTTTAAAAATATTCGGCATTTTGTACAAACTGTTTTCTAGGGAGTCCGAGACCTTTCAAAACAAACCAGCAGAAACTCAGGAAATAATCCTTGGAATTCTGCCCTTTCATCACATCACCTATGTTTAACAGTCTGCAACATCTCTTGAGTTGCTGGATGCCTTCTGATAAACTGCCACACTGGGTACTCAAATGTTGGTGAAAATATTTGTAACAGTTAAGCCAGCCTGAGGTTTTGATGTGCTTTGTAACATGTTAATCCCTGGAAAGGTGGGGACGTGCTGCAGGAACAAGTTGTCCCAGACACGAAGATCTACTTGCACCATTCTGCGTGGCTGTGGACTCCATTCCTTAGAGCTCTTTTACTCCTATGGCTATTTCAAGGGTTGTGCATATCCTGTGTGGACAAAAGTTTCAGGCTGTAACAGTTGCCTGGAAGATGTCTCAGTGGTTAGACTAAAAGAGGAAAGAACACACCCTGCATTTAATTAAAAGAAAGAAAACACCAAGATTTTATGCTTTTGAAAGCCATCATGGGAAGATGTCTGCTGGAAGCACTAAGGAAAAACAATAGCTAGTGGTTTCTGGAATTAAATATATCTATGAAAATATAAATCTATATACACATATAGATTTATATATAAAAATATATATAATGATAATAGCACCACAAATCCCTATGGTCTTACTGCAAATGAAATGCACAGCAACCAGAGTGGGAGACCTCAACACCATTTGCAGTCTATGACTGAGGGAACGGTTTGTATCAAACACCGCAAGCATTTTGTTAAGCAGTAGAATTAGGCACCTTCTCTCCACTCACATGTCGTATTCAATAACCTAAAATCCCTCTGTTTTTTTCCATCTCGACCTCTGCATCATTTACACAATTGGGATGAGAGTTTGCTCTTTCGTAAGTGCACTGCAAGAGCAAATTCATTAGCATTTGTGAGGCAGGTAATTGGGTAGGTTAATTCAAACTATTTTCATCTTTAAAAAACCCCAAACCTAACAGCCTTTCTATTCTTTTACAATCCATAACTCTCAAAACCAATTTCCTCCTCACAGTGATCTTAATACTAATTAAATGAGCTTTTGTCTTCCAACACCAATAAAGATTAAGTACCACATAAAACAGCTGCAGCAAAGCCCCATCCAAAGTCCAACTTAACCTGCTAGCTGGGTCCCAGCTGGCACCCCACGCACGGTGTGCTTGCAAAGAGGCTTTTTTTGTCACCTCTGAAGTCACTGGAGGACTTCTCCTTCAGCCCCAACACATTATGGGGGGCTGCTATTCTGCAGTGCTTTCGCCTCTTGGACTCGACTGATCTGCCCAGCCAAGGGTGGAAAATACAACAGGAAAGTCAGGAAATGCATTATATTCTAAATAATCTGTCATTTGGGAACAGCGGGGTCACAGCACTGTCGATGGACTCGCCAACCAAGCAGCAAAGAATCAGGTTTCTTTTCTCTCTGGTGGGATACGTGAACTAGTGCCAGTAGAAAAGTGCGACGACCCCAATTTCCATGCTCAGGTAAGTGTCCCTTGTCCTCAAGGCTGCTTAATATGCACTATCTGCTTGCTTGGCTTCTTGGAGAGACACAGATGCAAGAGTGCATTTAATTGTTTTCCTGAATCAGACCCCTGGAGCCATCAATATCTCACATATGTAATTATAAATCATGAGTCTTGCAACTGAAGCACAATCAGCACATCTAGCCGTAAATCTTCCAGATATCAGCAATTTCCCCAAAGCTGCTTTTTGACAAAACCTGATGCAGCATGAACTAAGCAAGCCAGGCAGAAGAAACCGCTGGCACGAAGGTTCGCAGCCTACTGGTGCTGCAGCACTGGACGGGCTGCAGACCCTAAGAAGGCCCAAAAAACTCAGGCTCTGCCAGGTGGGAAATGTATCATTCCTGGTGATCAAGAGAAGGCGGTTCCCGCCCTGCGATACTCCAAATCCAGATCAGGTCATCCATCACTCTGCAATTTCACAGCATTTCCAAAGATCTTTTTTTGGACTTCCCACAGGACATGGAAAGTGTCAGCTTTCTTCCATTTTTTGTGGACACACAGGTTTTCTGGACTCTCAGTAAACTCTGATCAATGTACATCACTAATAACAAAGGACTGGATAAATCCTGGCTACGTCTCCTAGAGCGAAGTATGTCCAGATATATGATGCAAGCGTGTATTCATTTATACATACACATTAACACCGTTTGAACTAGGAAATCAAAACATGTCTGCAAGAGCTCATGCTGATGACGATCAGGATCTATATAATGACCATTTCAAATGTCACTTACTGTCTGCCTCTTCTGTAAGAACTAATTTAGATGTGACACATTACACTGTAATCATAATTTTATCTTCTGGGCAGAGGTAGTCAGAGGAAGTCTGTAAGCCTGGCAAGGAAAGTCTAGCTGTGAAATGCACGCACAACTGAGTGCTAAGATTGAGGGTGTCTTTGGGTATCAGGATTTTAAATGTTAGCGGGAAAAAAAATACAAAAGAAGATGTATTACAGAATACAGGTATTACACCGGCATCCCTCCCAGGCATTAAGAGAGACTACTTTTTGTAGGGAAATTATTGGATAAAGCAAGAGCCTGGAGCCAGTTTGAGACTGGGCCATATTTTAGATGGGTTTCATGCCATCAGCTCTCTTTGCCTGGATAATTATATCTTGTGAATTATCCATGAGAGAAAATTGCCTTCAAACGTATTCACACAGCTGTCGGTCTCCAGTCTCCACGGCTGAGTATTTGGTAGGGGCTGACACACCGGGGCTCACAAGCACACTGGAGCACCCCTCGCAGGCAAGGGAACCTCTCCTGGCGCTGCCATAATCCCCCTGCACCGAGAGAGTAAAACCAAAAAAAGGAATAAACTGCCTTACTTCGCTCCCACTCTTTTATCCTAAAATGTCTCTAAAAAAACTAATGTACCTCTGTATACTATAATTTCAGAATTTCCTCTAATCTCATGCATAATTACACGGAGCAGTGCACTGGCATCCCTTTCATGCAAATATTGCCATGAAGTGCATCGTTTTCATAGCATTATATGACAAAAAAATAACCAAAGTCATTTATTTCTGGGGTGTGTGTGGTTACGCAACGTAATGCAATGAGACAGTATTTTTCATTAGCTTTTTGTTGCGGACGCTACCCATTTATCTTTCTCATAATCCTTCCCCCAGTGCATGTTAACAATGTTATTTTAGTAAGTTGTTTAATTATTTAACGTCACTGGGAGGCTACTGGGTTTGTTACAGAAGCCCTTTCCCAGAGCATGCTTCAGAGCCAGTGCCGTTCCACCCTGGCTCCCTTTAACCCCTGATTCCCACACACTGTGGCCTCAAGCAGCAGCGTCCACATTACAGATGCCTTTAACAAAGTCAAAGTGGATGATCACGACGTGCATCCTTGCTGCCAGTCAAGTGTCTCTTTAAGCCTTCTCCGATCTCTAATTTGTCGGTGGTTCAACTCAGCAGTGCTGAAGAGCTAAGCCGGCAGACCCTGAGGATCACAGGGCTGCAGACGCCGTGGGGCTCATGGGACATCACCCACTCTAAGGTTATGTCTCTGAAAGGGGAGCGCAACTGGTGCAGAAAGGTTGCAGGAACCCCAGCGCAGACCGATAGCCTTCTCGCACCTCCCAGCTCCTCCTAAGCAGTAACTGCTTGCAACCTGCTTAAATGCAGCAATACCATGCTCAACATCCTGTCCACATTTTAGCAGTATCCACTGGAACAACCTAATATGACATTCTGCCCCACAGAAGACAACTCCCATGACAAACCTTTCATTTCTACAGCAGTAAATCACAAGTACATAAAACCTCAGGCAGCACTCACTCGAAGCTTAGCAGTACCTGCTGGCTCTCAGCACGGAACCAAGGGAAAAAAGTGTGCTGGGAGAGCTGGAGATGTGTGTAAGTGTCCAACATCCGTGTGACCCCATTTTTACTCCTGGCTTTGGTGGCCGCCTTTGTAAACTGGTTCATATCTGGTGAGCCTGGGGCAAAGTTACATCCTAAAAACCAGATATCCTCCTTGCATCAGATGCTGACCTCCCCACTCCACCTCCTCACAGCCATCCAAGCCTTCGGATCCCCACAGCTCTCCTCCTCAGTCTCTTCTTCCCTCTTTTCCTTCTCATCTCCCCTGCTGTCAAACACCGCATTCCACAAAGAAGCCTGTCCCTCCCCATCCGTCTCTGCCACAGCTTGCCCTCCTTAACCACACCCCTAAGCACACTGAAACTCAAATTAAAACTGTGTTCTTGGAGGACAACATAACAGAAGGTCATGCCATTTATTTAAATGTCATATTTGGGTGGGGTCCAGTTTCCTCAATGCACCGTGCCTGACAGATTTTGAACCACAGCAAGCTCCCAGGGTGGTGCCGCGGTCACAGGGGACATCCCATACGCCCAAAGCCTGACTGTTTCTCCCAACTGCAGCAGTTTAGTCTAATAAAAAAGGTTGCTCTTCCCTGCAACACTTTCTTGACTTTTACATCCACTGGCTGAGAAAGGCTTTTATCCCAACAGAGACGGTCAACTTTTCTCATCCTCCAGAGGCACCAGTTTGGGCACTGGAGTCACGCTGGCAAAGGGACTGCCAGCACCACATCGCTCACCCCTCACTTGCAAAAGCTTCTGAATTCCTCAGCTTCGCCTTCTGTATATGCCAGCCATTTAAAGACCCTCCTTTAACATGTCCAGCAGCTTGCATTTGGTTAAAATAACTGTTTATTCCTCAAAGACTTGATTCCTGTCCAGAATAAACTGTCAGTTCCTCCACTGATGGCTGAATATACTGTCTGGAACAAGGGAGCCCAGAAGAATAAAAAAGGTCTCTGTGTAAATGGGAATAGACCCAATTTCAGCTTCCAGGGATTGTATCATTGACCAAAGCACAGATATTTTGGTTCAGGATTCAGATCAGGTGTGGATTTGCACATATGCATCTGTTACAGCCTGGGGACAAGCCTTCTCCATGTGAACCAAGTTAGGAGCGATGTATCTATCCTATTCGCCTGGCCAGAAAACCACCCCTGATCATAGCATCACTTCTGCTATTTAGGGGCTGTCAAGGGAAAATCACTGACCTCTGCACACAGAGCAGTCCCAGTCTCCGACCCACACCGGGCTATTCCCTCCCCTCCTGCTTTTGTTTTGTCCAAACGGGCTTGTCCCACACCTGCAGTCTGGAGGGGCTGGGGCAACATTTCAGAGGTGCCAACCCTGTAAGCTCAAGTGTTAAAACAACCCAAGACGCATTTTTACAAAATTTGCCCCGAAAGCAGAGGTACTTTTTATTCAAGAAGAGAGAGCACTGTATTTCATGAATCCAAGCCCAGTTCATTACACAGGAATAATCACCTCATTCCTTATGATTTGCAAAAACTTAATGCTGTAATTAACGTAAAGCAACTTTGTCACATGCAGTTAAACATAAGACACTACAAATCTACACAGCTCCTATACTTCCCCAGTGTTTCTGCATATTGTTACCAAATGATACCCCCTTCCAAATCCCTTCACCCTAGCACAACCCTTCCCGGCTTGTGTTACAGCCTCTCTGAGCTGGCTCGTGTTATGATACTATATCCAACCCCTCTAAGCTGGCTTCTTCACCTTATCTTTCTGCATTTTGCCTCATTGCACCTTGCTGAGGAACAGCGAGTGGCCCCCAGGCTCTGCAACATACCTGATAGGCAGCGACGGGTCTCCGGCATCCCACCAGTCCTTGGGGGGGCTGATGTACATGCACCACAGCTCCCAGCTGTACCCGTGGGCAGAGTTCTCGTAACGCTGCACCTCAAAGTTGTCCTGCTTGATGTTGTCTATTGAGGGAAGAATGACCCTTCTCCGATTTTCCTGAATTCGTGAAAGCACTGGCTCAGCCCTGAGAGGTGTTAAAAAAAACACAAAAACAAAGCGCAGGAAGAGACTGTTAATTTCTCCCAGAATTTGCAGATGGACACTGTAGCTTTCGTACAGCTTGTGCACTTAAAGGAGGCTAAGAAAACAGGCCTTCTTGTCACCATTCAGTAAACAGAGGGGAATAACATGGATTCGTCTCTCCCGTTCCCAAGTGGCATCTCATGACTTTGCAGAGACACAGCAAAACCCAGCCAGAGGAGCTCAGAGACGGTCACGAGGCTCCTCGCAGAGTCAGCGAGTGACCCCAGATTGCAACGCACCGGCCTCTGTCTCACCCTTCCACTTGTCTGTGCTTTTACCAGCACACAAATCGCAGAGAGGCAAAGCGTTGGCGCTGCCAAGTTTAAAAGGTTATTTCTGAAAGGCTTGCCAAGCTTTGTCAGCCACAAGGGAGATGCTGCAAGAGGCTTCAGCGCTTCCACTTGATGGGATCTCCCACCCGGACACGCGCCTTGCGTGGAGCTGCCCTTAGAGCACAGGAGCCAGCCGCCACGCACGGAGCTCAGGTAGCTGCAGCCCTTGAGCTCTGGGGAGTTTTAGTGCTCTCCTACACAACTGACTACGCAAATTCGTGGACCAGCTGAAGCTTTCAGCACAAAGAAAGGACTATTTTCACAGACTAAGGTGTTAAGCTGTGGAAATGAATTAAAGTCTCGGAAACTGGACCTTACATTTTCCTGCAGTGGTAGTACCCTATGTTTTCCCTGGGGTGCTGGTTTAAAAAAGAACTATTAAATAATTCCATATTCTGAACGTCTTAATTTTCAAAATGTCCATGTTTTTAAGCTGAGCTTTCCTGACATCTTTACTAAGGTAGCAAACGAAATCAAACAATACATTAACTAGGAGCCAGTTTTGCAGCACTGGCTGACTGCACAGCCAGGAGCGGCTCTGAGAAGGTGCTCAATGCCCACCTGGAGACTCTTTCCATACAAGAACTACGGACCATCAGAAGAAAAAGGCTCAAGGTGGACAACAAGGAGTTAGCTCTTTCCACAGTCAGTAGTTAAGCCGTGGAGCACCTTTACCCAAGGATGCTGTAAATGCTTGAAGTTTATGCGGGCTCAGTAGACAATAGGAAAAAACTCAGAAGAAATGCAGTGAGGGTTTCTAAATATGTAGACACCACGTCTGCCTCGCATCTGCAAATTGTAGCATACTCTGAAGCAACAGCGTATGTACTGCCCCTGCCCGATTATGATTTCCTAGGCTTCTGGCTATGGTTTGCGTCACAGCATGAGGCTAGACAAGCTCTTGGTTTGCTGCAACACAGCTGCTCTCACATACTTCTGTTCCACCCGGATAGTTATCCTGCGTAAAGCTGTGATGTGCCTCTGCAGGGTAACTGCACACATCCTGTGCTGTCAAGCACGGGTGGACATCCTGCATGAAAACACGATCCATAGGCTGGGAATCCTGGCTCAAAAAACTCCCCTTCTGTAAAGCAAGGCCACGAAGGATGTGTTTTGTTCGAATTATGCTTTAACTAGTCCAAACTGCCCCCAAATCAAAAAAAAACCCATGTCCTTGGGCAGAACAGGGTAAATTCTTGAAAGCAGGACTATCTGAAGGGTCTTTTTTGCCTTGGGAGACAGTCTGAGGACTCTACAGCTACAAAATTCGTCTCTGGGACATTCAAACAAGTTCAGAGCAGGGGGTGTGCTCAGCCTCACCTCTGCAACCCAAGAGCCACTCATTGCCTTGGGCTCAGTCTGCCAACCCAAGGAGTAACCTGCACTCTTGGTGCCTCCAGCGACAGCAGCGGGTACGTAACACCTGGGTGAGTCAAGCCCACGCTGCAGAAAAGCTCACTCTCTATCCCTAGAAAAGACGTTTCAAAAGCTCAGGAAATGGGAGCTTCCTTTGTATATCACTAAAATCAAGTGTGAGGACTTAGTGACCTGAAGAGAGGAACGTTTAGCTGGGAATATAGATATCAACATAAGAAACAGCTCTTAAAGACACCCTTCAGCTGCATTGTCATTACAAACAATTCAATAACTGCACAGAACTCTTTGTTTGCAGCTGCTAAAGCATTTTTCTCGTGGATATTACTCTCTGTTTGAATTAGAAGCAAGTTAGCTTCTTCTACCTCCGCTTTTCTACACATGGACTGTTTACTTTTTACACTTGGTTAGACAAAAAAAAACCAAACCAAACCACTCTCAAGCTCCCCTCATGATCTAGGCTCAAACTTAAGCCACTCGAACTCAGACGTTCTGAATCTCTCTGAAAAAATCCTTATGAAACACCTTTCGCTGCTTCTGCACCTCTGCACTTAATCCTAGCTGCAGAAGAAAGAAGTCAATCTAAACCATCTAAGCCTTCCCCAGTGGGATCCAGCTGCAAAGGGCAAGAAAGCGGGAAACACTTTCTCGTTCAATCCCTTGCTGCCTGGTCTTTTTTAAACTTACAGAAATTACTTAAGGCTAAGGGAATGGGAAATTAACCTGAGAAATATAAACAGGGGGTTAGGGGATAGGCGCACACATAAAAGGAGGATGTAGAAAAGAATTACAGAAAACAAGGGCAAGGAAAGGTTTTCCTTCTATCTTCCCATCACATCTCATCAGTGGCCATTCAATACAGAAGGAAGACAGGGTTAGTAAGCCAGTAGACTTGTCTGCAAACACATCCTTACAAAATGATGGACTGTCCCTTGTTTAATGCATCGCACACACTCTAACGAAGACCTTGAGGTTGAGCACCTACCAGCCAGCAGTGAACTCCACATGAGCATCAAAAAATCCAGTGATCTGGCCAGTGGCAGCTTTCCAGCCTTCAATACGAGCTCGGATAAGGCCTTCCCTCTTCTGGTTGCGCACCACCTTCACGAGGCCTGGGTATCGTTTATTGACATATTCTTCTAGCGGTGCCTTCAGTTCCTCTAGAGAAGAAGTGCCAGAGAACCCATTGAAAAGGTGCAACAGTTTTCACCTAAAATAAAGCCACTTCATTGACAGATACCAGCATAACTTACTGGAGCCACACATCTCAGAACACACACCACTGGGAGGGATTTAATCATTTAGGGTCAATCGATGCTGATCTGCAAAAGATTGCCTGATGGTGGGCTGACCACAATCCTTACAAAAGAAATTCAAGGTTGCCAAGAACATTGCTGTTGGATGACTAAGGAGCCCAAATGCCATCTTTAGAGACAAAGGGCAGCAAGAGGCCAGCTAGATTGCCTTGCAGTATCTAGGTATCACCCCACTAAATGACAAGAGCAGAAAGAAGTCACCCATGGATACCAAACACTAGGACTCTGACTTTCCAATGGAGATTTTAGCTGAATGGATTGCTCAAAATGCTGCAAAACCCATCTGAAGTAACTTAAACTACACCAAAACTGCGTATGAGCTTCACTATCCTTTTTACTCAGCCTCACTACTACAGTCTTGGCGTTTGCTGTATGTTTTCCAAGCTCTGCCAGTAGAAAAGTTGAATTTCTCTCTGCTTTTATGATAGGATGAAAGAGATTTTGGCTTTGTTCAGAAGAACCTCATACCACCTATCTTCCCTTCATTGGAAACTGCAGATTATTTAATTACGTTGTCTAAGCCTGTATATGTACTGTGGCTGAGAACATAATGGATCTGTCAGCCTGCAGTCATTATCAGCATTAAACTTTTTGCTAGTTATAAGCATTGAGTATAAAAGACACACAGGACTTTGAATGTGGAAGCATACTAAAGGTTACAATAAGGGATAAGTACTAGAACGTTTTTTCAACAATTTCTGCCAGAAACCTTCGTCCTTTTACTTCCTGGTGCATCAGTTAAATGCATGAAGATCTACTGATGAGAAGTACTCTGTAAAAGCTAAGCAATACCACTGTGTACCAACACGGACTCTTAACACCATGAAAGCGGTTCCTGAGAATGTTTTTTATCCCTATGAGGCTCCAGGACAGCAGAAAATGAAGATATGGTCCATGACCCCAGATTACACTCTACTACCCTTCATACATACTCTCTCTCCAGAAAAAAAAAGAAAAAGTCACCATTAATATAGTCCCCATGGTAAAATACTTGAGACACATGAGCACACGTGGGTTCATACATGAAGGAAACACAGCAATGGAGAGAAAAGGCGGGGGGGGGGGGGCGGGGAGGGGGAAGCAAGTCCCATCTGCTGGGCTTAGCCTGAGAAATCATCAAAGGAAAAGGGATAATCTGTTCCCTTCCCTTCCACGCCTTTTTCAGACTGCCTTTCTGGGATAGTTCCCCTCACATATCAATTTCCCAAAACTCTCATTTCTCTTTTATGCTGAAGTGGGAATAAAAAGAATAAAGCAAATGAGCCCCTTCCTCAATTCAAAGCATCTGCATCACATACATACATAACTCAGCAACTTCCATTTCATGCTGAGCCACTCAGAGAAAAAACAGTATTTTATGGAGACAACTTTCCCGAATGGTTTTAAGGAGACAGAGACACTGATTTTTTGACCGATGAAACCCCACAAGCATAGCAGCAGCATCTCGCGTTTTTGTCAGAAGGTAAGTCATTAATGCTGCAGACCACTGCATTACAGGCTAGACTGAACAATTAAAACAACTTTCAAAATGGAGTTTTAATCTCAGTTGAAGGAAGAGAGGAAAAATCTTCATGGGAATTGTTTGAGCAGCTTGAAGGCGAGTATAGCTTTAGTGAAACAGGGAAGAATCGTAACAACATGTCTCCAAGGCAGTGGAGGGTGAAGCCTGAGAGATTCCTAAGCCCACCATGCTGTGAAACAGGCAGCTCGTCAGAAACTCCCCATGGAGCCACAGCCACATCCTCCTCCTCCTCCTCCTCCTCTCTGAAAGGCTGCTGGATGCCAACAGGTGAGGAACTGATCTGCTGAGAGCATGAAGGCCAGTACGGCACACCCATGTACCTGTGAAACAGCACCAGGTGACCATGGAGAGCCAGTCGAGAAGATGCTTATGATTAGCATCATTCTAACCCACCGCCCCATTCATTAGCAGAGGCCAGAGTGTGCCTCTCCTGCCCGCAACCCACGCTATAAGCATCCCTAACAGGCGGCTACCCAAGTGGAGAAGCACTCTGAGAGACGAAAGCATTGACCAGCATGGGAAATGTGGTTCCAGGCCCTCTGCTAAGGGCTTCCTGCACAACTCTGCACAGATTTCCAGGCTTTGCCTCCTGCCTTCCCTTCCAGTCTGGCTCAGCTCACAGAGCACATGCCTTTTGGGTGAGAATTTGCTTTTCTTACATGCCTCTGCAAGCCCTAACAGAGAGGATGGCTGCACATCCGTGCTGGCCTTTGCCGGTCTCTCGCCCTTCTGAGCTGGTTTGCAGCAATGTGGGAAGAGGGCATGGTGCACAGCGGCTGCTGAGCGCTATTTTGGTATTATGAGATACACACTTGGCACTGAACCGGGCATCCAGCCAGGAGGCACAGGGATGGGGTGGGCTTTGTATTTCATTTCTCAGCGCATCCAGAAGTGCAGGTGTGGAAAAGCTAGTATTAGGTAACAAAAGTGAAATGCCAGTCTCTGGGAAGGCTCTGCGAAACTGCCAATCAAGTATCAAGCGAGCCTTGGCCCAGGTCTCCCCTCATCAATGAGCAGGACTGACATGGCTGTGTCAAAAAGCATCAGTAGAAACCCCAGCACTGGCACAGCCACGCTGCCAGGGCTCCCCGGTCCCACAGATGCTGATCCTGCGGGACCAGACGTGCTCAGCTCCCTCCACGTGAACTCCAGCAGGCTGGAAATCATAACTGACTCGCAAATCTAATCTTAATCCAAGTCATTTGAAGTCATTCTTAATTTTACCCTGTGTTTTCCTTCACTCGGCAGTCTCTTCATTGAGTGCCATTAGCGTTAACAGGAAAACAACTCGCGGCGGCTCTGACATGCATTGTCAGAACGTGTGGCTCCAGGCTGAGGATGCAGAGAGCTGTTGCATTAAGGTCAGTAGCAGCAAAGCTTTTCATCTGTCATACTAACTTAAGAAATGTTTCATCCCCAACTGTTGTATCTTTGCAGCACGGCCCAGAGCTGTAATAGGAAGGCTGGGAGGTCTCAAGTAGTATGCCAGGAACTGAACGACTTGCACTTACAGGCAACAGCAGACACCCTTGCTTATGGCAGTCAGCTTTCACACAAACTGGCAACCTGGCCTTTGGACCTGCTATTTTCAGAACTTCAGGCAAACTACAGCAGGGGAGAAAGCATCTCGCAGGTCAGACAACTTGCTGCCATTCTCCTCACCTCTGCCTTGCACAGGGTTATACCGGTGCTTTCGCCCCTTCAGCTCATTGCTGAAAATGAGAATATCCACCGAATACTGAGCCAGTGATAATTTTAGCATGATAATCAGCCCAGTGTCCATAACCTGAAACTCTGAATGCACAGCAATGACAAAGTCAGGAGCCAAGACAGGAGCAGGGCAGTGGCTCCCCAGCTCACCCTCATCCTTCCTAATCAAAGCACCACATATTTAGGCCATGCACTTGTGAGGTATCTGAGTGGGTGGATCTACATGGGCTACACAACTGGTAATTTGATCCAAACTAAGCACGGCAATGGAATCTAGATACTCCTTTCTCTTCTGTACCCTACGGCACTCTTCCCCCCCACACCCACGCATCCTTTGAGGAAGCCTACTGGGCCATCCTTCAGAGCACACCCACATCATCCTTAAGTCATGTTTATTACGGATGCAATCAATATTTGCACATGGAGGTCTTTGCCAGCTTGCACGAGCTACCTCCAGGGAAGATTTGCAGAGAGAAACCCTACTGAAAATGCCAGCAGGTTCAATTTCAATCCTGCCTTTTGTTCTCCATCTGTCCGTATTGATCTTCACTGAAGGGCAAGTCCAGGGAACTAGAATCCAATAGACCTGTTGCTCTATTAAAAAAACCATCTGCCAGCTGCAATGACTTATGTTATCTATTGCAAAGTATTTTGTCACCTACATGAGCTTTCTGGGAAATAGGCCTGCCAGAGAAATTGAACCACCTGATGCCACTGAAAGCAACCGTGTCACGGACATTAGCCCAGAAGCATCCGCAGGAACATCCACTGCTCAGTGCTCCACAACACAAATCCTGCCCAAATCTCCCCAAATCCTGTTGAAGTCCCCAGAACTAAAGGTGGGAACTGCCCGTTGCCACACAAAGAGAGGAGCAAAGACCAATGGCACCAGAGGAACTCAAGGAACTACCAACAGCAGAACATTTCTTATACAACAATGCCCAAGTGGTCCTAGGGAGTGGACCACACCTTCTCTACACCCCTAAAGAAAACATAATTGTGTTTGCCAGGCTGAGCTGGGTGGGAAAAGTCTACAGAGCCCAAGGCTGTTATCAGAAACACTGAAGGCTGGAGGACACAGAAGTCGGGGCTGGGAGTGCTCCAGCGCCATGGGAGACACCAGCCCTCCCTTTTCCCATGCTGTCCCCTGCCTGAAACACCAAAGCCATCAAGGGTTGGATTTCTGCAGCAGGAACTCACAAAAGAAACTGCTTCAACAGGCAATAAATGAACACGAGAATTTTTGCAGCGAGACTCAGAGCCAGGTGAGTCTTCGAAGCTTTTTGCCTGCAGATATTGAAGAGGAAACCGTGAAAAGGGGAGCAGGTGTATGAACCAATTTTCATACAGGGTTACAGGCAAAGCTGGTCCCACTAGGTGCATTCGGCTGCAAGCCTCTGGTTCATTTGGTTCAGCGAAAGCCAAATAGACAAACTAAGCAGGTTTGCTGCTCTCCTCCACACCTTGGCAGGGCCGTAAAGCCTCGGACCTGAACACCAGTGGGACAGCACCAGGTCAGCTACAATTAAGGAACCCATCTTTAGTTTGAGCAGTTGGAATAATTAGGCACTTGAGTTGGACCAGCGCCTAGGAAAAGCCAAGATATGACTCAGCTTCTTGCAATTCTGTTAAAACCTTCCTCTAAACACAAACACAAAACGCAAGTGAGCCACCTCCCAGGAGAGCATGCATGAACTGCTGCTGTTGCTGTTGAAATGAGCTGCAAAACAAGAAAGCGATATATCAAGTTACAGCTAATACGTTACACCAAGGTAAATTACAACCCATAGCATGTCTTCCTGAGTGTAGCCAGCTCCTTTAAGCAGTCTTTTATCCAAAGGTTTTCTTTCATACCGAGAGGTTTGCTTTTCAAAGAGATACTATCCCAGATTAAAAACACTGAAAGACAGACAGGGAAAAAAAAAAAAAGCAAAAAAAAAAAAAGCAGGTGACGATTAAGCAGCAGCCTCGGACAAAGTGTGCAGCTGCAAGATAACGGAACATCTCAGGGGCACGCTGCTGCATCCCTCCAACAACCTAGGAAACACGTTATCACTCAGAAACACAACCTGCACACTGGCTTTGTAATTACACCCCTGCAACAAACACAAACAAAAGCAGCCTCCAGAAAAGCCTTTCCGAACTATAATGTGCACCTCAAGGGAAAAGGGGGTTCAAACTACAACTCCCCAGGCTTTTTCCTTCAAGGAGGGATTTTTTTTCCCTCCCCATTACAATACATGGGTATCTTTTATCTGTTTACAGCTCAGATATGAATAATCCAAATGACTGTGTTTATTAACTTCTAATCTCTCATTGCATACTTTTATGTCGTGCAGTGTTGTTGTACATAGCACGTTACAACAAAGCTAAGAGTAAAAAGCATCTAATGAGTCTCAGAAGCAGTTTGTTCCAGTCTGAAAACTACAAAACACCAAAAGGTTTTGATCGTGTCTGTGTAACTAGTCAGTGGTCTACCTGAAGGGCAAATAGCAGCTGGGGTGCGCAGGGTACGCAGTTGTTACCTCTATCCCTGGGACTAATTTTAAAACTTGAAGTTCACTTGGAAATCCCAGGCGTCTTTTAATATTTGTTTGGGGAACATGCTTTGTTCTTCAATTACCCATGCAAGCTGTATTTCTTTTTTACATCTCTGCAAAGTGCTCCCTGACAAAACCTACACAGAAAGCGCCCAGCGCGCAGCCCTGAGCCATGGACTTCCATGAGCCTTTAGCAACTTTCCCAGAAGCTGCTTCTGGTTACCCGCCAGGGAACAACACAGCTACTGCTTTTGAGCCACTATTCTCTGAAGGTCAACCTTCTTTCAGGAGTATAAGACTGAGCCCCCAAAGGCCTTGCCTGGGCTACAGTGACAAGCCATACACCCATGGAAACTGTCCCTCAGACAGACACGGCTGCTCACAAAGAGGCTAAGTAATTCCTTCTCTTGTTCAATCACAGCCACCAAAGTCGCACCCTTGCAACCCCGTCCTCTGCTTCGACACCAGCGTTTGATTCTCCAGGATTCATCTCTAAATCTTAGAGCTCATGAGAAACTACTTTCCTGTAATTATTTTTCTGTAGAAGCCAAATCTATATATTACGACGACTTTGTTTGTAATATCCAAAGCATCAACTACACGATGTTGCTATTGCTGCTCACAATTATTTCCTACTATTAGTGGGAACTATATGACAATGTTATTGCCATTAATAATTCTTTGCTGTCATTGTCATTGACAATGCAGAGAGTGAATGCATGGGTCCCAGAGATATGTTCTGGTTTGTTTCATTTCTTTTACATGAGAAAACTAGATTATTACACGCTTGGGAGGAGCTCTCCATAAACATCTGCCAAGTTACCTCATTATCTTCCTTCAAATCCCTCCTTAAAAATCTCATTTGTCATGATGCCTACAAAGGCTCAACAGCGTAGTACTGACATTACTAACTAACCCTACCGGCTAACAGCATCGCCTCATTCCCTGCACCGCCTCTCCTTGTATACTTCCATCGCAAGGTTTCGGAGGGCAGAGCCACCTTGGCGTTCAGGTGTTGTACAACCCTCAGCACAGCCCCGGCCAGTCAGTAGGGACCCCGGATGCTCACAATCCTGATGCAATCAATGCATCCTCTTGGTGGGATGCAGCTGCCTAGGTGTGCAAGCAGGCTGGGATTTTCCCACCTCCTGCACATGATGTATGAATTTGTCCCTCAATTTGGGTCATCTCCCTGCATCTGCCTCCCTGGCCAGGCGGGTGCCATAAGGCACTCCAACACAACCCAGGCAGCTTGGTCAGCCTGCAAAAACAGCCACAAAGAGGAAACCCCAGAGCTGGAAGTGCTTGAACACTCTACAAGCTTTGGCTACCCATCTCACCACCCTGTCCCCAACCAGCCCCACCACCAGAGCCCACCAGCGCTGGCCCAGCCCTCGCAGCAAACCGTCAGGGAAGATGGTGCCTTGCAATCTCAGCAGGGGATAAAGAGATTTCATTCTGCATCCTCACTGCCAGCTGCAGTCTCAGCTTAGGGGTGGAAGGGGTGGGGGGGCACGAAGGGAGATGATGCTTTTTGAAAGGATTTGTTTCATTGTCCTGTGTCTTTCAATAATGTTTCCAGAGTACTTGACTCAATATTAGCCTCAGTGCTGCATACTGAATGATGGGTGGAGGCTGTTTAGAAACACATTTCTTTGTGCATGGCAATCGGTAGAGAAGCTCAGTAATTATTACCAATGGGTTCTCTTTTAAAGAGTGTTCTGCTCTTCACTCCATTGATATGGTAAAATTTGGAGAAGCAGCATCTCATTTTGGTATTTCGAATCCTCTAAGTACTGGGCAATGCTAAATACTGCAGCGACAGATCACCTGCACTTTCTCTTCACTAGCCAAATAGTTCCAGCTCTGAAATCCCACAGCCTCACTGGTGCACATCATCCCAGCTTTGCACTAGAGCTGCTGTGATTTCCATCAGCTGAGGAGCTGCCCTCCTGTTTCTTTTACTGGTAATTATAATTCATCAGCTTTCTATGGTGCTCATTACTGTGGTATTTGAGTGCCCATTTTTACAGGCTTGAATAGCTTGCTGTATACCATCTCATCTCGCTGCAGACAGACGAGCAACCTCTCAGGCTCCCTCTGGAAATGAGCTCTCCATGTCCTGCACCCTCCCTGTTCTTCCCTTCTGATCACAGCATCCACAGCATGGCTATTATTTTTTTAAAATAGTATTAAAAGCATGCAGTACAAATAAAGTCAGTAATCAAATAACTTAACTATTTGCTGTTCTTCATGAAGATTCTAGCTACCCTAATGACATTATCCAACTGTATAATGGAAAAAAAAAACCTTGGAAGAATCCGAGTCCGCAAATGCTTCCACATGAAACCACCTCCTGCAGCTTTGTATCAACAAAAGCCAGAAGAGAAAGTATTGCAACAGTGACGGGGAGCAGGCTGAACCAAAGACCACACGTGTGTGTGATGTGGGAAACGTAACATGCCCCGCCCCGCCCCTCCCTTGTGGTGGCCTGACTTGAGCAGGTTGTGTGTGTTTGTTTCCTCTTCTTCCTCTTTACTTATCCTTCTCATATCAAAATCCTAAGAAGAAGGAGGGCCTCTACAGGGTCCCAGCCATTTATAAAGCCTGGGACACTATTTTACAGGTCGGGAAACTGAGGCACACACAGAGAAAATATCTCATTTAACACCACTACAAGGGGCCAAAGCAGAATAGCTCACTAGGCTCCAGGCTCTTTTCCCTCAGCTCCGTGGTAAATATTTAGAGATGCAGCTCTGCAAGAACCAAAGTGCCATTATTAGAAACCAGAACTTCTGAATGCTACTGTGAAGAGAAAGGTAAGATGGCTTTCTGGTTTCCTTTAGCCTTCTAGCTTTCAGCTAAACTTTCAAGCAATTATCTCAGATTTTAACTTTGGTTCGATCCTCTTCCTTTTTTGCTACAGAAGCTGGAGAAAACTGGTGTGCCAGCCAACACACCTGCCACCTCACACCATGTGCCTCCCAGCAGTGTCACCGCTCCCAAAGAAGCACGACTCCTCCACAAGATTTTAAGAAATTAAACACCCTCCTGGTGTTTCGGAGATCTGAGATCCCAGTGGTGCTAACCTTCATCGCTGTTGTCATCCACAAGGATAATCTCCTTCAGGAGGTGAGCTGGCGTATGATTAACAGCGCTGTGCACTGATCGCAGGATAACAGAGAGCGCTTCATTCACAAAGATGAAGATGATGGAGATCTGGGGTAGGTCCTTGCTGTATTTCAGCTCTTTGCACCTGTAGCACGAAAGGCAGAGAGAGAGAGAGAGACAGGGTTAGCAGAGCACACAGTGCAGCGCTTCGAGTCAGGCACACATTTAATACGCAGTGCAAGACGATGGCTGACATCTCACAGCTTTGCACAGCCATGTATTACAGCTGCCTCTGCCTAATTTCAGCAGTGCTGTCTAGGATGAGATAGCAGTGACAGAGAGTATCCTCTGGGCTCAGAGAGCACCAAGGGCACGGTGCAAGTCCAGAGTTCACTTAACTGAGGTTGTTGTGTTCGTGCGCCTGTGTACGTATGTCTGTAGGCACGTAGCAAAAAGCAGCCTCCAGAAGACAGAAAATGGCTTTACCATTGAAAGTGAAACTCGACACTGCTATGCAATGTTTTAAGATTAATAGGTGCTCAGAAATGAGCTTTGATCTTAAACGCCACTTGTGAATTTTCTTCCCATTTGCTTTGGAACGAAATGAATACAAAATGACCCTTGGTTAAATAGTCTTAATAAATGTTTTAGCGCTCTCTGCAGATACTCCTGAATACAATCCTGTCCCTGAAGTACCCCAGCAAAGCATTGCCATGAACTGGTGTCTTTGTACTTCACAGCCAGGATAGGTTAAAAACAAAACTTGTGAACATCTCTTTGGGTTTCGGGAGTAATTGCTTAATTCGAGCTGGTTTTGTGGCTGGGTATCTGCTTAGACACATTCCTGTGCATCAGAAGCAGGACAGAAGTGGAAGACGCTCCCAGGTCACCCACCAGCCAGCTCCGTCCCTGGCAAGCAACAGGTTCATGTTACAGCCATACACCAGACCTTGAGACCAAGGACACCCATGGAGCAGAGCTAGGGTAGCTGTAAGTGAAAGAGGTCTTCCAGGTAACCCACAGCTCTCCAAGGAGCACACATCATTCCCAATGAGATACAGATGATGTTTTAAGGCCACACTTTACCCTAACCAGAAACCTAATCTTAATAGAAGTACTTGCAGAAAGCAAACAGGTGATCTTTAACTACTTCAAACAATTTAACTAAACTCTCCAGCTTTCCCTACAATAAATACGTGCAAGGGAAGAAGAAGAAAAAGAGCCTCCCAGCTCCCTCTCCGCATTCATGACAGATTAGACATGCAACATTAGCAGCGTTCGCAGAATTACAATGAGCATTTACCAAGTAAATCCTGCCCAGATAAGCAAAGAAAGACCAAACGCACAAAGGACATCCCAGTGTCGCTTCAAGCTCATTGACTCCCCAACAATGACTCTGTATTTAATTGTACTAGGTGTTTCTTAGGCAACAGCAGGCATTCTTCAGACTCCAAAAGGAGACCTGGGAGACAAAGATTTTCACAGAAACATAGTTCTTTATGAATCTTCTTTGGTTAAACAAGTATGCTGGATAGAAATAAGGTTGTATTTCTTGATTTAACTACTGCCTACCCTAAAACAAGCCAAGCTCTCCACAAAAGGGAACATAGCGAATGCTGAAAGAGATCTTCCAAAGGGAAAAATCTTTCTTTAAAATGAATGAACAGTCACGATGGGGTAAAGTGACAACCGACCCTGCAATCCTGCCACAAAAGCCAAACTAAACCAACGCCGAGGTTAAAAACCTGCTTTTGATGTATGTGGATACCTGCTAAGCTGAAGAGAAGGTGGTCACAGGAGCAAGAGTATTTCCTTTTAATCACTGCACACCTCCAGGCAGCCTTCCCCCGGGGCATGCTTTGGGGGGATAAAGAGCTCAGTTTGTGATCAAAGAGGTTTGGAGGAAAATCCAAACCGAGCCCTTTGAGGTTCATCAGCTCATTCACATTCACCCTGCACCACTCTTATCACAGCTCCCCTTCCCCGTTTGCTTTGCTGTGGACAGGGGAACAAAGATACAGGGAGAGGAGATAGGTCCGGGGAAGGAACGGGCATGTGAAATCCTCCCCTTGTTCATATGCACAAAGCTGCGATTCTCCAAAGGCAGGCGGGGGGCGGGGAGGGGGAGGCAAAGGCTTTGCATAAACCCTGTCCTCACTGGTGGCTTTGGTTGCAACCACAGGAGTGGGAAAGGCACCAATTTACAACCAAATTAACATCAGTTTGACAGTCTTCCTCACATGGGCTCTCCTCAGTTGCTGGCAGCAGCTGGGTTGAGCGATGCTCTCTGCCCGCAGCCACGTGCTACCGGACGTCAGCCCTCCGGGCTCCACTGCAGCCTTTCATTATTGACAAGCTGACATGTCAACAAATATTCATGCACGCGTGCAGGAAAACACCAGCGCTTCTGGGCTCTCCTGGGGCCAGGGCGCGGAAAAAGGGAAAAAAGAATGCTTGAGCTCAAACACAATTAGAAGGGCCAGTGAAGAACTTGCTAGAAACAGCAGGAATAATGAGTACGCGAGATGGGAGGTGGTGGGGTTTTGGTTGTTTGGCTGTTTGTCGGTTTTTTTCTTCTAAGCATTTTAAATAGAAAAGGGACTGATCTGGCCTCTGTGGTTCAGCCTTACCATTCAGACCATTTACAGGCAGAGGCACCGAGGTTTGACTGTTTTCCTCCTAGAAACATCTGAGGCAGCAGTTTAGGGAGGATTTACTGTCTGGCAGCGGGTCAGCAGGTCGGGACCCTGCCGGCTCCTACCGGCAGCGGGCAGGCGAGGCCGCCGGGCTGCCCATCGCTCCAACTTCCAGAGCTCTACCCTCCATCTCCACACACCCTCACCCTGTACCCTGAGGCATAACACCTTTTCGACCCTGAAGGGCTGCATCTTCTGCACAAGGTGGGAAGACACATGATATGAAATCTCTGCTGCCTTCAGTGTTTCAAGCACAACCCAGAGGAATGGCACAGAAAAGCCAGCAGCAACCCCGGGTCCCAGCAGAGGCAGTGACAAGGGGCTCGGGGACCGGTCCCAAGCAGCGCACAGGCTATCAAACCACTCCTGAGACACGTCTTCCCCCTCTGCCCACCATTATTGCCCTCTGGCGAGAAAGCATTTGGCTGCTTGCCAGCCAGTACCTTCAAAATTCAGATCCCAGGCCAAAATACTTCTAACTTCGGGATTCCAGTCCCACTAAGTATCCAAAAGGGGGTGCACAGGGCCAGAACGGGATTCTAGCACAGCTGTAGTCCTCAGCCCAGACCATGGGCTGGCCTCTTCAGTGATTAGCAATTAATGAGATAAATGTGGTATTTGACAAGGTTCTCAGGGGAGCTCAAGGCTAAGCAGCACATGGGAGACAAGAAGCTCTAGGAATAAACCTGTTATTCTGACATTTTTCCCAAGCTTTTCTAGAACCTGAATTAACACCAAAGCAAATCCACTTCTTACGTAGGCTGGAAAACCTTCGCAGCTCCTCACATCTTCTAGGAGGAGAATCTCGGGTTTTATTTCTAACGCTCAGCTCACACCGTATCTGGTCTGCCCACAAGCAAGTCTCTGTCCGGTAAGTTGGATTTCCAAGGGAACACTCCATCCATTTGAAAACTTTTAAATTTATATGAAATGCAACGGAAGACCACGACAATACAATCCTGTTGCTGTCAGCGATTAGTTACCCATAGGGTGAAAACCAGCACCTCATTTTCAACCTAAAATTGTCCACTTTCAGTTTGCCATCATTACCAAACAAGCCGTTTTGGAAACTCTCCCCGCCATGTATCAGCTGCTCATCGCTCAAGTACACATCTGCATGGACCCAGGGCAGAGCTGCACAGCAGAGGCACTGTGCCAGTTTACAAAAGGGCAATACCTGGCCTTCCACATCTGAAAACACTTCTGACTGGAGGAAACTGAAGCAGGCTGCAGTTAATCCCTCACAATCCCCTCTCTGCTAGATGAAAAACACTCGACCGGTACAGCACAGAGCACTACTTACATGCCAACACCTGTAAACTAATTAGTGCAGGTTACACAATGACATTTTCCTCACTAAATCCTGCTCTCTTCAGTTAAATGTAGGCTTGCACCTGCTTGCAGGATTTATATCAAAATATTGTGAATCAATAGCAAAAAGAAACAGATCCCTTATAGCTTTGTCTCTCATTTAGATCAATGGGATATCAGAGTAAGAGGCATTTTATGTCCCATTAAATCATGCTTGACTATATCCCATTAAATCATGCTCACAAAACTCTCCAAGTTTTGAGAGGCTGGGGAAAAACCCCTAATGTATGGCACCGGGTTTAATTTAGGACTTCTCTGAGCTCTCATTGAGAAGTGTCGCTTCTCCTTAAACAGGGGAGAAAGGGGGTTTACTCCATCATTGCTCCAAGGCTCAGACACATCTTTTTTCACTCCAGAAACAGTCAGACGGAGCGACCACAGACACCAGACCCAGCATAAACCTCTGCCCAGCACATCCACAGACCAACTCCCAACGGCCTCCCCACCCGCCCCGCAAGGGAACCAGGGAGGTGGACGGGCACAGAGGCCACAGCACTACTGAACTGTGGAGACTGCCACCTTTCTTGGGTCCAAGATCTTTATTCTACGTGAAGCTCAAGTCTGCAATCAGGAGAACATACATGGAAACGCATGAAATAAAACGTATTTACGGAGGACATTTTTTACTGTGAATTCTTTGCAGTTACTGCTTTATGTAAGAAGCCATTCAGAAACAAACGAAGGATGAGAAGGGGAGATGGGGGAAGGGGAAGTATGGTTGAGTTTATGCTGAGCAGCTTAGCATACATCAGGCGGTATTAATCAAGTCAGCCAATTTCAAAACACGCAAAAAAAAAAAAAAATCAAGTTTTGCTACCTCGTACGTTCATCTGCTGCAGGAGTCTGCCTTTGAATCCCCCGATCATTTGTTTTATGCTCACCACACAGCTGTAAATCTACTCTTCAGTGCAGCAAGTGAGATTAGGATGTTTATTGGCTGTCTCAGTAACAGAAAAGGGATATCATATCATTTACTGCTTCATGATCCCACAGCAGAAAAATAACCTGGAATCACAGCAAGCACTCCTGGAGCACAAAGAGGCCACAAAATGGCAAGTAACATTTAAAAAACATTTCTTCCTGCTTAGTGATTGAACACGAGCCACTCTATTACTCGATTAATACGTACCAACTGTCTTCTGGGGCACAAAGCTATTTCCATCAACCACCTAGAATCACATTGTCCAGTATCAGGCAACTGAGAGCCAAACTCGGAGGGTTTCTACACCTTCGCCACCCCAATACAAGCCATTTATCAGCACTAATCAGTGCAGCTTATGAACAACTTGGAACATGGACTGTTCCAGGACAAAACAGGCACCCACTTGTTTGATCCTTCAGCTCCAGATCAAACCATGCTTGCATAAATCTGATGGTGGACTTTTATGCCAATGGTGTGACTTGATAAGACTGCGTACGGTGCATCTTCTCGTATGGATGACGGGTGCTGTCAGGCAGCACCTTTCACCACAAAAAAAACCCAACAACCCCACACCCACCACCAAAAAAACAAAAACTAATTTAATGAAAGAGACAATAATGCATTATAGTCTTTCAAAGTCCACAAACCACAGTGTCCTGGTTTCAGCTGGAATAGAGTTAATTGTCTTCCTAGTAGCTGGCACAGCGCTGTGTTTTGGGTCAGTATGAGAAGAACACTGATAACACCCTGATGGTTTCAGTTGTTGCTCAGTCATGTTTAGACTAACTCAAGGATGTTTCAGCTTCTCCTGCCCAGCCAGCAAGAAGGCTGGAGGGGCACAGGGAAGGTGGGAGGGGAGACAGCCGGAACAGC
>JAVKLA010000084.1:11687396-11730453 GCA_034782735.1 Sagittarius serpentarius | reverse complement strand
TCTGTTCTATTAAACTGTTCTTATCTCAACCCACGAGCTTTACCTTTTTTCTGATTCTCTCCCCCATCCCACTGGGTCGGGGGGAAGTGAGTGAGCAGCTGCGTGGGGCCGAGTTGCTGGCTGAGGTTAAACCATGACACTGACAACAGGATCATTACCTCACACTCTGGAAAAAGTGAGCAGCAGCATTCAGATATTAGTCCAGAGAGGAGCTGGACAGACAGACCTGCAGAGTGCTTTTTTCCGCAGATCACAAAGCAGAAATACTGCTAATACCGAGAGACCAAGTAATCACTAATCCCAGAGGCTGCCTCAAAGATAATATTCATCACTGGCTCTAGAAATTATCTTCCACCTTCTGCAATACACGCCTCACTCAGGCCATCTACTCCCGGCAGCACACGCATCTGTTTTGCACAGAACCTCAGCTCTTCAAGACGGTCACCTTTTTCCTAATTTGTGCCTTTTGTACTGCCTCCTTCCCCCCAGTGCCAACATAAATATGCCTACCAAAGTTTTAAGTGGAGATTAAATACCATTAAGCAGAAAGTACAGTTGTCCTCATTTCCAGTGAGGAGGCAGAACCCCATAAATTTGACAAGCCGGCTTTGGTTTTCAAATATGTCCAATGTTTTAAAGCCAATACATGGATCTAGATAAAAAGGAGGCTTCAACAGGCTATCTGAAAATGATCCATCAGTAACCTGATTTTCCTCATGATGTATTTCTAATAAATCATTCCTAATGCCTGTTACCCAGCCTGGAGCCCTCTGGAGCCATCTCTCCAACTGAGGGATGAGGGTGCAACAACACGCAGAGGTTGTCTGTCAAGATCCAGAGAGAGACAAACTGGGAGGGGTATCAGGTGGCAAAGAGGTATTAAAAAAACACTGCTGAAGGAAAAGTATCTGCTGCTGCAGTCTCAGACCACTGATGAAGTTTTTAAATCAGAGTTTTAAGCAAGGCAGAGAAAAATCCAACCTCACGCCCACTGTGCCTTAAAACACTCGGGTGAAACAGCCTCACCATCTGTTTTGATACACATTTTTGCATTGTATGGAACCAAATAGACAACATTTTGCCACGAGCTGTTTTCCTCCACTACCTGAGGCACAATTCAGAGCATAAGCAGAGGTTCTGCTTGCAGATTTGGCCATTCGCCCACTGGTCTGCAGATGAATGCCCCAAAGCTGATCCCCACCACAGCCCCACCAGCGCAAACCCTTCTGCAAAGGTCACTTCCCACTTTGCACTCAACTCGGTTCCTTCCTGTCTGGGATGCCAACAAATTGGCAAGTGAAGCCAAACAGAAAGTTCAAGAAATGCCAATGAAAAACAAAACCTTCTCGTAAAAGGAAGCACTCAAACATGCCCTACAACACAAGGGAAGAAGCAACATGCAGGGGTCCTGGGCAAGACCACAGTGCCTAAGCCAGGGAGCAGAACCCACATCAGAGCCTGGGGAGAGGGCAACCATCTTCCCCCAAGCTGCATTTTTATTTTTAAATACACATTTAACCAGCAACTGAAGAACAACAAAGATCGAGGGAAAGCCAAAGGCAGTGCAGCTATATCTGTGTGGGGGTCTTACAATACAATAAGAGGAAGGATACGCCTCCCCCAGCCCCCCATCACTTGCCTGCCCTTGGTTTAAAGCCCTTCCCAAATAAGCTGTAGCTGAGGTCCCCAATCTGACACAAACCTGCGAGCCTGTCTGACAGGCACGTGATGCTCTAGTAGGAGCAAATCTGGCATCGTGGCTCCAGCACAGACCATCAGCAAGGCGGGTCAGCCACTGGCCTTGGCGGTGAAACCTCCCTCAGTCAGCAGCAAAAGGAGGGCTCCCGAGGGGCTCCTCAGAAACCACCGCCAGCTGCAAAAGCAGACCTCGCGCTCCTCTCCCGGACCTGGACCCAGAGCAGGACTTAGCTCTGACCTCCAAGCTCGGGCAGCTCACTATGGGCAACAGCATCAGCACCCCCTTCGTTCAGCTGCTCCAGGACTGATCACGCTGTTTTCAAGATAAATATATGCAAGTGCAGAAAGGCAGGAAAGGTAAATCAGCTACTGCAGGCCAGGCTTAGGTACCATCACTGCGAACAGCAGAGAAAAATACCTTCTGAGCCTGTGTCACAGTAAGACCAGAGCTCGTCCTGGCAGGCACAGCTGGCAGGCACGGAGTCCAGAGACTTATTCTGCAATTTGTTCACCTCGTAACGTAGCACACAGCCCTGCCCCATACCACTGCCCCAGAGACAGCCAGCAGAGCACACAGGTACCTTGTCCACACACACAACATCCTTGACTGGAAAGAAAGCATCTCTGTTTAGTGCTTCACAAAGCAAAGGAGAATTTTACCCACTCCTTACATTCAATAACCAAGAAGAGCTAGCAAAACTTTCTATACACTGTGCACGGCAGAAAAGGGCACCAGCTTAGTTAAAGTCGTCCCCAAAACACAAAGTCCCACCCTGTAGAACAGCACTAGATAAGACCAGTTCCTACTCATTTTGAACATCAGTGCAAGGTAACTGTTGTTACGAGAAAGCAGCACGTCCTATTTGGAGACTTAAATGTGGTGCAGGCTTTAAGTTTCCCACTTCCACCAGTGCAGGAAAGGTCACTACTTGACAGCTGAAGAGGTGACAAAGAATAACGCACACAACTGCCCAAAAGTGAATTACTGATAGACCAGAAAAAAATAGAAGTAGATATCACATTAGAGTAAGATTTTCTTACTTTCTCCCTCCTGATGTTCAGCCCTCCTGGCCTATCCATTGCTTTGTGTCCTTCCTCCAGCATGAAGCCACTAAGATTCCCCATCCCTGTAACCCAATATGAAGGACACTTTGTACAGCGACCACATTATAAGCAGGATGGCCAGGTTCTACTCTGCTTTGGATGGATGTCAAGTATTGAAAAAAACAGACAGGAGAAAAGGACAACAAAATAACAGTAGGTTGCTTTTTTGCAGCCATTGGAACTATGTAACTGGTTTGACTAACCTCTGGCACAGGTAAGGCTTAGGCAGCACCATACCAGGTAATCTTCAGAAGCACGCAGCAGTATGTTATGGTCTTGAGTTAGGGACCACACTGATGGCCAGGTGGGGATATTGGACCCACTGCTTCTGCTGCCACATGGCAGAGGGTCTCAGGAGCAGAAGCCCTCTGTGCAAGCCTTGATGGGTGCTCAGGCTGACTGATGGCCAGTGTATCTATTTAATAGCTACATCGTCATTAGCTTTGACACTACGCCATTACTCATCTTTGCAGAAATGCCCTTTAGGGCTGTTCAAGACAATTCTCCCACGCTGCATGAAGGTGACATCCCTTCTACATGTCCTTTTGAAATGCCAACAGCAGGAACCACCATGGAGAAGGCTGAACACCTGTGGTCTGCAGAACGCCCCAAATCTTTACGGCTCTATGTTGCTCCCACATCATATGAAGCTACCCCTATAGCTACTAACGCAGGTCCTACTGGACCCCTCTCCACCTTTTTTGTGTGATAAGCCATAATAAACACTCATGAACTGGGCAGACAGAAATAGCTGTGCAAATCCATGCCAGTTGTACGGTGGCACAAAATGGACTGGGGAACCCAGATCCTACATACTTGTGGAAGAAGACAGGGCAGACAAAGAATTTGGTGGTTCCGGTTATGGAGATCCCACTTCTTCATGAAAGAAGATCCTGATGATGGGTTTTCAAAGATTTCCTCCTCTCCTATGCATTAGAGTGGCTAGATTTCCACACACACCCTTTTTATTTTTAATTCTGAGCACCCAGTAGTTCCCCAGTCTGGCTCCTAACGTACAGTTATTAATCATTTCTTTGCTGGCCATCATACAAAATAAATCCAGCTAACGTGCTTATCAGGAGCTTATCCCTTCCTGACATTTCATTCTTGTATAAGGCTTGAGGGTTTGAATATTTAAATAGGCAAATATTCTTTTGATTAGTAGAATAAATGATTCTTGTTACTTACTGTCCTTAAAAACACTGTTAGCGTCATGAAAGTGCTCAACAATGTTGGCACAGCTTTTACAAGGTTTTGTAGATTTCCTATAAAACATGGTTCAGCAGCAGAGAGAGTTCAACTTAAGAAGCTCATACATTTTTAAATGCCTTTCCTACAATGATATATGGAACTGCAACATTAAAGCTAAGGGTGTGTAAGATAGAACTCAGTTAGAATTTCTGCACATTAAATGGAATTCTCCACAGAATTACTATCATATAGATTACTGTTTCACTAAGCTCTTACAAAGGCAAGGTGGAGCAAACATTATCTTGCAACTAGAAGAATTATCAATATACCTCTCAGCGCCTAGGAAACTCCAACCCTTTGGTTCCCAAAACTGCACTTTCAGAGCACTCCCCAAATATGAACTACCAACATTTTTACCCCATTACAGAGACACAGCATCGGGACTCTTTTGGTGGAGCGGGGTCCCAAGAGCAGGTTAACACACAGCGTGGTTTATAATCCCACAGCCAGCCTGTGGGTGCCTATGGCCAGGTACATACTTTTCAGGATAGCGCTAGTAATGATGTCCACTGTATCTGCTTCTTGCACAGAGCCCCCTGGCTCCTTGCCTGCTCCTCATCAGTCCCACAGTGACAAAATACATCACGACAAGGTCAGGCTAAACCCAGCCCAGTGCCTTTGCCCTGCATGACCACGTCGCACGGAGGTGAACATGCCTCCCTCGGGGCCACACCTGGACACCACGGACATCCGCAGCAGAGCTGGGGACTCTCAGTTTGTCAAGAGTCTTCAGGAGAAGGAGGCTGCTCTCCCCTTCACTAAGGTATCAATGATTTAAGCACCACATTATGTTGTCCAAAGATGACATTATCATTGCTCCAAGTGAAGGAATGCAGAAATTAAGTGGTCAACCCCAAAGTGACAGGAAGCCAGCGGGGCTCAGGAACAAAACCCACAGGTCCTGCTGCAATGGCTCTGCCAGTCTGTTGGCCTATCTGTCATCCCAGGCAAAATGCATCTGACGCAGAGAAAATTTAGGAGCATTTTTTTGTCTTTTTGTTCTAAAACAGTCCCCTCCAGAGCTGAACACTGAATAATGTCAAAATAGGCGTGGACTGAAGGAACAGGCTTTGAAAACAGCTGCCTATAGCATTTTACAAAGATGGGCATTATTGCATCAAAGGGAGAAGCAGCCTAACCTCCTATGTGGTGCAGATCCTGAGCTATCAGGCTGCGGTGCAAGGTCTGCTCTCAACTTCATCGCCAAACTGCTGAGCAGACCCTGTGTTTCCACCGAGGAAGGACTGGTACCACACCAGCCGGCGCCATCGAGCAGAGGAACACTGACTCTGCTACACAGGGGCAACCAAATCCTCAACAATTACAAGCTTGTAAGTGCTCAGAGATCACAGAATGAAAGGCAGTAATGTAAAATTGTAAATTAACAGCGTATGCTTTGACACCCTCTATTAGAGGTGCCTACTGCTCATGTAGCCAATCATGTGGACACAATACTGGACGTGGCTAATTAAGAGACATCTAGTCTAAAGCAGAAGTCAAAGCTCCCTTCGAGGTCAATGTAGAGACACTGACACTGCCAAAGGACAATTTATTTGACCCCTCTATCTGACGTATAAGTATATTGCTGTCTGGTATAACAGACTGATGCAGTTATCTTTTGGATAGGTGGAAATGCCTTTCTTCTCCTTTGATCACAGGCAGACCTAGACTGAACGTTCAGACGGGCACTTCCCACGCAGTGAGCCCTTACGCCCCCGTCAGAGCCTCCCAGGCCGGTGACTTCAGGGTGGCAATCACCCCAGCAAGCTTTACAAGTTCACAGCTCTGTTCAGGTAGGTTGGTATAAAACTGTCACTGCTGTAACCCTTACCTGCCAAATTTAAAATTAAATCCTTGGTATATAGCCTTACCGTAGGAGCATCTTACTGGAATAGATCTCATAGGAACTCCAGATTTTGACATCCCCAGTACATACTTAAGGCAATGAATAAGAAAAGTGGCCAACGCTTGTGCTACCTGGAACACGGGGTGGAACGATGCCATTGCTGGAACAGCCAGTATAAAAATGATTAACTTAAAAGGCACAATGGATTTTTAGAGATAGCTCTTCTTTTCTGTAATAACAGATCCACTCTAACGACGGGTTTATGAACTGGGAAGATGAAGAGGTTTTTAAGCCTTTTCTGTTGTGTACAGAAAACACAGTATAAGTTTACTTAACCTCTGTCAGAATTACATCAGCCTCAGCAGAGGGGTGTCGCTCAGCCCTGTCTGGCAAATTCCTGCATGGTGGAAGTCACACAAGAAGAGCTCTACAACCCCAGCATCACGGACCTGGCACCACCCCAACCCACCCACACATCCACACAGCGCAGACTGCTCACCGAGGTCATGATAACCCACCATTTGGTAAGAGATACCCACTGCTTCATTTCGGGGGGGAAAAAAAAAAAAACAACCAAAAAACAAGTCACAAGCAATATCAAAAGGGTCAAAAAACAGAGGATGGAGCTGATTTTAATTTGCATTTCTACTCATATTCCAATTTCAGGTACTAGTAAACTGAATGCAATTAACTGACTATAAATATTGGTGCCCCCTTAATGGTAGGGCACACTAAGCACAGAGAGGTTAATAAACTTGAAGACCACATAGGTAGGTAGTCATAGAGTTCAAAAGCAATGACTGGCCGTGCTGTCCTGTACTTTTTTTCAGGCAACATTTTTTTTTTCTGGTGCGGTAAATGCAAAAGGCCAAGCATTCGCTCCAATATGCCAGAAGTTTCCCTGTATTCCCCAAATGAAGACCCACAGCACCACTGCTGTTCTATGATCAACTTTGCTCCTGTATGGCTTTTCTAGCGTTACGGGCTGCATTCTCCACCTCTGCCAAAACAAAATACAGGAGAGACAAAACTGGGAGACAAAGGTAACCAACTTGGAGCCTGAGCATACAAGAAGAAAGGTCATCCAGTCTACCCCAGTGCAAAACAGTAACACCATTTACATACCCACTAGGCAGGTTAGGGAGGGATCCAACCCAATACAGCCAGTCAAAAAAGAGCTGAATTGCTACAGGGTTAAGAATAAAAAAACTGTACTGTAATTTTTAGTGATGAGCTGGAGATGCCCTGAGAGTTGGGTATCAGACCTTTTTTGCTATGCCTATTCAATGCCTGACTTTATCTGCAGAGATCCAAATGACAACAGATACACAGCTACCTAGCACAGACACTTCAGGAAGTCTTTTACTATTACTTAAACACAGAGAACATCATTTAAGGTTATAGATTTGTTTTCTGCCGCAACAGAGACTCTAATAGGAGTATCTAAAGCCTGATACACTTGAAGTCAGCTCCTTTCTCACCCTGCCACCACCACCAGCCCCAAAGGAGATAGATGTATACTGCAACTTCAGGTTGTAAATACAGACTGCCTTATTAGATGCATTTTTAGGCAGCAGTGGCCATGATATACTTGACGTAAGTAGACACAAAAACACAAACAGCAAATTGTACGGAAATACATACAGTGACACATGGTCTATACCTTCCCGATACGTACTTGTCACTTACCTACACACACCAGAGGTGTGGACGTAAGCCTGAAAACCACACAGTAAGAAAATTCAGGAGCCTTCTTCCCTCTCCTCCTCACCTTATGAATGCCATCTGACTTTTACCCACTTCCCACGAGACCTAACGCGAAATCTTCTCCCACCTGCCCAGCCAAACTTGACACACTAATACATACCCAAGATTTGGCTCTTCTTTTCTGCCTGCAGTCAGTAGCTATTCAGACCCCCTCCTGGCCCAGCACACACTCTGCTTTGCCACAGAAAACCAATATGTACTTTGTATTGATGCAGCTGAAAACCTGGGAGGTAAATTCTTATACATCAATGGTGCACTGATTGGATTGAGTGATTCGCTCGTGATTGGGCTGCAAAGCACCATGGCTGAAATACGTTATAAATCACGTTACAATCTTCTGCTGTCTACACACACATAGCGTGTGCACACGCACACGGGCAGGTTCAAGCTTGCTCAGGTTTCCTTAATCCAGTCACACGCACTGCTTCTCAGCTGTTACTTTCATATCTGTACTGCTTTTTGTCTTTAAAACTCAGTAGGAAAGGAAAAACCTTACATATCCTTCTGAACTGGTGACAAGTAATTCCACAAACTAAAGCTATTGATTTCAAACAAGCTTCATTCATGTTCTCTTCACAAAAATAAAGCTTCACCAGGAAATGAATTGATCTTCATTTGGCTTTTGTAAAGATTATGAACAAGCTTAAAAGAAAGGAAGTGTTCAGACTGCTATTCATATTGCCGCTTCCTAATCATGCTCCATTCATTGATTGCTTATTTTCGTTTGTATTTTGCTGATTCAGTTGCACATGTCTTCTTGCAAAAGGGATTATCAATATTAAATCAATTGCATCTACCCTATGAAGCAAATGGAATAGCAAACCATTTTCTATTATCCAAGCATCTTAAAAGTCCTAATGCTGTCTGGTATAGTTTACACCAGATTCTCATAAACTATTTCTGATCATTAAAGCTCTAAAACTCCCCACGTTTCTCCACAAAATCTGTTTTTTAAAGCACCCATCTTATTTCCATGAAGTATTTTTCAGAAGCGTTATGCTTTTTATTTTAGAATTAGGGTATCAAAAATACGGATTAAAATTTAAATATTTAGGGATATACAGGTATTTCTAAATGCACATTACTTACTCAGCAAGTTCTAACAAGAAGCGATCTACTAAGTTGTAAAAACAGAAGGTGCAGAGCAGGATTTATTTTTGTGAGGGGCTCTTGTAATAAAGTTATTAGGTTCAGACAGATCGAAGGGACATAAAAGCCAGAGCAATTACAAGTGGCACATCCACTTACCCATCTCTCCCCATGCGCACGAGCTATTTCACACATGAAGAAGAAGAGTCACGGGGAGATCCTCAGTCTAGGATCTCCAGGCCACTGGCTGCAGGACAAGCTCACCCACCGCCCGGGTCACCCTTCCCAGCGAGCTGCACACGTTCAGACCCGCAGCTCAAGGCAACAACCCGCTGGCCAAGCAAGCCAACACACCAGACTGCCGTAGATGCTGGAAAACTAAATAAACGACTTCAGGGCCGATGCTGTCAGACACCAGTGTTTGACTTGTACCTCTGCCTGGTTTGGCTGTGAATACGCAACCTATTTAAAAGCTCCCGTGGCAATGGAAAAGCTCTCTGCAATACATGGAAGCAGACTGGTAGCACAAACACACAAGCTTTGATTCCTTTGGAAGCCAACTTAAAAGAAGTGTATCCAAAGCTTAATTTGGTTCACTTATTTTCCTAAGTATAGTTTAGTCAGAAGTATTTATGATAACGCAGGTATTTTTCAGCACACTGGAACTCAGGAGAGCACAAAAGCAAGTTGTTAAATTATACTAATCCCATCCTCTGCCAACGCGTGCATTTAATACTCAGGTTTACATTAGTAAATGTTTTATAGCACACTTCACAGATAGAAGTCTTCCCTGAAGCAGCATGTTCCAAACTTAGAAGAAGAGGGAATAATTTTATAGTCAGGAAAGGAAAATTGACAATTAGTGGAATCTATTGCATAAAAAGAAAATTAGGTACCGTGTATACAAATCTATGGTCACAGCATTTCAAGACTACATTATGCAGCATAACGACAGTAAGAGAATCTTGTAACAGCCACTAAAACTCTAGAGTTACTTTCCCCAAAGCCCTTTCTTACTGACTGAGTTTAAAAGAAGATATTGGGACTTCTAAGCACCGAAGGCTTTTGACACACTTCTGACTCCATACAGAGCACGCATAGTTGTCAGCCAAAGTACACTTCAACGACCTTCACTTCAAAAGAAAAAAAGAAAAAGAAAGTTATCCTATGTCCCTATCTAAATGCAGAATTGAAATAAAAAATAAACCCCTAAATTTTTCAGTAGGAAGTCAGACACTTTCAGTTCTAGGGTGATTCTTCATAGCTCGCAGTGGAGCCAACCCTACCTGCCTGCATGCGTTTGCAACGCACTACACTGCTCTGCGCCATGGAGCTGGCTCCCTCTAAGAGGTCACAGTAGTAGGCATAAAAAATAACCAGCATATACCAACCACAGCTGGAAAAGTGTGTCTTCAGAGACTTTACTTGCCCAGTTTTCAAGAAAAAGAATTACTGGAAGTCCTGTAACAATCTCTCCATGCACGCATATTGGTATGCACTGAGGAATAAAGATCAATACCAGTATTTATTCAATAGCATGCTGGTTTGTATTAGTACTGGAAAAGCAATGCAGCAATAAAGCAGCTTCTTCCTCTCGTGCAAATCACCCACAAGTCACCAACAGTTGCAGCACTGTCCCTGGAGAGGCAGGTGGTACGCACAGCTTCGGTGCCAGGCAGTGCCTGCGCGCACAAGACAGCGGTGGTGGCTCTTCAGATCGCCAAGTGCCTTGATGATGCCGGAGAAAGGAAAACAAAATTGTCTCAGGTCTGAAGCTGGGTTTACAAGTATCTTCCTACCCCCATGACCTTCACAGCAGAGAGGGGACAGACTCGGCACAACCTCAAGCGTTCCTTTGGAGAGCACCAGGAACACGTGCAGCGCAGAATAAAAATGCCTAAAGCCACACAGAGATTGGACAGATTGGCGTACCTGAACAGAAAATATCTGGCAACCTGTCTCTGAGTTGCCAAACTGATCTAGTTTTGGTGAGCCTTGTTCTGAGGCACATTTCCTTTATGCCAGAGCTTTGACACCTATACTCACTTCTTGATTTCTTTACTTGCTCTCCCAGAAAATTTTCACGTGGCTTCTTTCCAAGTATTGGAAAATATTACTTTTCCTTTTTTTATGGCTGAAGCCATAAAAAGCCAAGGGCAAGCGTGTTTTTCACACAACGCTGGATCAGACCCACAACTATCTAGTAAGAGAGAAGATACACAACTAGTTCTGGCTTTTTCCTAGAGGTGAAAGTATCTTTTAATATACTCCCACGTGCTATTCAAACAGAATTTCACATCTGAAACAGTCATGGTTTTTTTCCTTCTTACACTGTCTTGATTCCTCACTAGTTTTTCCTTCTGTTATTTGATGAAGAAAAATCACTACGTCTTGCCTCTCTTTCCCTTGCTATTGTTTGTATGTAGGATTGCAAAAAAAAAAAAAAAAAAAGACCAAAAAACCAAAACCTCTTTGCAAAAGGTAAAATAACGCATTGTGCATGCAACAGAGAAAGAGCTCTTTTGACCTCCTTTATTTGTAATAAACAGCAATGACTACAAATAAACAGTCATGAAACTCTATTTCCCAGCAAATATCACCAGCATAATTCAAGCAGTTTGGTTTTGTCTTCTTAAGCACTGTCCTTCTCCTCAGACTCATTTCATCAAGCCTGGCTAAACACCCTAGGGCAGGACATGACTAAGGAACTGGCATATCACAAATGTGCGACTCAAGGAATGTTCCAGCTACAAAAAACTTGAGGAAACCACCAATAAAGAGCACTCTCACTTGCTGCAATAATATTTGCAGATCTCAGCCATGTCTACGAAAACAAATATGCTCGTTTGGGCAGGGGGGAAAGGCAAAAAGCATTTTGCTTCAAGCAAAGCTTGAAGGAGGTTGGATGCCTTCTGTTTTGGGGAAGAAATGAGATGCTAAGACAAATGTGATGCCAGGTGTATGAAGCAGCATACAGGGCAGTCTCCTGCCCAAGTCATGGTATGTGCTGAGAAAGTATCTCATTTCAGCATCTTGGTACAAGAGAAAACTGAGACAAAGGCACCTGCAAAGGCAGGTCTTTTTGGCTATTTCCACAGTGGAAGAGATTTGCTCTTCTTCACAAGAAAATAAATATGACAGCACATGCAACTTTCCTGAGCCCCATCACAGCCAACCACAGAGCACAGGTTGAGCCTCACGGCACAAAACATTGCCAGTCTTGGAGTCTGCAGGGGAAGCCCCTGAGAGCAGACACGGCCAGTGTCCAGCACAGGACGGAACATCTTGGGCGCAGCACAAGAGAGATGTGAAGGCAGGTGTGGTCTTACAGGCAGGAGACTGAATTGCAAGTCTCCAAGGCCCATCCTGCTGGGCAGTCCTGATGCACCCACAGTCATGACTTTCCAAAGATGCACGCAGTTTTGATTATAAAACCAAAATCCAATTCTTTGACCCTGCAACATCCCAGTAACCCGAGTCCTGAAGGGAGCCCCATGGCAGAGGGCAAGAGGCTCTCGAGGGGTGGGGAGAGACCCCAAAGGGAGCAGTGTCTCCCGCTACAGCTTGCTCCCTCCACCCCAGAGTATGTTCCAGCACCCAGTATGTACACGCTGACAGCCCCCCAAAGGGTACACACAGACCACTTTAAATAAAAATAAAATCAAGACTGGATTTAGTTCCTTTAAGTTAAGTAAGTTGTCAAAGAACAACCCAAAGCCTTTTCTAAAATTCTCTGGTTTTTTCCCACCATATCCCGAAGAAAGACTTTCAACTTGCTGCTATACAGAAGTCTGGTAATAAAACCAGCTAAAGCCAGATGGTGCTAAAAAGCCCAATTGCTCCCAGGCTCCCAAGGAAGGCAACTACAGAAATAAACGGGTGATTCAGCCACTTGAGACACTTGAGTGTAATGACTCTGACTCAACCCCCAAACACACCACTGGGAAAAATTAAAATCAAGTCAGTGATACGTAACTGTTTAATCTTTAGCAATGGCTTCCAGGTGATGGTATAGTTCTACCCCGGACATTGCTCTAAGGCCATGTGGCCCAGCTAGTAAATGCAAACCTTTTCCCAGGTGCATGCTGCAAGAACACAAAAGCAGATCAAGCTCCCGATGCAGACCACGACAGTTTTTCCATGCTTTGCCTGAACCATATGCAGGACCCACAAGGCAGGCAGGAGGAAGGGGTAGGGTCTCCTGGCTAGGAAGCCCTCAAAACATCTGAAAATCAAGCTGTGGAAGTTGCTTATCATTTACACCGTTTTTCCCCTTCACTGTAATATCTTGAAGCTTGCCTGCACAAGAACAACTGTTGAGAGATTTGCAGCAGCAGGAATATGTCATCTTCACCCAATGATTCAATAGTCCTAACAATTGTGGGTATTATTTTTCTTAAATCTACTCCTTAATCCCATAATGCCATAAAATACCACTGAATCAGAGCTTAGCAGGATTCCAGAAAGGAACAGACTTTTAAAGAGATAATGAGAACTCCACATTTATATTAGACAGGATTGAAAAGAGAGAATAGAGAAGACAGAACGTACCAGATGGGCAGATTATTTCATAGTTTTCCTTAATATGATTTCTTCAACCTGAAGCATCTGGTAATTCCACTATCGGAGATTAGATACTGGATAAGATGGACAGGCAGACCGATCTAACACAGCAATTTTTATTTTCCCACTACACGTAGGAGGGGTTCCCATTAAATCATACACCACAGAATAAAGTAGAGGTGCATAAAATCTAGCATTAGAGGAGGGAATGTTAGCAGCCCCTAGGATCTCATGCAAATATGCTTCACTTTCAATAAAGAAAACAACACATCTTCTTAAAACCCCCATCCTTCATAGGCAAGCAGAAAATGCTGTGAATTTATCAGCAATAAAACTCACAGATCAGCCTTGTCCTTCACAGTTTTTGCAGAAAATTGAAGAAAATCTCTCCAGCTCATTTTTTCTGGAGATTTGTGTAGAAGTCCTGCCGTCCGCAGGCATCACCTTGGGTACTTCCAATCTAGAAGCAGTAATTGTTTTCCAGAACACACAAGAATCTCATCTTAAAGTCCAAAAACCTCATCAAGCAAGACAGAAATGGGTTGCCTATGCCCATCTCATTATGCCACTGTTCAGCAACAAGCCTTGAAATAAGGCCCCTTGCACCAAAATACTAGTCCACCCTTATTGTCGCCAAAGGTGTAGCTTGCTTGGTCATCCAAAATCTAGTACCATTACCTGATTCACTCTAAAAGCACACTGCAATGCACACCTGACACGACCTCTCCCACTCAGTAGAAAGCCAGGATCAGAAACACCTATATTAATAAGCTCAAGACTAAGGTCTTACAGGCACAGCTCCCTTATGGTATCAGTACCACACGTTATTTCATGTATCCATACTATCAACAGCACTTTTTGGGGAATCAGTCCAGCGTAAAGCCCAATACTGCTCAAGCGGTGAACAGCAGGGTAGACTTTTTACCTTCCAGCCTAGGCGAGCAGCCTCAGCTTTTAAGAAAAGAAATGAAACTCTCTCAAATAAACTGCATTTTATAACCAAAACAAAGATGATAAGCCAAACTACCAAAAAGAGACACCACAATTCCCCAAACCAAGACAAGCAAGCTACTCTGCCCCCGCTCCTGGCCCTGGGAAAGCCCTTACCTTCTCCTAGGCACCATCCTGTATCCAACACCTCTTGGACCACTTTCTCCAGGGAAACGTGCCTCCTTCCTTTCTGCTGCCTCTGGGCAGGGACTCGAAAGCCATCAGCTGGGACTCGTGATGCCTCCTCATTGTCAGCATCTGCCTGCAAATTGCTCTGAGCAGGGACACCTGCGTCTCTGAACCCTCAGTGATGCCGACCAGAGGTGCAGGCAGTTTAAATACAGAAAGATTACAAAATGTACCTAATCTCCCCTGAACTCCCCTTCCTCCCCTTCACTTTGGCCACAGTCACGAAGACGGGGCAGGAAAAGGACTAAGAGGTCTCATCCGGCATAGCTCAGCACTCAGGAGAGTGGCACTATACCACATTAATCTTTTTCTTTGAAAAAAAAAGAGAAAATTGAAAGGAAAGAACGCATGAGCAACAGCCGCTGCTAGGAACAGTCCGAGTCCATCGGCATTCCGGATGCTGAACAGCCTTTAGTTGAACCAAACAGGCCTCACTGTTACATTTAAAACTAATACATGCTTTGTAAGGCTTATCAGCTGGAGGGTTTTCAACAGGTTTTCCCTACTAATGCCGCAATTTCAAAGCCATTTAGGCTAATTTCCTTTGACTTGAATCTATTTTAATCAGAGACCAGGATACTTGACTTAAATGGTTTGTATTAAACCCTTCATAAAATCAGCCATAAAATTGCATGCACAAAATAGTGAATGGATCTTGAAGTCAGAAGCAGAAAAAGCTGAAACTTTTCAAATCCTCCAGCATACTCAAGCCTATTTCATAACCAGACCAACTGCTCCCTCACAACACTAAGACAATTGATCCCTTGGGGGAAAAAAAAAAAAAAGCGCAATAAGCAAAACATGCTCCTGAAGTTCTTACATAGGTAAAAGACACTAAGTTACGCAGCTGCAGTCAGTACCCACAAATTCTCTCCAAAGTATTAGCCCAGCTCCAAAATGACACATTTTGCTGTGTATAAATAAATTGCTGTGTCTGCTCTGTTCTCTCCACCACCCTTCCATGAAATGACGGATAGTGGCACTCAGGAAGAATAAAATGCAAACCTAAAAATGTCAGAATTAATCCCTTTCTTCCCCCCAAGATCTGAAAAAACCTTACTTCTCAAATTAATTCTCACAAATTAATGCTGGCTCTGCTAGAAGTCAGAGTTCTGGATGAGAAATGAAAATGAGAAGCTCAGACTCAGGTAACTGCTAGAGAAGGTCTCACTTCAAGGATTTGTCATTGTAGTGGGATTTGCATATCATACAGCCAAAGGTGCGATTCATTTTGTCCAAGACCAGCAGAATTGGAGTCTGGGCCTCCGTTCCTTTCAAAACTCATCCAAATATTTCTATTGTCAGTGGCTGACAGCCTTGGACACTCTGAGTGGCTGCTTGAAATTCATGCAGCATGCAGAGAAGTGAAGGAACAAAAGCTCTCCATGCTCTCACATCCTTAACAATTTGCCAGCACGCTGGAGACACGTCGCTGCATCCCCTTGCTGCATGATTTTCAATGGTTTGCAGATGCCAAGCAATGGCTTTGTCCCTGTCCTAATGACACAGGCATTGGACACGTATCTTTCAGAATCTAAATCTCTCTCTGCTCATTTTCTTAACAGGGATTTCACTCCAGGCCTGGACAAATTGACACTTTTCTATTGTGACAAACACTCTGCTAGCCATATCTAAAATTAACTTTCATAAAGATAAACTTACAGCATGTCTTTTCTCACACTCTTAACAAAATGATTTGGCATCTCATTTAAAGTCTGTTCTTCTATGGTGCTTAGCAGGTAAAATCATCATCACCATCATTTTGAAAGGCCATTCTGGAAAAATAGTAGAGAAAGGATATTGCTACCTGATCCATGGGGCTCCCTTCAAAGGCGTCTGCACAGAGGTGTCACTGCTCAGGAGCTGTTACTCTTTCTGACTGATATTTTAGGCCCTTTCTCATGCCTTCCCTCCTGCCACTGCAGTGGCAAAGGGTTAAAGCACTTCTGCCCCCCTCCCTCGAAGCAACCTCTCCACACTGCTTAAAGATCAACAGGAGATCCCACAGCAGTGTCCCAGGAAAAGGACCGTGCTGGGAGGAGCGCAAGGGCAGCCGGAGAGCCCTGGAGGTCTTGCAGGGACATGAAGGAGCTGACAAGGGAGGAGAAAGGGAGAGTCTTTGCACACATTTACAGGATAATAAACACCAACGGCCAACAGCTCAGTGAACAGCCCTTTGCTGACAAAAGCAGATGTGAGCTTCTGATCACATTACCACCACCCAAAATAACGTATTGCTTTAGGAAAATAAAAAGAGAGAGAGAGAAAAGCGGGAAAAAATTAGCTGTCTTCCCCTGATAAACTGTGTTTATGAACTATCTCAGTTCCAGCCAAACTACGCTGGTTGCTCATTATTGAGCACAGGCCTGTGAGCAATAAGAAGGGAAGAGTGAACAGTATCACACGAGAATACGAAAGCAACCATCACTCCTGGCTCTTGGATGATGATACCTAAACAAGTGCACTCCTTCACGGAGCAACTGGTACTTACTTGGTTGGACGATAATCTGGTATGGAACGATCCAGTGAAATTTTCTCACTGAGGTAGGAGTTGTAGCCATATTTCTCATGTGGTCCCTTTGCTTTCTCCTCCTCCTCAGGGGACAGGGTGGCTGGAAGCCCACCTTTACCACGTCCACCATAGCCTTCAATGAGACCAAGTGACTTGGACAGACCTCGAGAGAAAAAAAGCCACCATCACTGTTAAAATTCATCACTTATTTCCAAGCTATCAAAGAAACAAAAATCGTCCGAAAATCCAGGCTGTTTTGGTTTGGTTTTCTGAAAACATTTCAAATTCTAGTTCTTGGCCCAATGCTGGAACAAAAATGACTCAAGTCTTGAAATTCTTCATGGCTCAGGCACACTGTTCCTGATAGCTCTGCCACCAGCATCCAACTGATAACCTGTCCCAGGAATCTGTGCATTTATTTAGTTGTTAGGAAGGTTATTTAGGCCTCCTTCCCACTCTCAGAGAGGTAATTACATATAAGGTTAGATGTCCCCAGGAGAAGGATAGGTTGAACACAGAATAAGAATAAAATAGGGTTGGTTAACTGCCAGCTGAATGAATTTTTGCTCAGTATGAACACTGAACAGCATACAAATGTTATGGATTTAAAAACAATTTCCCCTCAAAGCTTTCTTATCTTTTTAAAGTATAGCATTCCCAGACCTTTATCAAGTGGAATTATTTATTTATATCTGCATAGCTGAAGGAAATAAGCAAAGTTCAAAACGAGCTGCACAAAAAGAGCTATATTGATGATTTGGTGGTGATTGTGGGAAGCCAAGTTCATGCTCATGTTATTATTTATTATACAGGACACCTGGAATTTTAATATTTTTCATTAGCAGAGACTCACACTCTTTTTGTCAGAAACAAAAAAAAATTGATGGATGATTTTGTTTGGGTTTTTCGTTTGTTGTTTATTTTGGGGTTTGTTGTTTTTTTGGTTTTGTTTTGGTTTTGTTTTTTTTCAAAAGAAAGAAACCAGGGTATATTCCCCTTTGTTTTAATGGCAAAGCCCTGACTCTGAGAGCAGAACACTGACGCTTTCGAAAGGACCATGACCTTGAGGTTATGCACAGGGCTTCACGATGTGCGTGATCCAGCTCCCAAACCTACCACAGATTTCCACTGCCCTGGACAGAACACTCTGCCTCCCCATCTACAAGACACAGATTTATACACTTTTTTCCTCAAAAAGCAGTATCGTCAGGCAGTAAGAAAATAACCTATGAATGTAAATCACAGTTTGAAGCACTTGAATAGAAATTATTATTATTATTATTCCTTCTGACAAGGAACCTCTAAACAGCCTTCCCTGCTAGGGAGCTTCTGAGAGTTGATGGAGTCCCTCTGACCGCACTGGGCTTGATTAGATTTTATCCGAGGACAATAATAACAAATCAACTCCAAGGAGCAGCTGGCTGTGACATGGGGATGGATTAGATATCCAAGCTGCCTTTTTCCATCTCTAGGCTCAGCAACAGCCAGAGGAGTAAGCCAAGCAAGCTGGGAAAGGTGAAACTTTCTGGCCTGCAGAAGGCCAGCAGATCACTCCATGAACTTCCTAACCTCAAATGGCTGGAGGGACGAGGTTCAGCTTGCTTAGGAAGAGAAAAGAACTCCATTTCAGATACAGACCCCAACAGAACTAAAACAGTATTTACAAAAAAATTATCATTAAGAGAATCTTCTCAAAATGTCAATTTCTTTATCAAAATTAGACTTTTCTACTCAGGAACACTGCACCTGTAGATGTAGAAATTTCCTTACGGTACCCTAAATCATGCTCCTTGTTACACCAAAAAGACAAAACAGCTTCCTCAGTTCATCAGCTGAGGATTTTTCCACTATAACAGAGACATTCTAACAGAAATTCAGTTTATAATTTTAATTCCTTCTTCTTCACCTTCCCCATGAAATGTTTCCACCAAAATCTGTAAGAAATTCTTACTGTCTATCAATGCTAGGTCTTGGCCAGAAAGACTGTAAAACAGAGCTATGAAGTCCTTCCACAACACGTAGCGTGCTCATTCTTCTACTATAGGTATCCTCAGGATCTACCAGTTTGCTTTTGAAGGTTGACTAAAAGCAAAGTCAACTTGAAGAAAAGCAACTTCATTCTTTTCAACACATTTCTCACTTCCCCAATGCTTTTGCTATTGGTGCTTTGAATCTACACATCTGTAAGAAGGGCTGAAGAGAAGTGGAAACTTTCTGAGCTGGGTTAGCACTGGCAGAGGCTCCATGGATGGAGAACCTTGGTGCTGGGCCATAGAATCTGGAGTTCCCACCCAGCGGGATATCAGAACTGCTAACATCACAGCACCTTGCTCTGTTTAAAGCAGGTTTAAAAAAACCCACAAGCTCAGGTTATTATCAGATTGTAACTGTTTAACTCAGACACCCAAGGCAGCACTTCTCCCAGAGCTCCCCACGTGAAGACAACAGGGGAAGACTTATCCCTCCAAGGCTAATTCACCCACCACAAGATCTGAATCAGTCTCCAGAGGTGCTTACCTCTGTCTTGACTAAGGTAATTGGGCTGCCAACTACAGCATTGCAGTAAAGTATCTGAAATTAGAGGCAAAGAATCTAGCTCTCAGTGTTCAAAATACCAACCACCACAGGAACGGGTTATACCAGCCTTTTCCATATTGCTCAGCCTGGTGGACCTGAGCTGGTATTAGCAGCAGTAGGAGATGCCCAGAGCAAGGATCTATCTCTTTGCCAGGGAATTCAGCTGGCTGCACCAAAATTGCAGGCTGGGCGTACTCTACAGGCAAACCTTCAATCCTCATCCACCAGCAATGCAGACTGGGAGAGAAGGGTGGGAGCTGCTGGACAGCACAAGGACACCTTCCTTACTTGCCCATCTGTGGTTTTGTTAGAGAATAAAGATGATGGTGCACATTCCATCTCTCCCAAAATACAGCCTTGACACAGGCAGAGCCAGTCTAGACCCATCTGTGGCCCCATGCCCTCAGCTGTCACAAGGTAGCAGGCTCTGCTGTGACAAGGCAAAATGAAGGTCCTGGCGAAATGAAGCCTCTCTGTTGCCTGCAGAGGCACCAGAGAAATGCCAAGACATGACTTTATATTCAGTAGCTTTGACTGACAAGCCCATAATGCCATTAACTGCTTTATTCCGAGGCCATAATCATGACAACTAGACACACACATCCCCAGTATACACTTCTCTCTCCTCACAAAGTACATTCCCTTATTTCTGCACACAAACTTCTCGATCCTTCTACTACTATAAACCCTGTCTCAGTAAGTACAGATAAATCTGCGTCATTTAACCAAAGGAATCAATTAAGGTGATTGATTCATATGTGTTGGGCAGGGCACTACCATGAGGCCATGATCCTCTCTTTCAATGCCACCCAGGATAGCAAACACACCCACAGGGGTAGTCACGAAAATGAATATTCCCAGGTGCGATGTGACAGGGAGGATCTCCGTGTCTGTCTCCGTGCTGGTTAAACATTTCATCCTCCAGTTTGGGCTGTCAGAAGGGTTCATCCATGCAGCCCAGACGTCACTTTGGTGTACGGCACTCTGAAGCAAGATTCAAGTAACATTTGGCAAGAACAATAATTCACATCCAAACAGAAGAGGAAGAAATTTGTTTCCAGCTGACTGAAAAGATGCCTCAGGAGAGGCAGGACTGAAAACAAATGGTTGCAGCAGAATCAGCCAATCCATTCATTCATTCACTTTTATTAGCCCCATTTTAGGACTGCACAAAGAAGGGCACATTTCTGCAAGGTTTTGCTCTAGCTTCAGAAATTATCCTCAGCTCAGCCCAGCCCGTGTGGTTCATTCACCCAGGCAGGAACCCAGGGAAAGCTTCTTTCTCAGCTGGGAGCTCCCTGGGCTTTGCATTAAACCACATTTGGGTGCACAGAGACACCCGCGTGCTTCCCAAGCCTAAGGGAGAGCGAGCGCAGCAGCCCACCTTCTAGAGAAGGCTCCCGCATGCAATAGTGTTTCCTCCTCTCTTTGCTCTCCTTCCTCCCACCTGTCTCACCTGATCTCCAAGCTGCCTTTTTCAGTCCCTGCTTACGCCACCATCACTGCAGTGGGGCCCTGGCCCATGTCAGGAGCCAAGAGCTACAGGCTGCAGGTTTCTGGAGGTAGCACATACACCTTCTTCCATTTTCTGTTTGCCCTTCACAGCCTGCATGGAAACGCCGTTTGGGTCTCAAAGGACAAGTGATCTCTCATGTTGTGTTCAAACAGCCTAACACTGCAAGTGAATGATTAAGTGCCTCTGGCGACGCAGGAGCACAAAGGGGACGTTGCCTCTGAAGCCAGTCGTTCCCCACACACAACTGTCCAGGGCTGGTTTCCAGCACAGCCTTCTGCTGTGGCCTCTTACTAGCACGTGCTTCTAGCCTCTTGACACTTTGAAGACCTCCAGCCCTTTCCCAAACCTGCTTGCAATTGGCCCAGAAGGGCCAGAATTTACACACGGAGACTCAACGAACAAGAAGAGCAAGAGCATGATCCCATCAGCTTATTTCCTTGAAGAACTGGGCTAAAAAGTAAAGAGTCAGAACTGTTCCCAAGTCACAGACTAAATCCCTTATCATTCTGGGCAGGCACCAAAGCAGAAGTGCTGAACCACTGCCAACGAGTCTCTCCTGATGCCTGCTCCAGCCTATCTATAGTGATAAACAGCACTAATCCCCCACAAAAAAGCCTGATCTTTGGAGTGAAATCACTCCCTAGTGAATTTTGCAAGCTCATGAGATGGTAATGGGCTGCATCAAGATTAGATATTCAGTGTAGATCAGAGCTCCGAACAGTTGTGAGCTTCACTCATCCTTAAGCCACATTCACCCAACAAGTACCTTAGAAACGAAAATGGGATTTTTTTTCAGAATCTCCTAGAACATCTGAACTTTGGGACAAAAGGATTGTATTGCTCTTATACTGCAGGAATAGAAGGAAAAAAAAGACACCACTTAGAGCTGCTAAGATCTGAGCCACTCCTGCTGAAATGGCCAGACATCAGATCCCCTGAGGACTGACAAAGAGTTGGTTTTCTTCAAGACTATATAAAAATTTAATCTCTACAGCAAAATTATTCCTAGACTGAGTACAGTTATAGTAAATATATTATTCTCTCCTTAAACAGGCAGTATATTTCATAAGGAGACAGGAGTTTCCTAGGATAGAGAAAACCTTTGGTAAAATGCAATATAATGTGATACACAGCCTTCATTTATAAAGCACCCAGCCAAACAGGCTCCCCAGGCAGCAGGCGTGTTGGAAAAGCATTTTGCTACATGTCAGCCTAGATGAAGGAAAACGTTAACCCTACCGATACAAACCGTAGCTGAGGAAACTTCTTTCATTAAGGAGGCTAGGGAAGAGGGAAGCATATCTGAAACTGAAAGGCATTTCTGAGAAACAGTGGTCCTGAGTCTTAACACTGGGGGTGGAAGAGGGAAAAGAACAGGAGGAAATAATATAGGAAAGGTTTCTGGAAAAGCAAATTTTCTAGTTGCATCCTTCCTTATTTGTTTATGTCATCCTGCTGCATGAGTTACTGAGTACATACAGCTCGGACTGAAAGCCAGATTCCTACAGGAAAGAGGAACATGAAGCCCTCCTTCTCAAGAAGAAATAAATAATACTGAAATGACACTGAAAAATAAGGGAAGCATAAAGAGAAAATTAAAGTAGATGTCTTTGAAAAGTACAGCTTTTATTAAGCTAAGCACCATGGATCTTCCAGCCCAAATAGCTCTCCTAGGGACATATCCTTTGGCCTCACTTCAGCCAGAGATTTAAAGGCTAACAAATTTCTGACTCGGGGGAAAAAAAAGCAAAAACGATGGGGTAAATGGCCTAGTATGTGCCATGTGTGACACTGCCGATACTGCCTCTCTGCAACCTCTCAGGGAAGATGGAAGGAGAGGATACAACAGATAGGTGCTTGGGTATTTTATGAGATAGATACCAAAGGGTGAAAGGTCATAGGTAATGCTAGAAATTATGGAAAACTGCTGAAGTTTTTAGTGTTGTCCTGCTGATCGCTGCAAATACAGACCATTAAAGGGAGGACTCATTAACAGTAAGGGTAATTGGCAGACTAACAGGCACCAATTTTCTTTTGCAGCTTTGGTGGAACGTGAGACCTCGGATTTTGTCTTTTCTCCCTGCAGCAGTTTTTACACAATTTTTACCCAGTCTTTGCTCAGACCTTTTGTTTATTAGACTAAATAACACAAGCTCTTCTGACTGTAGGCTACACCTACGTAATGTGCAACGATGCACTGTTAAAGGGCTATGGAAGTTGTCTAGGGAGTACCAAATGCAACTGATTCTGTCCACTCCCTTTGCTCTCACTGCCTCCCCAAAACATCCTCATACTCTTGCAAAGGAAACCAAAAGTAGTAGTAAAGGGATTAGAAGATAAGAGATCACTTGGGGGGGGGGGGACGGACACCAAAAAAAAACCCAAACCCCAATAGAAATTTTAAAAATTAGCTTAAATACTAGAGTCCAGTGGACAAAACAGCATTCCCCTGAACCCTATACCATTTTTTTCAGTGTACGCGCTTGGTATGTTTTTCCCAGGCCTAACCACTTACCAAAAGCCAGTATATCCCCAAAATCAGAAGCTGCAGCAGGCTTCCGACAAATCCCCCTTGCTAAAGGATCAATGTTATCACCTTCCATTTGGACAGTACTTTTCCAGTGAGCTGTCTTTCAGCATATCTGAACATCTCCTTCAGCTGCAAGGATCCGAAGGAGCTGTTTGGTGTCCTTTCCCATGCAAATGATTTGTTGGTTTACCGCAGAGATAAATGTGAACACGATGACTGGTGAAAGGTGGTTTCACGAAAATTTCAAACCTCTGGCCTCACGCTGAATGACAGATGTGATCTCAAAAAAAGCAGCAGATGAATGCTGCTGGGCCCATGCTTGGCAAGCAGGGATTTTCGCTAGACACAGACAAACTGAAAATATAGCATATTTTACCTGTAATCCAACATACGGATGGACACAGCTCCTCATTATTAAATACATTTAAGGACAGATTAGATGAACATCTGTATCAAGAATGATTTAAGCACAGCTGTGTTTACATCATTATGGGAACAGTCGGACAACATCAAGGTTTCTTCCCACCTTGTACTCTATGAAAAGGATGGAAGAAGAGAGCACGGTCAAACTGCACAGAGTTTGAAGTCTCATCTGAAATGTTTTAACATAAATGTACATTTATACGCATATATATGTATATATGTACGTAGATACACGTATTCAGAATTGAAGTTTTCTTATCTATATGGAAATGGAAACACGAAGAAACTACCTTCAGAGCCAGAGGGACGATCAGCACCCACTGCAAGGAGAATATAGTCATCAGGAGAATTTCAAAGCCAGTCTCACCCTTTTTAGGTCATTACACTACCAGGTCCTGGTGCCAAATTATAATTTCCTGATCAAGATTCGCCTCAGGCACAGAACAACAGAAATCCTTCAACTGACTGAGGCTGTTTAGTTCAGAGGAATGATTCAGTTGATTCTAAAGCCTGAGACTAGTAGAAGAGCTTGGACATAGATCTATGCTCCCTGAAGTCTGAAGACGTTAGCGTCTACCATTCTGCCTCACATTTTTAAAATAACTTATTGAAAAAGGCAGGACTTAGCAACAGAACTGCTTTAGAGTCAGAAAACCATAGGCTAGGAAAAGCTCTTTGCAGCTCAGCAGGGAGAACAGGCAGTGCCTCAATGGGAATCTTACGCATAGATATCTTGTTGAGATACAAAAGACAAGACTGAAGGTGATTTATATCCCAGGGAAAACCCCAGACACATGCAAAGCATTCCTGGCAATTTAATTAGAGCAATGCTCTTCCCAAGCATGTATGGACATAACCACCCCAGGAGATGCCCAGCTGCTGGGAGCTCCCCCTCTCAAATGAGAAATTCAAATCAAGAGGCCAATCCCTTATGGTTCTTAAAGGTTTGTCTCCCAATGACTAATTACACCCTGCTGCCCTCAGCGTGGTCTACAGTTTCAAATGGATACGGCTTTCCTGTGCTCTTCCCACCTTCACTTCATGCCCCGCTGCCTATGGTGCTCAGCAGCTGGTGTTTGCACCCCAAAGCATCCCGGTATCAGCTGTGGGAAAAGGGACTCCTGTGACTGGTATGCAGTTCATAGCGCCGTTGGGGATGAAATATGCTGTAATAAGCCACATCATTACATCAGCAGGCGCAAGTTACATGCATTGTAAGAAATAATATATATTTTGCAGGCAAGGCATTGATATATTTGAGGCAGTTGCCAAGTAATGGAGTGACATATGTAGCACCAGCAGCTGACTCGCAATTCCAGATAACAGGCTTGGATCTGCGACGGGGGATGGATGAAGTGTATTTGCAGAAAAAGTAAAAAAAAAAAAAGAACGTGTTGTAGCAATCTCACTTGCACACTATGACACAAATACAAATTTGTATCTCTGACTAACATATGGGACCATCATATTCTGGAAATATCCATGTTATTTACTGGAGAGAAGGGGGGAAAAAAAGGCAAAAAGTAGATCACAATGTATAACAAAAATGAAAATCAGGGTCAAAAACATCACTAAGATCATTTATCGAGACAGCTGACTCCAAGCTCACTGCATCCATGTTCAAGATGTTGAATAACTCCAGAGAGCTCACCTTATTAAGCCCTGCCTAAAGGCCTGCTTTCAAGGATTCAATCTTACTGGGACACAGGCACAATCATTTCCCCACCACCACACAGCAACGTTTCCATGCAGTGTTTAGAACAGTCTACAGCAATCTTATCACTGTTATTTTATATTGGCATAAACCATCACAAAGAACCGTCATGCTCAGGTAGCAATAAGCAAGCAAATAATACTCAGAGAGGGGAGGGGAAAATCCATAGAAGAGCACCCAACATGACCAGATAGATACAAGTAATGCACCTAATTAGAGAGAGAACAGATGCCCGGCATCAGAGCAAGTCTCCCCCAGCACAGCTTCCTGGGACACGCAGCTTGATTCAGAAGCAATACAACTAGATTTGTATGGCTTAAACCCACCTTCTTGGTAAGACACTCTGGCATCAGCAATCTGGGTTCAATTTATTTCAAGGACCCTTTATCTGAACCATTGGTCACTCAAGTGGTTGCAGACAAAATGCTCCACAGGCTTCTCCCTCCAGGCCCGTCTTGTCTTTTTCCCCCCTCTTAAGACCAGACTAGTACCACGTGAGCAGGGCTGGTTGCTCCGCTACCAGCCATAAAACTGGGAGTTACCTGCTGAGGCTCCAGGACAAGAGGGGAACACTAGGCACACAACTGCTACCACGGGCGCTCCGTGAGAGGTGGGTGCTCTGTACAGGAGCGAGATATCACAGCTTCTCATCACATTGACGGTAGCGAGGTTAAAGAGCAACACTAAAAGCTTTGTCCAGCAATACATCTGCTGTGAGGTAACACACAGCTATCTAAAACCTGATGAAATATCATAAGAAGAGTCCGTCTTAGCAGCCTACCAATGCAATATAACATAAACCATGGCAGGACTTCACATTAAAAATCTGATACTGTTCCAGTAACTTCAAAGATCAATTTAGGGTACGCCACCATTCAAAAGAAAGACAAGGTCCCTGGTCCATGCATCTAATGGCGTATTGATTCAGCAAACACCTAAGTGCTAGCTTTGCACTTGACGGACTTTGCTGAAGCACCCAAGCTTTTCCCATACAGGCCGACTGACTCGGTGCCTATCGGATAGCTTGGGACACAGGAGCTTGAATGAGAAAGGCCAAGGGTAAAAGCAATCTTGCATATTTATGCTGGTCAGCCATGAGCCCGTCTGGGTGATGAATTAAGCAATTGTCTGCAGCTTTATTTTTAGAAGGTAGATTGCAATTCAAGCAAGTACAAACTATCTTGCTTTCTTATTTGAGCCCGCTGGAAATCAGTCTGGCAGGACACATGCCTACATGCAAGACCTGCTCAGAGAAGATGACAGGAGCAGCACAGATGGCATGAGCAGCTCTTCTGCCCAGAGACGTTATAGATGCCCCATTACTGGAAGTGTTCAAACTCAGGTTGGATGGGGCTTTGAGCAACGGCTGGAACTAGATGATGATCTTTAAGGTCCCTTCCAACCCAAACCATTCTATCATTCTGCAATTCTGCACTGAGGTCTCCTCATTTATTTTGAGACCCAACCCAAGCATCAGAAAGCACAAAGGGTAATTAAGATACACTGCTCATTATAACACCTTCTTTAGTATAGGCAGTTGAAGAAGTTCTCAAACTCTTCTGCCCTCAGCAGCAAAACACCACCCCTCATTTGTGCTGATGCAGTGATTTGTGGGGCCATTCTGCAAGCTGTTCATCCCTAAGCAGTCACTCCTACCAGCCACTGCCAGAAACCCTGGGTCAGACGAACCTTTTGTTTGACTCCGCATTGCTGCTTTCACGCTCCAGTGTAAAACTTAACTTCTTTGGGTAATGCAGTCCATTCCTACCCCCATCACAAACCTTCTGCATCCAGGAAGAGCTGCTTCTTGGGCACACAATGGAGGTGCCAAGCTTCAGTGCCAGCACAGGACCACGCAGCCAAAGGTGGGGAAACAAGAATTTCTTAAATCCATCTTGCCCCCAGAGAAACTGCGACTAGAGTTACACCCGCAGTGGGATGGGACTACCACCGGGAACCAGAGCAAGAGCCACAGGAACCGGTATGGAAATAGGAAGAAAACAGAACCCACAAAAACACAAGCCAACAATTTTTAAACCCCACTCAAAGGTTAAAAATAATATTTTGCACTTCTATTTTCACAAGGAATATGTTATTTCCAGATCGTGTTTCTATAACAAGCTGTTAGTGTTTGTGGTTTCTTTTAATGCATGTTCTTGTTTTCCTTTTTGTAAAACACTTCCTCTCTCTCTCTATAAGTCTGTTGGAAAGGGCAAAATTGGAAAGGGAAAAAAAATTGCCATTTGGTAAGAAAGGAAATGAAGAAATACCACACTATAGTGCAGACATCATAAACACAAAGCTGGCTACTCCATTTTGGGTTTTACGGTTACATGATAGGTTACACAATAGGTTACACTTTCAGCACACAAACTGCATCAGCTCCATGCACAGGGCATCTCCTCCACAGAGCCACTGGGAGCCAGGGAACAGGGAAGGGCAGAAAACCGGACAGTCACCAAACCGCTGTACCAGGTCAGTCTATAAAACCTTACGGAGGCTGACAAGGCCAACCAAGGAGCTCCCTCCTCCCTCCCTAGTTCCCACTCCTCAACACTGGGGAAAAGAGGCAAGCATGGGTGGTATTTTTAACCCACGGCCCCAAGCAGAGCACCATGTCACTGAGACAACGTGCCAAAAAGTTGGGAATCGGTGGACAAAAAAAAAAAAAAAGGTATGTGGGACTGTACCCTGAGAAACACCACTTGTCAGAGGGGCCCTCAGCATGCTTCCAAGCTTCTCTACAGGGGCCCTTTGATCCATATATATCCCTCCCTGGGCTACCCCTAAATCTGCTCATTAAGCTATTCTTTAAAGACTAACATATTAGAGAAGGGATGACATTGCCCACAATGGGCTTTCCCACAAGAAGAACAAACATCTTGAAGCTAATGTGTAATTATGACATTAACATAGCTGCAGAAAGAGAAACTGAGAGTTAAAATGTGCATCTTCAGCAAGTGTGCACATGCTTCTTCCTGCCAATTGCGTTTTACTGAGCTGTGAACTTACTACTTACTTTTTAAGGTCAAGAAAGTATTTTACAGAGTTTTGGTTAGTGCATTTAATTTCTTTTCTAATACTTGTTCTGGCTGTGCTCAGATGCTGTTCTCACTCAGCGACCGAGCGGATTTGTTGTTGGTTGACTGGTGTGCATTCAGTGCTCTCAGACATAACAGGACGCCCCAGAGAGCACTTTTGCTCTTCAAATTTCTTCCCATCTGTTTGTGCTTTGCAAATAGGTCATAGGGGTGACACACCATGACTTGCAACATCTAAGGACAGAAATAAAGACACTAATTTGGTCATCAGAGAGAAATATTCTCCACTGCGATGCCTTTACTCTTGAACACATCTGTATTCTCCAAACACACCCACTATTAACGGATCCAAGGTGTTTTATGTAATATTTGTATTATTGCAATGAACATACGAGCACAGCAGATACCTCTTAGATAAAAACCTGGAATTGCTCTAGTATGTCTTAGTCTCTATATGGTGAAAGAGCTTTGTTTGAGTTCAAGTACTTTGCTACAAAACCCAAGTTACTGAACTCGGTGAAACTATTCAAGTGCTTAAGTAAAGCACAAGCTTAAATGCTTTGCCAGACAGGGGTCTCAAGGAGGGAGAACTGGAGCTTGCTCTCTACCATCAATGCAAGTTTATGAATGGTTATGCTGTTCAGCATCGGGAACAATTCCTAAGAGGCCACAGATCTGTGCCTATTTAACTCTGTGTTTCTATAGTGAGCTTCTGACGATAGGCACTAAGTGCTTTAAAAACATAATTAATGCTCAAAGCACTCCTGAGAGAGAGCTAAATATATGACTCAGATTTTAAGCTACCTGAAGTGGGACTGTCATCATTCTTTTTGTAAAACACTTGGTACAACAGGGTACACGGTATAACAGGGTCTCAGTCCCATTGTGTTTTGTGCTCCAAGAGAACACAAGAGAAAACACACCTCACTCCTTTTCTAGATGGTCAAACATGGAAAATAATTTGTCCAAGGTGACTTCGCCAGAAAAGATCAGTGTTCAGAGACAGAATCCGAGTTCTTACGAAATGAGGAGCTTACCACCTCCAGAACAACCTGCCGTGGCAGGGCGGTTTCCTCCAGAGACCCTCCCTCCCGAGTGACCAGCGCCAAATGACCGGTGACACCTGAGCACTGATCACACAGCAGCTGTGCTTTGACCGCCTCACTCCGAGAGCCAACCCCTGGGTTGCATGGCTGATTTTGAAGGACCAGATCAATCCAGTGGGCCAGCCTCAACCACTACTATGCTTGACAGGGCTCCATTTTTTGCAAAAGCGGAGTGTTTGTAGTCTCTTTTTGAGAGCAATGCATTCAATTAAAATGATGACAAGAAGCCCCCGAGGGAGCAAGCACTGAGGTGTGTGGTGTCTCAGTGGGCCAGCCTCCATAAGCCTCCTGCCCTGCGGAAGAGATTCCCACACCCCAGGGACGTGTCCAGCACCACCAATGTCAGGACAGTGCACGCTTACCACTTTGGTTTCTAGTCCCCAAGGGAAAAATAAGACATCTCACAGAACGTGGCCTTTGCCAAACCTCCTCTCTGGCAGGAACTGCCCTACGTCTGCCGTATGGTGCCGTGACTTCCCAGGCAGACACAATCCTCATCTCTATTTTTCTCTCTCACCCTCCCAGCCCCCTAGCACACACACTTTCTTCTTCTGTCTTGCCATCCTACCTTCACCTTATTTCCACCCCTTAAAAGTTCCTACTGATCAGGGCAGTCTCCCTTCTACACCACATCCCTTGAATGCCTCAGCCCTTGCCCCCCACCAGCCATCACCTCCTGTCCCCACGACTGCACACCCCGTGCCAAGTCACAGCCAGAACCCGCCCTGGAGAAGCCAAGATCAGGCCAGAGACTCCCACCCAGATCTCTGTGAGTATAAATTAATTCACCCCTAAAAACTGTGCTAATGACTAACCCTGTATCTCCCCAGCACACAGGAATCAACTGTTCTTTTTGTCTCGATACTTAACAGTTAAAGAAAAAAAATTTAAATACCTTGCCATTGCTTGTTCTAGACATGCAGGGAGAAAGACAAGTTGTTAAGGCTGTATTTTAATTAGTGCCCAAATTCATCACCTTAAGCAATTCGGGAAGTATCTTGCAACCCCTCAAACAGTGTGTTCTATCTTTCTCTCGCTCTTCCACCTATCTAGGGAGAAATGCAATTAACACCCACCTAGCAAAGCCTGCCCTCTTCACCCTTAAGCAGATTAAAGGACTTAAGGAGGAAAAAAGGTTGTTGTACGATACCGAGGGTCACCAACCCCATTTAGCAGCTCCTTGCCTTTCCATGTCAGGTTTACCAGGGAACCAGATTCCCAGTGGAAAATGCAGCTGCAGTGGACACGGAGCTGCCAGATCCTGAGCCCCATCCCGTCACTGTTCAAGCACGTTCTGGAAATGCTGTGGAAAAGACGCCCTAAAAAGATGTCCTTTCTCAGAAAAGGAGGGTATTGCTTACAATCCCCAAAATGATTACAAATCCAGTGCTTACAGCAGAGAATGAAAACCAGACCTTACTGGGAGCTCAGGGCAGACAAGGAGAACTGAGGACCTAAACTGGGGACACCTTCCTCTAGCAGGACAGGGTCACACTCTCCCCTGACTCACGAGGTCTGAAGGGGATTGTTTCTTTTCCCCCACTGTTCCCCAAAGACATCCTTCCAGGATCTGCCACTTTTTTCCTTCCCGCTTGCCATGACAAAGCCTCCCACACCCCAAGTTTGCAGAGACTGCATTCCCCTTAGGGAAATTATTTATTTATGAGCAAAACACAGCTCCCACGTCACATGCAGGTCAGGAGAAAAAGCAAAAGCATTACATTCATTTCTCCATGTTTACTTACTAAGGATATACCACCTTTTGACCACACCTGAGAGCAACTTGGATCTGCCATTCAAAGAGAATTAGAAATGTTGAGCAGGAAGCGAGGAAAGGCAGCAAGAACAGTGAGCCACTCTCCCAACTCATCTTTTGGGCTTAAATTTTTAGTTTACAGTACACACTCTCGAAGTGCAATACGGAAGACTAAAGTATTGTAAGCACTCGCTCTTCAGTGCTGCTTTTCCAGCGTAAAGTTTTCCATCACACCAGAAGTTCACTTCTCTGCCTCCACTTTGACCACCAGGCACTGCTACGATAACCCTGTGCTCACAGTCCTCCTTGCATCAAGTGGTTTTCCAGACCACAGCCCTGGATCCCCATCCACAAAGCCTACCCTGTGCACCACCCAGCCCTTCCTTTCCCTTTTCCTACGCTTTCTGTACCATGATCCACCCCTTGTCTCAAGCATCTCACCCCCACACGTTCAAGGTCCTCAGAAACACCCTCCAGTGACACTGACATGCTGAAGCGCCTTCTTTCTATCAGAGAGGGGAATACTTGTGTTCATTGCTATTAAAGCATCTAATGGCTGACAGCATTCATCCCTCTCTTCCTCAAATTGATCCTTCCCACTTGAATCTGCACACAAGTTTACCAGCAGGTAACACTGGGTACCAAAAACCTTTTACTCTATGTAACCATGCTAAGTGTAATGTCAGGCTGCTCTGGATTTATTCCTCTGGATATACTCTTACTCAGTTTCCAAACTATCGATAGAAACATATTACCATCAGAAACCGAGACTCCAAACTACGAAGTTGAACATGTTCAGAGACTGGTGCTGATTTGGCATCAATCCACAATTCAGGTATGCACTTGGGCTTGAAACAAAGACTGCAGAACTTTTAAACCTGAAATCTGGAGTTTAACTTCATAAGCCCGTGAGAGCTTTCCCTGGAGGAAACGCAGAAGGAACCTGTGACCCTGACGCGCTGCTGGTGCCTTGCTATGCTCCGCATGAACTTGAAAGCAAGCCGTTAGATTAATTTGCATGAGTAAAAGTAAGTTATATGCCTCACAAACCAAAGTCGCGATCCCTGGGCGGAAGGGCACGTGGCTTGCAACCTGCATGACAGCACCTGAAGGCACTGCAATATTGGCAATTATTCTCCATACCTTCTCCTACAGATTAAAACAGTATCTGAACTACTGAACCTAAGTTGTTAATGGCTTCGTAGCAGTCTGACTTCACTGGAGTAATTCACCTTATTTCAGTAAGCCTTAAGACAGATTCCTTTTTATCTAAAACTGACCAATTTGCTGAGGGTCACTACCATTTGGAGCTGAGTACTTACTGAATCTCATTTCAGATGCAAGAAAAGTTTTCTCCATGACACATCACCCCCATTACCTACTTGTACCTGTCATCACTTCTTGAAGGTACAAACCTAATTTTGGTAGCAGGCAGGTAAGTAGCAGTTTGAACCAGGCTTTTCCCTATCTGCATGCAGATGCTTAACAATCTACACTGGGGAAGGAGAGGGGGGAATAAGACACACAAAAATGCAGTACAAAAATAATCAATATATTTGTGCCACTCAAGGTTTCAGTTCCAAACTGGCTATAGTTATGGCGCTGGCAAGAAATGTAGTTTCAGGTACTAGAAAATACCTTGCTAAAAAAACAACAACAACAACAAAATCCTATTTTTTAAAGGTCAGATTCCTGAGAGGATACATTTAGAAGGACAGTATCACGTCCTTTTGGCCAAATAATTTGTTATACTTTCAATACATGCACTCTTGTAAGAAGCGTGGTGCTCATTTCAACTACACGAGCCTCAAAAATCAATTGTTCCCAGGCCAACTCTTTTGAAAGAGAGAAACAGCACATGTGCTACACCCCCCCCAAATAACCCTCTCCCCCTCCTATCCGCCAACATGTGCAGGTTCCCTGCGAACCCCAAAAGAATCCGCTGCACACTGCTCAACACCAGCCCACTCCTCGGCTTGGGAGCTAAGTGGACACTAGAAGGTACTTTGAGTGAGTAAGGGCTAAATGGACATTTTTGGCTACGCTTTGACGTCCCAGCATGGCTATTCTTCTGCTCCTATATAATCGAGAGCAGAAGTAAAAACCTCAGGATAAGAGTATCTGACAGAAAAAAAAGACAATATGTTTACTAATTTTTCAAAAGGTCTCAGGGCAAATTCTGCAATTTTTGCACAGATTAATTAGAGTAATTAGTTAAGTCATTAACTGTAAGATCTGTGAAGCAGTGTGTCATTTTATTGTTTATTTGTACCAAGCCTAACTCAATGAGATCTTGATACATGACTGGGTTTCCTAAACACTACCTAGGCACAAATAACTAATGACAACAACACTAAACGCAATATATTTACAGTGACTGCAAGACTCTGGGAAGATGATGTTAATCAGTACAACTTTATCACCCTCAGTACGTGCCTCTGCAGGGATCCGAACCTGGACCGAGTGCTCTGCGTGCTAGTGCCAAGCAAATAAAGATGGTAAGCACAAACTACATTGTATTCAAGACTGGTAAACTGTATGGGATTTGATTATTTTATTGGATAGACTTCAGGGACTAAACAGAATTTTACCAAATCTGCTTCTATCTTTTGCAATGTCAAAACTCACATCTCCAGCCAACACTGGCTGCCCCTCCGCTGACTTATTTTTAAACACTTGTCTGCGTTTTATAAAATGAACGTCCCTCCCCTCTCAAGGCTGGGGAGAAGAGCTGCATCTCATTTGGGAAAGAAAATCCCATCTGCTGACTACTACTGGGCTACACAACATAGGAGGGGAAGGAAAGGCAAGTGCATCACTAGTTACCAGCAGGAAACTTTTACCAGCACCTGAGGAGCGACATGTACCTATTTCTTGGTATCCTCTCAGAGAAGCTCATGTAACTTGCTAAGGTAAGTTGACTGGACTTTGTATTTGTAATTACAATTTTCTCTTATTCTTCAACCTCGGTGCCTATAAAATCCAACATTTCCAAGCATCACCTACCTTCTACCTTACAAGGAGATCATACAGCAATGAAATGGCAAGTATTTTTCAAACGCAGTGCTGTGTGTGGGCTGTGTCAGTCGGGGGGGGCACAGCAGCCTCTCAGGACTGTTCGGTCCGTGCCAAAGAGCAGGCTGCACAGGAATGTCTATCCACAAAGAAACAAGATAAATGCTTCCCATATGAACTTTGAAATAAATATAGGGCAATTGCAGACCTCATTCCATAATTCCCCATGTGTTACATGCCTGTAATTGTCTGCAGAAAGTAACTTGCTCTTTATGTTAAGAAAAACCTAAAACCCTGCTGTGCATATTGCTGGCATTCATTAAAACTGCCTTTGTGAATTCTGCGTTAGTCTATGCATTAGTCAAATGAAATAATAAACAGCTGCAAATCATTACACATACACAAGGTCTAATAGTATGATATCCTAGACCTAGTAATCAAGTACCAAGTCCTATTTCCTACTATTAGTAACAGAAGAAATTCTGAGATTCTGGTAAAAGTTGTCAGGTAATCCCAACTAATGGCCAGGAAAAAAATCAGTAACTTTTCTTCTCAGGTTTGATCCCATATTCAGACTAATGTAGTCACTGCTCCCCTGTCTCAAATAAGCACATCATGCTTTCATACAGACGATTCACTATTATGTTAAATGTAAACAAAATCCATACGTGGGCATCAGCTACCAAATCCCCCATGGCCCAAAATACAAACAATAGCTCCATAAAGCTAATTTTACCTTCCTCACAGCACACCATTCTTTTAAGCAATCTGCTTGGTAAAGCCACACTGAAGTAACAACACGTGGTTGCAGTATCCTATTGACAAAGAAGGGAAATAAATCCCTAATGACGCTGCACCCAGGTTTAGGTAGAAAATCTGTTATTTGAGTGCAGCCAGCTGAGCTGATACCAGGTTCCTGGAAGAGCCCAAAGCTCTTTATCAATCACAGAGGATCAGGACCACAGATTTAAACTCTCTCAAAGCTCAATCACCAGCAACAGCATCACACAGGCACCGGCGTTCTCCAACTCAAGGGCTCTCTGACACGACGGGCATCCCCGCTACACCCTCTCGACGTCTCCCGACCAGGCAACGCCTAGGCTTAGTCCTACTGAGCTCATAAACTAGTCACGTCAACTAACCGAAACACTAATACAAGGAGAAAAGAAAAGGAAAGAATAGCAGCAGGGTAGTAAATGAAGATAGATGGGTTTGTATTAGCATGCAGCTATTGAACTGCAGTGTTATCTAACACATTAGAGCTGTCTGCAGCTGTCTGCGAAGGAAGACAGTCTAATCTCCCCTTTCTTTCCATCAGGGCTGCGCAGAGCTCACAAATGTACCTTTCCAAGTCCCACCCAACAGCCCAGGATCCTTAGGTTTCATTTAAGCTCCCAAAGTGCTGAGCAGCCTCAAAAGTCTTACACCATAGGGGGTTGAGGTTATTGCTAATCCCCACTCATTTGAGCTAAAGGTCGAGCAAGAATCCCCCCCTGCACCATCAACAAGGTTAGAGGCAAGTAATCCATGACCTTTTTCTAGTCATTTCTGCATGTTGTATTATTGCTACAGGAACACAGAGAAGTTGGTTAAACCACTTTCAGGTTGCAGACTCACTAAGTCTGCTTATGCCTAAAAAACTGCCCACAGGCACACATATGCATAAATTAACTAAAGACAGTCCAGGGCAAGTCTGGACAATTTCAGCCTCAAAAGCCAAAGCTTTAGGAAGCTGTGAATGTCTGACCGCAGCCACTCAGGGAAACATTCACATTATCCAAGTGCTGCTGCTCCCCAGTGTGTCAGCCCAGCAGATCAGTAAAACAGATAACCAACTTATTCCCATCTAACATGACATTAATCACACTCCAAAAAGTCAGCCGTAAGATAGACATTTTCAGTTCCCTAACTGCTGCAGAAAGAACGCTTCCAGAAACCGGGAGTACACAGAGGAACATGAAAGTCTCAGAAGCAAGGCAAGTATTGAAGGCAGCCAGATGGAGGAGCAAGCAACAGAGATAAAAAAAACAAGTGAAGGAACCACAGATTTCTTGCGTCTTTCTGGGCATCTGACTTGGGCTTGGCTATAAAACATTCTCAAGCGTTAAGAGCCTGCAAAATAAAGGATATTCTTTAATTCTGAGGTGGCAACCATTCAGCTGCAGGAAGATGAGCTGCCTATAGCCTGGTGTTGCAGGAGCAATAACACCCCTGGCTTTGCTGTTGCCATCCCTTGCAACACCAGGCTGATGACAGAGTGGAGAAATGACACCACTGGGACTCAGGCATTCGGTTCAGAACAAATAATGATAGTAATTAAAGGCAGGTGAAGGCAAGAATAGTGCTATTAATGCCTCTTCACATTTAATTTTGGATTCTGCGTCTTTTGCTGGAAAAGGAGCAGGCAAGCATGCGGGGCTCCTGCTCAACGGCCAGGGTGGAGGCTGACGAGAGCTCTCCAAGCAGAGGCCCAACATGGGCCTTCCAGAGCTTACTGGTGTTTTTCCTAGTTTAATGTTATCTCAACGATAAATTTAGTTGCAGGCTGTCTTTTGAGGCACGAACATTTCAGATCTTACCACGTTAAGTATAAATACAACATAGGTAATGGCAAAGGAAGAACAGCCTTTGCTTTAAAATACATGTAACTAAATGATACTTCGATGGAATCAGAAGGAAAATTAGTGATTTCATAGGGTGAATTTTCCCCTGGAAAAACTACTGTTTTTCTAATATCTCAGTAGGTCTGTGCACCCCTTGAAAAATCAAACCGTACAACAGATCTAGCTAGTACAATGCTAGCACGCAAGCACAAATACTAAATAAAATACCAATAATATCAGAGTACTGCCTTTCAAAGGCAGAAAGACGTGATTAAGATAAGAAAGGTGAAGAATGTGCAGAGATTAAAGAACAGGCACTAGAGAAGCAAGAAGGCATGTTTGCTGGAGTGGATCCAAGCAGCATTACTACATTCCCAGCTATCTCCCATGTCATCACCCCATCAGATTGCTGAAGCACGTCACAACCTGTTACACACCCCAGCCTCATTCACAGCACGCGCTGCACGTTTCTAAACTGGTGTACATCAGCAAATTTGTCACCTTGGGAGCTCTTAACTCACTTCCACTGCATCTTATGTCAGTGCATGATGCTCACACGTGCCACAGCAAACTGCAGAAGCTTAAGTCCTCGAAGCAACAGATTTTCCTTCCCACTGAGGCAGCACAAATGTGTTTGTTACCTTGAACGAAGCTCACTGCAAACAGCAGAAAGCCCGGCCGCACTGAATCGTACTGCATACAAAATACATATATGCAGAACCAGCTGGTAGCTATAGGGGTTGACAAAAAAAAAATAAATTATCTAATGTCTCTCCCCTGACTAACCATTTCTTTTACAGACTGGATGTTTCCAGCTGTGATATAGAAAGATATAAATAGTTTTCCATCCTCTGGCCAAATGAGAGCTCTATTTTAGGCATATGACACACAATTTGCATACCCTGCAAGATTTTCCAGACAAGCTCCTATAGCCAGGTGTTTAAGGGTCTAAATAGACTCCAATTTCCACCAGTTTCATTACATGCTAAATTATATTTGGAAATGTAAATGATCTATGAGAGTCTGAGCCAAATTACTTGCCTGAGGTCACAGGAGGCATTTGGAAAGAGGCAGAACCTCAATTTGTCCAGCAGCAAACTTAACTAGTGATAATCTTTCCTCCTAGTACATCAGGGACCTTGGAGGCACAAAACGAGATGCTTCGGACATTGCCTGTGTCCCCATTCCCAGTGGGGCCCTGGCTGCTCCTGGAGCACCTGACCCTCGCAGCTGTGGATGCACTTACCACCCTAGGGATGAATAAGGGCAGGGATCTCCTCCTGGCACGGCACAGCATCTTCATCACCGGGGTGCAAAACTGTTTCACTGCAATGGCACAGGCACGGCACCAGTGCTGCGTCGGCCGCTGCTCACCAGCACCTCCCCAGTGAGTGACTTTATCATGCACCAAGTAACTGGTCCCAGGCTCCAATATCGCAGGGACCTCAGGGCAGATCTTGCAGGTCAAGTCTGGGGTCCTAAGTGCTGGTGCAACCCCTCCTTTTCTCCCCATGGCACCCCACAAGCATGGGGGTAAGCAAGCACCTTAACCCACAATACCCTACAACCTAAATGGCAGGTCTGTAAAATGCCTTCAACTGATAAAATCCAGACAACTGATGCACAAAGCTCATCACACCCTGCACCGGGGAGAAAATTAATACTGCTGGCAATGTGTACTGAACTCAGAGCTGAACTCATGATACGGCTTTGTGACACACCCTTGGTTTTCTAAGAAACATCTGGGTTTGGGACAACACCTGCAAATACTCCAAACTATACTTAAGTAGAGGTGAAGGGGCAGTTAGTGCTTTTGGTGGCCTCATGTGCTTTTCCCTATGCATGTGAACAGCCCCATTATTAACAAACCTAAAGCTAAAGATGTGCTTAAGTGCATCTGGATCTTAAAACACTTCTATAGACCAATGAAACAAATAGCAGGGCAGATTTGTGCAGACAAAAAAGGAAGCCTGACGCCTGGCATTGGTACCTGCCCCATGGGATTGGTATCTGCTGCCATTTGTACCTGGAAAAAGACACCCACTCCCTTCAGCAAGGACTGACAGTTGTTTCATGGGGGAACACAATCCGTCCAACCTCTGCTTAATACTCACACCAACTTTACCTGGACACATGACAACGTCTGGCATTGAAGGAAACCACCTGTGCTTAGCATCCTTGCAAATCAAGCCAAGTATCTAACTGCTGGCGTGGAAATACCTGCAGCTTTGTGATAGATGGTGTCATAGCATCTTCTAGTCTGGAAATAGATCATCCACTTAATGTATATACCAAGGAGATGAATGCTAGAGGGGTTTAATAGCGCCCTTGATAATAGGACCTGTAATGGATTTTTAAAGTGAATTTAAGTCTGAGGGAAGGTACTGCACTGACGTTCCTGGAAACCTAAATCCTGATGAGTACTGTCCCAGGAGCCATTTTCAGTGTGGAAGCGAGCACTTTAAAGAAGAAAGCTGTATAATTCATGAATGGGGGAGCAAAGCAAGGGCACAGGTGGGCTGGTACATGCTTACCTCCAACTCACACACAAAATGTTCACTTGTGTGGAAGTGCTTCATTGCATCCACACTGTTTTCTGCTCCTGGTCAAAGGGAAAAGGGAGAAGAGAGAAGACCCAGGAGCAGTAAGAGCAGTATGTTTCTGAGGCACTGGTAAATTCTTTGAGGTTTGTAGTCTGAAAGGAGGCAAGGCTTTCACATGGGCTACGGGAGACCCTTGCCAAGGCCACATATGACCCAAGGTGTCACCCTTGATCCTCTCTCCCTGCTTTTCCTCTCTTAACTTAACTAAAACTACCTTTCCCCATACCCTGAGCTCCTGTCCTGCCAGTCCTGATGTCCACATGTCCAGCGACTTCCATGGGGACACAGGAGTCAGTGCACAGAGACCCTCTGCAGGACCAGAGCCAGAAGCACTGGTCCAGCAACTACTTCTATTTTTTTGTAGCTTAATTTTAAACACATGAGTATTCACTTTGCATGCAACACAGCATCTTTCCCTGGACTTCAATCGCACAAAAAAAAAACAAAAACCAAAAAAAACCCAAAAACCAAAACCCACCTGACCTGTATGTTCAAAGGAACACAGATGCCTTGTTGTACAAAAGCCATTAAGGACTTGCTTAACCTCAAACACATACGTAAGAGCAAGGATTAACGCCAAACAGAAACAAACAAGCAAGCAAAAACCTCAAATTATATCAGGGTCAAATGAAAGAACAAGTAATAATTTAACAAGAAGGACAGCAAATGAAAAAATGTGGCCTTTAACAAGATATCACAGATAAGATGGAAAAGGTACCAAAATAAAGGTACCCTCTTCAGTGACTGCTGCTTGAAAACTGTCTTTTTGTTTCACTGTTCTGTACAAACCACAGTATCTCTGTCACTCAGCCACAGATGTAATATGGTGTGAAAGTAGCTATGAATATGCTTAAATAATTCAGGGCAAAAGTCTAAAGAATATGGCCTGCCTTAGGTACTTCCTGACATTTATCTTCAAGACACAGAAGAGGCCTAACAACTCATGACTGGTGTAGTTGGACTTATCAAATCTCTTTCTTCTCTCACACAGATTAACGTCACAGAAGATCCATACCATCATGCATTATCCCCCTCGCTCTTGCGGGAGCTGTGTTGTTAGAAGGCTGTCAGCATTTCCGTTAAAATCTATATCTTCAAGTTGAAAATATGAATTTGCTCTGGGGTGAAACTTGACATACAAGCTTCTGCCTTGGAGCAACTGTTTTAGAAAATGTATTAAGATCCCCCTGTGGTAGAAAAGAGCAACAGAAAAAAAATATCTGAAGCTATTATTAATTATAATTACTATAACCTTTGGTCTTGGTACAGTAAAACAGCTTTGCTTTCTGGGAGAAAAAAAAGTATGCCTCAGGCACAGACGCCAAGATTTTTAGCACTGGATACCTAAAGCTAGGCTTTTCAAGCTATGTCTTGAGATTAAAGAAGAGATTTCCAAAGACACATATGAAAGTTAAATGTTTTATTTTTTCCTAAGGTAGCTAGAATTAGAATCCTGCAGAAACTTGTGTATCTTTTTATCTTAACACACTGCTGAGCAGATCTACTGATGAACTTTAAATTAAGCACATGCAACTAAGCCTAACTTCTGTAAAAGACTAAGTTTTAGTGAGTTCTGATAAAATTTGGCCTTCGGTCCACACAAACTCTTTTGAAAACATAGCCTTTGATTCCTCTTGACGTCACCTAATGCCATGGCTTTGAAAATCTCCTTCCACAGAAAGGAGAATTCAGGAGTGTTTGCTTTGAAAAATGTATCTGAAAGACTGACACTGTTCTTGTTGTAGCATGAGTTATCTTACTTCTTATCAGCTGCACTTTCAAGATCTTTGGGCTGTTGTTTTTTTTTTTAATAGGAATACAAGTGAAGATTAAAAGGTACATTATGAAAAAAGACTGCGCAATATGGAGATGTGAGACAGAATAACAAGGTGAAAGCGATTTTTCTCTGGCAATGACTTTACTAGAGATATTTTGTTTATGTTAATGTAATTATGTTAATGTAAACAGTGCAACATTAGCATCAACAACAGCACAACAAATCAGAAGGTGCGACATGCCAGGCACCCCAACACAGCTCACCCATGGAGCCAGAGCATATCTGACTACAGTCTCTGCTGCTGCTCGGGGTCAGCGGGAGGGGTACGTGGCCGAAGTACCCATGCACAGATCAACTCTTCGGGTAGACGGAGTCCAAAACAAACCCTGGGCGTGCAACGTGCAGTCAATCTGTGCCCATACACAAACCATTATCCAGCATTTCCGAACATTAGGCAACCCAGACACAACTTAAATTATGAATCCAACAACTTAATCCAGCTACAGCCTTATCTGGAAAACCAGTGACACGCAAGCCTTGCTGTGTGCATGACTCTTGCTCCCCAAGCCTTAAATGATGCAAAAGTGTTAACATAGTTCCTTATTCCAAAACTCTACCCCAAATTCAGTTCCAGAGGGAAGTTCACATCCCCAGCACGTTGCTTTCCTTACACAGGGTCTTCCTCCCGTTAGGGCGGGCTGCCAGCACGTAACCCGGGTTGGAGACCTCTCCAGGAGGAGATGGTCCTAAGAAAGAGGAAAGCTGAGAGGGGTCACAGGCTATGGAGAAGCTGGGGAAGAGATGCCCATGGCTGAAGCACTGAAAAGAGCATTTGCCTGGCAAGCCAGGAATCAAAGCGCACAGATTTAACACAATAACAATCATTCAGCACATCTTCTCTTATAGGCTGAAAAATCCTCCCCTCCCTCACAGGATAAAGATGTGAGGCCATTAAACGGAGATGATGGGTAGAGGGAGCTGTGTAAACTCTCGGGAAAAGTTAGTATGCAAGTTAACATGAACAGATTAAGCCTTTCGGCAGCCACTCTGCCTGTCTATCCCAATGGACATACCGTAACCGAAAGCTGAATATGAAAGCTGCCAGACTGAGAGTAACCACTTGCCTCCCCCTCTCCTTCCCCGCAAGGAAGGCAGACAGTTCTGTGACGGTCTGACAAATCATAGCCAATGTCTCAAACATTCATTAAAGAACTTTGGTGGAGAAGATGGTCTCTGTAAAAGTGCTGGAGTTGCGCAAACAGGAAAATACGGCTGGAGGAGAAGGCCCCACGGGGGTGGGACCGTACTTCTCCAAAGCCACACTTCCTTATCTTAAGCAACCATGAGAAGAAGCACAACAGATGCGCCGGAAGGAAAGCTCAGACCG
>JAVKLA010000084.1:11657733-11687296 GCA_034782735.1 Sagittarius serpentarius | reverse complement strand
CCTCTGGTGTCGTTTCACCTTAATTCTAACAAAGGAAATCCACGAACCTGAGTCGCTCCAAGTTTGGGACGCGACAAGTTCTAATACTATGCTCCACGAACATGCGTGATAAGCAGATTTCCCTCCTAAAAATAAAGACAAAACCAATTCCTAAATGCCCCAAAATGTCCTGGGCATTTAGTATAAATACAGTCAAGGTTCAGCTACTCGCAGAGGGTGATATAAATCAGGACTGAGACTCACCCATGCTGGCTCATCCAACTACCACACCTGCCTATAACATCTTGCTTAACCACCATCATTAACCATCCGCTTCTCTGCAGCTCTGCATTCATTCACAAGTTGTTAAATGGAAAAGAAATACATCGATCTCCAGGATTTACAATTATAGCACAACACACGGCTGGGTTTATTACGTGAATCAAGCCTGCACACGCACAAAAAATGAGCCTCTGTGAGCTACACTTATGAAAGACATCGATTTCTTAGGGAAGCTTGTGCAGTTACAGACCACGCAATACTTCTTCTGTGCATTATTTAAAGAGGGCTTCAAGCCTCCAGCACCGTCAGTTTCCCTGATGGAAAAGTCCTATCCAGTGCCACAAAATGGGGTTTATTGAACCATTCCGCAGAACTCAGGAGAACCACGTCCCCTCCTCGGTTCAAGACCCAGACAGAAAGGCTCCCACTCACAGCCATGCTCTGCAGGTTTCCAAGCACAGTGGTCTCAACCACAAGCTTACTACGTTTCTCTATGAACACTACTATATTACCACAGTTAAGTTCTGTGGTTGTATTTTTAAAGCAGACTATTAATTTTTCTATAAAACATACATCTAAAGCCATTAGACTGTGATGAAAAGTCTAAACCGAAGAACCTACTTACCATTTTTTATAAACCTAAGCCTGGAACAAGAAAAGTAAAGAAAACAAAAACCCAAAACACTGAAGTGAAAGCCTCACAGAGACCTCCTCGTGCAGTATTGCTCACTGCACCAGGACCTTTGCAGGTCTATGCTAGAGAAAAATAAAATGCGCCTTTCTCAAAACGGAAGTCATCAGTCGTCTACTAATGGCCAAACACTCCACATGACACTGAAAAGACTTTCTCTTGAGTTTTTGTTAAAAGACAAGGAAACATGGTACCACTGCTTTTGAGGGTAAATTGATCAGTCTATCAGGGAAAAATAAATAATCTGCGTTTTAATGCACTCTATAAAACAAATCCAAACCACGCAAATTTAGCTTTTTTGCCTTTCTGTGTTTGTAGCAAATTTTGCAAATCTGGCATTCATGAGTTACAAAATACAAATGGGCAAAAAGACATTAAATTTAAGTGCCCAGACAATTTGCATATTATTAATGACTACGTTTACATCATCTCTAATCAGGCCCAGAAACGCCACCCCACCAGTGCAGCAGCCCAGGGCCCACCATCCCGTTTGTGTACAGGACTCCATATGGCGGATACGTCCCCATCTACTCCTATATCATCTGCTCAATTAGTCACTGCAGTATGTTATATGTTCTGGTACCCAAAATCCACATTTGAGAAGAAGGTGAAAAGAGGGATGGGTCAGAAGCTAACTGCGAGATAGTTATTGAGCTGCTATTTCTGCCAGCACAGACCCAACAAATAATGTTGAAAAAAATCTGCAGACGTAACAGGGATGCAATGCAAGGGGAACATAAAATGTTAAAATGCTACATAACATCAATGAGGAGGCTCAACACAACAATGACCCTGCTACAGAGTGCACTGAGGGGAACAAACCAGGATGTGTGGGTATGGCACTCCTGAAAAAGCTCTTTCAAGAGCCAGTTCCAAGTGGCTGCTGTGCTAGTAAAAGCCCTGCAAGAGCTGTTCCTCTCCAGAAACACAGAGGACAACTGAAGAAGTTTTAAATTGGTTTTCACTCAACAGTAGCAGAACAGGGGTTCAAGCACAGAAAACAGCAGCTGGAGGATAAGCAAGTTTTTAACACGCAAAGGCAGAGAAATGTCAAGGCTGAAATGGCAGCACAAAAATATGAAGAGCACCACATGCCACACAAAAAGCAAACCAACCTCCAGATGAACACGCACAGACAGAAGCGCTTCCAATGTTTTTAAGACTCTGTAGAACAGTCCCTGGTAAGAGATCAGATGGCGGGAGGATCTCTTTTAAACAGTTTTCAGAGCCTGCTGGAAGCCCCCAAATGAATGCTTGATAAAGCTATTTTCTCAACAGAAAATCAAACAGAACTGTGATTTAAAATTTGAAAGAACAACCTTAAAGGAGCTGCCAGGTACCCTTGCTATGGGGCCCACGTGAACAGCCTTGTTCTGCAATCACTGAAGAAGCTCTTATAGCTGATCAAGCATGCTTGAAATGCACAGCAAAGCAAAAAGGGCCACATCAGTACTACAACAACAACAACAAAGTATCTTCTTCCATCTCTCCCCCCTCCCTAGCTTAGATTTATTTGTTCCTGGCAAAGACTTACTGAGGGTGACAGTTAAGGAGCTGATGGCACAGAACACCCTCGTTTTTCTCCACACACGACAAATGCACCAAGAAATCGCTGCCAAAGACAGCGGGCGAGGCGTTTGCAGGACTGCAAGAGGTCAGCCGTACCCACATTATCCACACCTAACATTTTGATGAAGAAAAGTGCCATTTAGAGGCTTTCTAATACATCACAGCAGACTAGCAGTTAGCACTGCTCGGTCTCCACCCCACATCAAGTGTGGCACGGCAAGAGCAGCACCTGGGGACCATGGGCAGAGGGATGCACGGGAGGTGCGATGGCAGCTGGAGGGCTGAAAGAGCAGCCAGAGCAGGAGGCAAAGCGGTCGCTGCCACTGCAAGATGCAATCCCTCACACTATCTTGAACCAGGGGAGCAGGTGAAGCAGATATGAAGCACCCCAAGGGTTAATGTCACCTATCTGTCACACAGGAAGCCTGAAGAGGGGAAAGGGTTCATCTCAAATACTACAGTAGGAAGAAGGACCCACTTACAACAGGAAAGAGAGGTACAGTTTGTGTTGAATTGATAACTCATCTAGCCTCGGCTAAATAGATGATATATTTTTTGCGAGTTCCAGGCACTCTCCCAGGAACACTAATGCAGCTTCTTGGCATGAATCCAAGGGAGTTATCTCTCAGTCATTCTGCCTCGTTGTCAAAGACAGGAAGAAAAACGTCCTTTGTGAGTAATTCCAAATTGTTCTCCAACTGTATTATCTGCAAGGATCTTGCAGAGATTCTCAGTGAACTACAGAATCTCCTCTTCCAGAAAGGGAAGTGAGGTTATTTTAGAAAATACTTGTAGTCCTATATTTTTAGCCCCATGAACCTACTTTCAAGAAGTGTAGACTCCTATTGCTGCCATTTTTCAGTGTAAAAAGTACATGCCTTTTGGTTGATCCATACACCGAAGCACAGAAATAAGCACTAAAACATTTTGCACCCTTTTCCTGATGTGAACCTTGTTTCCTGCAGTTGCTACTGAGCTTGTTTTTTTTCTCTAAAATTTCTTAAATCTGACATTCAAAATTTTGAAGTTTTCACGAGACCTCCTCTGCATTTTTCGCCCAGCTGAACTCCCTTCTATTAGTTTTAATAACCATCTTCCTTCCCATGCTCCCTCCCGTCTTGTAGTACCGAACATACATGGAACAAGTTGCAAGATCCTAACACCTTGCAAGCTCACCACTTGCAGTACTTCTCTCTTTTCTCAAAGCCCCATAATCTCTCTTGGACAGCAGAGAAGTGCTGTGGATGTAAGTTTGCAAAGCAGCAATAGTAGTGATGGAAACTGGATCTAAGCTAAGTAACACACCATCATCCTAAGCACTGGTAGGTTCCAGCCAGTAACACTGTAACTGGAGGCAGTGCCTTAACGAGCCCTTTGGCGGCAATGATTGATTTTCCATATGCAGCTTGGACACTGGTGATCAAACTAGCACGAACCATGAGCCATCAGCTTCTGACTCGCGCGCCACCACTGCTCTGAGCTGCAAGCTGTCTGCAAGCGAAGCACGTGCTCTCCTGTGGGAGATAAGGGAGGAGGATTGGGGGCCAGAGGAAGGACAGCTGTGTGTCAGGATGCAGATTTAACCTCAGCCTTAGGCTTTATCCACATATGGCAGTAAAAATCAGGAAACTGCAAAACTTTCCAAGACTCACTTGGGCATTAATTCGACGTAACACCTGCCAGTTTCAGTTCATCCAGCTCAGCTGTCTGGGGAAAGAAGGAAGGTGGGACATCTACAAAAGGAAGCTTTACATAAGGGCTTTAATACATAAGGGTTAGGGACTCCGAAGGAACAAGAAACTTCCTCACAGCTACTGAGTATCTGGCCTTGACTACAAGCTTCAAGGAAGACATGCATGCAGTGTGCTCTCCACGTTTGGCATGGACATCTGTCTCCATAATGATCAAGTCTTGTGACCACATCAGGAAAAAATTTAAGCCAAACCTGGTGGAACATGCTTTACCAGAGGAAGAACCAGGAGTCATGTTGGATACTTCAGAGATTTTTCTGGCTGCATCTGAGCTGAACGTTTTACAGCACTGGCTGTGTCTGCACGCACAGAGCAGAGATTTCTCATTTCATACATCATTTACTCCTGCAGTGATTCTACAAAGTCACAACATGTCCTTAACACACAGAAGAGGAGAAATCCATTCTTCTCATGATAATGTTTAAGCCTGAAGATAGTGAGCATAGATTTCTCTGCACAGCAATGCCACTTGCTACCAGATAATCATACGTCCTTAATAGAGACAAACACAGGAAAGCTTGCAACTCCTTGCAATCAGAGGATGATGGTTACAACAGGAGGTTTCCCATAGCTCTTAACAAGTTATGTGCAAAGCGCCAGCCGTAAGTGGAGCATAATTCTCACTGGAAGCTATTGACAACGTTTTTAAAGAAGAACAGGTGCCCGTGGGTGGTCAATAGATGGTAACTTTAAGCATCCAGACCCTTTTACATAACTTGGGCTACCAACCCCAGTTAAACCAATCAAAACAATTATGACACTTGTTTGCAAGTTCAGCTTTGGCTTAAGCATCCTGTCTGGATCTAGATGTCTTCTACTTGACCTCTGCCATCATGTTGCTCCTCTCCCTACCACACCTACAGACAGTTACAGCTCCCTAATACTGCAGGATGGGTACCCTTGTCCATTTGCTAAGGTTTAAGCCGTATTGTAGACTGGTGCTAAAGCACCACTCCAAGAATCACTGGAAAAAAGGGAAGGAGTAATAAAAAAAAAATTCTATATTAAAAAAAAGAGAGAGCAAGAGAACTAGGAAGGAAATGAAGAGTGAAGAAAAAAAATTTAAAGTGTAACACTGCTAGTCAAGGTTGCATAGATGTTGGTCATTAGGGCTGCCATGCTGGGTCACACGTGCGGTCCAAGTAAGCCGGTGATAGATCTCTCAAGGAAAAGCAGAAAAAATGGGGCAAGCACAGCATGATGCATCACCCATAACAACTGACTGCAGCGAGTCAGAGGAGCTTAGGAAGGTGTAAAATCTCACCAATTAAAGCCAACCAGTTGAAATTTAACACAGGCCAACAAAACTTCTGTTGTCCAATGGGTCCCTGACAGCTGTCTTGGAATAAAATCAGAGGTTACAGGGAATTTTATACCCTAGAAGGCAGCACTAGCACAAGAATGAACCAGTTATTCTGTTCGCAAGTCCCACAAGAGATATTCTAGTCAGACCTGACAGGAAGATGGCTAAGCAAATTACTTCAGGGCAGTGGTAAAACAAGTTCACTGACTTGTATCAGAAATTTCTTTCCATCTTCTGGAAAAAGTCAGAATTTTCTTTGGAGGGTGCAGGGGGAAAGAACACACAATTTAATCAGATGCTTAACGTTACATCCCAAATCTATTTGGGAAAGTCTGGCAAAGGAACTACACTTTAAAATGTTACCCAAGGAGAAGGGACTGGCAGTAGGACAGAGCATGTTAAAGTGAAAAATGAAATGAAGGGCTCAAGGGAGTATTTATTAAAAACCTATTACTAGGAGATTTTTCATGCCTCTGTTTTCTTTCCCAAAACACTGATTTCCTAGAGATTAGCAAGGATGGGAAAGGACATACTGAAAGAATACACAAACTAATATATGTATCTTATTTATTTTATACAAGATCGCTCTGCCTGCTGTCCTGAGGGCCAAGAACAGAGCCAGCAGCCTGGAACCCCTCTGTGCTGCTTTAGCAAACAAACAAGACCCCAATTAACTTCACCAGACACAGACCTCAACAAAAATCCTGTGTCCTGGCTTATGCACACTCTACCTAAACATAGACTTGGACCAGCAATCAGTGTCTTGGGGCTTTTCTAACCCTCAGAAATGATTAGAAAGTGTTGGATGCTAAGCAACAGGTCAATTATCCCAAGCCAGTATGAGATGCTCTCAGGCATCTCTGACTTTCTGCCCTGGACCTGCATTCATAAGCCGAGCTAACAGTCAACAACAGTTGGTCTGGGGGCCTTCCTGGTGGCTACGCAGGAAAGCAACACCTATGTCTGGGTGCTCCATCTGCTGTAACCTGAACCTGAATATTCTGAAACACTTTAGGGCAAAATCTCCTATGTATGCTACAAAAGAGCATCCTTTAGTTGAGCTCCTAGAAACAGCTCCTAGTACCTTTTACTATGCAACTCTTTTGCATGCATATTTGCTCTTTCCATTTGGGACTGTCTCCAGCTGGATCCAAAAACTGAGCCTGTCAGTCCAGTACAGTCCCTGAGACTGCACGAAAGGGCAAAACACAGGGGCTTAGGCAGTGCAAGCATAAGCGGCTGATCCAACACAAGCAGCACGGCGAGAAACGCAAGCCATGCAAAGCCCTCCAACAAATCACCCATCTGCAGAAGCTTGGAACAAGCACCCTCGCATGCTTGGTGCTACATGCTGCCATTCAACAGGGCTTCCAACAAATGCCCATTACAAATTCACGGCTGCAGCTGACCCCCATTAGAATGTGCTTTATTAAATTAAAACATTAATCCCAGAAATACATGTTTGCTTAACGGGCGTAAATGATTTGGGGACCTCATGCTGCAAGCCATAAAATAAAATCAAACTGTGGCAAACCTGAAGAAATTAAGCTATAAAGAGAAAGCAGTGGGAGGAGCGCAGAGACCTCTTGCCAAAGGGAAGCTGCTTATCACAGGCTTGATACAGATCGAAAGCTCTCAGGTATGCCACATTCAGACAAAAAAAAATTCAGCAAGTGAAAGCAATTATCACGCCATACTTGGACACCAGGTACTAAGGACATTTGAAAATATAAAAAGCCTGATTTTACGGACGCTAAGTGTAGATTTTCTTTCTGACAGTTTTCTACATTTGCTTCTGTACAGAACTGGCTACATCATTTATCATTATGAACTGTTGGGCTTTTTTAAGCAAAGAGATTGCACTGGTTCCAGGATGTTCAACTGAGTCAAATCTGCCTACGCTGCACCACCGTTACATTCCCTTTATCAGCAGTGCTGTGCTGCAAGCCAGCCTACAGGGGCTGCAAAAAAAACCCAAAACATCAACAGCAACAAAACCACCCAAAACAAAACAAAAAACCCAAACCAAACAAACAAAAAAATCAAAACCCCAACCAAAAAAAAAAACCCATATTCTTTATCACTTCACCTCCAAACCCAGAGAAGACTGTAGACACTGCTGCATCCCAGATGTTTCTCTTCCTTTCCACTTTGAGGTCTACATGTTGCAGCATTCAGGTTTTCACCCCTCAGGAAGGCTCAACTTCAATGAGCTACTTGGAGCATTTCCCCCTTTACCTGCATGTCTGAAGAGGAGGCACTGAATTGTTACCAATCTCCTCTTTTGGCTCTGAGGTCTGTTGGAAACACCAGTCCCAGCATCCCTTTGGAAAGCCACATCAGCAAGGTCCCGTCAAGCTGCACAAACTGCAGTTCAGATCGTTTTAAGGGCAGAAACATGATACAAGAATTTCGCTTCAAAATCCAAACCTGCACCCTTCTCTTGCCCCAAAGAGAGGTGTTCTCTCCAAACCCAGTTTATTGCAGATAGCAGCCCTTAAAACTATCCTCCTGTCTCTTCCAGAGGTACAGATGATATACCCTGTCCAGCAGACCCGGCCAGCACAGCTTTAGTTCGTCTGATGCAGCCTTGCTCAGAGGCATCCCAGCAGCCGCTCAGTAGCCATTTTGAAATGGCTGCATCCATCCTTCTTCCACACCAAGATACGATCTCTAAGTCGTTTTGTGTTTATTTATCCATTCCATGGCTTCAGAAAGTCTCTTCAGTGCCTACACAAGGGAAGCGATACGTGTTCTCGCAGGCAGGCAGAGGTTAGAGGCGGCAGCCCCACAGGCAGGAGCACAGTGGTTTCACTGCCCTTCAGCACAAGGGAATCGCAAAAGCTTCACGGGGGCAAGAGGGAACAAATCACAGGCTCAGTGATGCAGAACCGCCATATGTAACAGCACAAGTTGTCAGTCTACATGTGTCAGAAAAAACAACTAGTTAGTTAATTTTCTCAAGGAAATGTGATTTTCCAGGGCTTTTACAGGGTCTGCCATTATTGAAGCTACACTCCTACAACAGACGCGCTGGCTGCTGTGCCAGCGAATGCAGAACATGCTCTGTTTGCACACAAGGGCCCATCTGTTCCATCTCTCACAACTGGATCCAAGAGCTCCACTGTTTTTATTTGTATTGCCATACCCACGGGAATGTCTTTATCCTATGCCACGGACAAGCACGTCTGAAAAAGGACACTGTCATCATCATTACTCAACTATTTTTGCACTCTCCCTCCCTGAAGCTGAACTCTGCCAGCTACCAAACACTGAGGACAGACACTCTGGGGCATTTATCATCAAGCTTCAGCCCGGTTTGTCCACTGCCATCCACATGGAGAACTGATAACTGAAGTGCTTTAGGTTTCAAAGTATAAGGCTTAATCCTTGTATTTTATAACCTCACCACAGAGCAGAATAACTGAATTAAAAGATGGTGAGAAGCAGAGAGTCTGCTGACCCAAAGCAGGTGTTACGATGTGGCGAGACTTACTCTTCAGCTAGTTGCGTATCAGGGATGAAATCACATCCCTAAGAGACATCTTGCCAATGCCTCAGTTTTCAGCTTTGAAATGAAACTAACTCACAGTGTCCCGTAACACCCCTGCTACCTTTGGTTTCAGATTAACGTTCTGGGCACTGCGAGAGATGGTCATTGCCACTTTAGGACCCCGAGGACCTTGAAAATGGCTTGCTAGCCACCTGAAGCCATTATCCATAACAAACTGCCCTCAGCTAAAGGCAAGAGGCTATGATACTAAAATCTAAGATTTCATATACCACTTATTTCAAGACAGCTATATAACAACAAAGAATAAAACGGCTTTGATTTTTTTATTCCCTTTTTGGGTATCTTCCAGTTTGTACCAATCCCCAAGTCCTGTTTTCAGGCCAGCCCTTCCCAGAGTTAATCCTCACATGAGGCAGAGTCACTTCTCACCTCTCCCTTCTCAACGGGCTTTCTGGTGAGTATAAAACAACCTGTTTTGGTAACTGCTTTTCTTTGGGCAATATCCTGCCTTTCACAACCTCTCCTTTATATCAATGCCAGTGAACTCGAGCAAGTTTTTCCACTCTTTCCTTGAGCAGTGTGGACACCACTATGACGATCTTTTGACTGCAAATGTTTTCACATGGTGCAAGCACACTGCATCCCACCAGGATGCATCACTTCTGAATATACAGGTGCTACAGAGCTACCCTGCAGCACAGCTGGGAGGCACGACTTACTGCTTTGCCCACTATATTTTCCTGCTGGCTCCGACAGCACTTTGAGGTTAAGACCAGATTCACGAGCAGACAAAAGCTACAACCTGTGACCAGCACATGTTATCTCTGCATCCTCAACCATTAATCCTGCCACACATCGGGCTGCCAGCGCCTCATGCCTGACCAAGGCAGAGCGAACAAAGCGGCCCCGGGCTCAGCTCCCCCGCAGCAGGGCTCAGAACAACAACCTGCACCTGAACACAAGCACCCCGAGACTGTAAATCGTGCGGGTTCAAAGTGGACCCGTTTGGCTGACAGCACAGGCACTGGTACCAGCACTAAGGGGTGAGAGAGACTGATGCCGAATCCAGTCCTGAGACTTTACTCACGTAAATCAAACACTCACCCCTCAGTTTACACCCCTCTCTCTCTAACTGGCCACAGAGGGCTATGCAAGAATGAACTAGTTGGTATTTCTGAATTACTTAATTCTCTAAGTTCTCCATAAAAATAAGATTTTTATTAAAACTTACCTGGTTTACTGTTCAATCAAATGGCAAAATGGCTAGGAAAGCATTGCCTTGTTAGCTCTCCAACAGTTCAGCAGATTAAAGTGTTTGGTTTTTTTTAATATTATATTAAAATAAATCCTCCTGAATGGAATCATTAAATTCTTACCACAGACACAACTTGTTTTAATGACACAGAATTACATTATGAAAGGTCTTATGTTTTACATTTCTGTTCAGACTGTTCATACTCTGCAGCACTGGCATCCACAAAACTGAAGTGCATCGTATCAACATACACATTAAATACAACTGCTACAAAAAAAAAAAATCAAAACCTTACTCGTTTCTGACACTAACAAGACAGTCCATCATGCGAGAGTGGAAAACACTGAGTTGCAAGGATCACTGTGCAAGAGAATAGCTGCAGAATGGAGACTGGAATGGGTGCACCTTGCCAAATTCTGCTCAGTGAGAGCTCCACAAACTTCCACAACATGCACATTCAGAGAAAAGGGGGAAAATCCACCTGAAACCCTGCCTACAACAGGTGAGACACCTTGTTAAGGGTGGAGGGTAACATCAGCTCCCAAGAACTCCATAAACCCTGATACTAACAAAATTAATGGTCTAAAGTTCCACAAGTGGCTCAAACAGTCCACATCGTTTCAGGTTCAGCTTTAAGCAGCTTACTTCTATTTTCTGATACACCGAGACTCTACAGACCCCGTTAAGGAGCCCAAACATTTGGGAGACTGAAGGCATCTTCCAGTCTTGCCTTCTGCACCACCAAGACACTGCAGGAAAAAGGGTGGGAAGAGGAGGACTTGTAAGCATTAGTCATTCAATCCAGGGTATAAGAAACCATCCACCTGAGGCCTGGACTACTTTAAACATTGATAGTAGAAATTATATATAAAGGAATGTCTTTGGCTTTCCTGCAAATATTGATGCCATTTTGCCAATGTCTGCCCCAAGTATTCCCTCCTTATTTTGGGCCTCGCTTTCACACCCAGAACGCTGGGTGCAGCTCTAGTCATCTCCAGTTAAAACAAACCAACCAAATCTAGCAATACAAGATATCAAAGATGTTTAAAATGTTTTTTATATAGAAGAAATTAAACAAACTAGGACTCTCCACCCTAGAGAGAAGGCAGATGAGCTCAGAGGACATGAGAGAACTCTGCAAAGCTGAATGATAAGAAGAAAAAGCAAGATACAGTTACTCATTGCATCCCCCCAGAAGTCAAAAGCACCTAAGAAGTTACCAGGTAGCAAATTTACAACTTGCTAAAGACCAAACGGAGCCCTCTCATGGTCTTTCCCCAAAGCCCTGCTACTGGTAGTGCTGGGGAAGGTGGTTCCTTGGCTTGGCCAAGTTTGGAAGTTACGCTCTCACACAACCACAGGACTGCTGGCCACTGTGCGTGTGATTCTGTGGCTTCTCCGCGCTCTCGTTGCTGCCATGACCGCTTTTTCTTGGCCGTGTTGCCCAGCTCAGTTGTGTGCAGGTGAGTTAGCACTTCCCAGAGAACCAAAATGTTCTTTGCAAAGTGTTTCCACTGCAAGAAAGTGTTTTATTCAACTCTCCTGACAAATGTTCTTCTCCATACCATGTAGTTAAGAGTCTGCCTCTTACCAGACACACAGAGGGACTAAGAAGCCACTCAAAGTCCCTGCACAGTGCAGCCCAGGGGGAAAGGCTGAGAAACACCACAACCAAGTGATCTTTCAGGCAGTGGAGCAGCAGTTCTCCCCATCACTCTGTCAGCTTCACCCAACGTACTTTCCTCTCTGCAATGGGTCAATAAACTTCTATTTTATATATGTTACTTAAAACATATAAAACTTTTAAAATGTGCCACAAGACTTCCTCTAGACTTCTCAGATTTACTATTCTTAGTGAAGAATGGAAGTTAAGAGGACCTGAGTTTTAACTCCAAGAAAAATAAATGCTATTAAAATAGCAACAGGGGACAATAATTGCATAGAACAAAGTTGTTATGGGAGCATTAACGCCCTGAGGTGGCTGTGAGCAGTCTTTTCTCACCTACTCGTCAGTTCTTAATTTTTAGCTTAGTTCACAGATCCTGCCAAATTCCCAATGGGCTTCGCAAACTCAACATATGGCTCCAGTGAAATGAAGCTACCCACAGGGGAGGAAAGTTTTTAATCTCGTTCCGCTCAGGCATTGGAAGAAATAAAGATTTCAGGCAAAGACAACCAGACACACATTGTTCTTACAAAATATTTATCACTATGCAGGGTGAGCAAAGAAAACTTTTTAGTACCTTCTCTGACTAAATGGACAAATCTTCATCTCTACATAAACTTGTTAAGATGATCAACTCAGACAAGGCTGTCTCAGTCAGAAGCTCAGACCAACAACCTGTCCCTCCCCTTCTGCCTCTCAGGACGTCATAATACTTGAAATGCAAGAGCAGAGTATCTATCAAATTCTGAGCATCAGAAAGCTCAGATCACAATTTCTTGCAATGCATGAGCTGCACCCAACTCAGGTCCTGGATATATAAATTATTTTGCAGATGATGCAAATCAAGTTAAGATGCAAACACAGCTTGCAGACCGGAAACTGGCACCGGTGGGGCACAGCCAGCCTTCCGCAACCAAGCGAGTGTTGGTTCTCTAAACAAGTTATAAAACCACCGGGACTGACAAATCAGCTTTTACTGTATAAATTCATGCATTTCAATGTCTGGTATGACCCATCATCATTCTGATCTGGGCGCACATTACACTGACTTCACACCAAAGGAAATACCATTCTAGAGACAGGGCAACAAGTTGTAACTGCACGTGCTTGTGTTGCTTACTCCAGCCCCATGGACAGCACTGGCCTTCCAGACACTGATGTAATTTTGCAGAGTTAGATCCCCTACTGTGATGGTACCAGACCTGAATCAGACATGTATTATTACTAAGGGAGCCCATTTTAAAGAATAAAGGCAACAAACCTTATACCCACCCAGGCAGTGTTTATTTGATGGCACATACATATATATAACTCCATGAGTCTCCTGGCTACCAAACTAGGAGTGTGTAAAAATAGAAGCAAATGCACCTCACCACCCATCTGCCGCTCCAACCCATCTCCGGATCTGCTGCGCTGTTTGGCAATTCTCCCTGAGGATGTTCCTGAACATCCCATGCTCTTGAATATGATGCTCAAGAGCTCCAAAGCAAGGCACGCTGCTCCTTCTCGTTTAAGTGAAGCAATGAAGTACATTTCCTACAAATGTTAAACTGTGCTTAACATTCCCCCAAAGCCCTGTCTGAATCTTGTCATCTACCAAATGCCTCCACACTGAGCTGCACAGTTCTACCCCGGCTGCAACGCCAGCACAAGTCTTTTTAATACAAAAGAGGCTCTTGAAGGACAAACGACATTTCTTCAGCTGTCTGTCAGGTGAGTGCTCAGCTAGGGGAGCACTGATGCAGACACTTCAAAATTATATAAATTAATAAAGAGCTCATTTTTCACTCTGCTCACTCTCCCCCCCCCCTTTAAGTAGGTCACTCTGCCTGCTATGGAAATCAGCTCGTCTTCAAAGCAGGTTTGCTCGTCTCCTTCCTCATCTCCTTAGTATTAGAAATGTGTAAAGCATTGTAACAGCAAAGGCTAATTTCAGACTAATTTGATTTATTCCTGGCATAGGTATAAATATGAAACTGTATTTACTTGTCAAAAAAACCTGAAACATGAAAAACAAACGAAAGCTTACAAGGTATCTGCCACACAGTTAGTTCTGAATTTAGTACTTGGCTACAAGTCCATGTCCCGGACAGATGACACAATGCAAATGGAATACAAAGGGTCTTCGTGACCTAGCAAGGCCGGAGGGGGGAAAGAAGGAAAAAAATCTCTGGAATTAGACTATAAAAGCTCGAGAGACAGATGTGAGAGAAGCCCAGCTCATACCAATTTCAGCCTGAAAATTAGGCCCTACCTTTTTATTTCCTGAACCTAAGTTAGAGCCTTCCAACTCGTACTGCAAATTAATAAAGCACACAAGACAAGCCTGATCCTAACCCCACTGAAGTCCCTGGAAAAAAAGGAGCTTGAACCTGTACTGATGAAAGCAAGTTCCTTGGGTTTTCCCCAATCCACCCATCTGAAGGGATGCAGGCAGGATCCACTCATCAGAAGAATTTGTAATCCAGACAGGCTGGGCTACAGGGTTTTAAATGCTATCAGCCGTTTGAGCTGTGCCCATACAGACTCACAGAAAATGTTCATGCTGATTGAACCTAGCGGCTTCTTCTAATTTCAGCCTAGATCGCTGAACACGCAAGGGACCGCTGTGGGGGGAGCTGAGCTTTTCTCTGGGGCGCAGGGCACCCTGGGCTCCTGCAGACTGCAGGGACAGCAGCTGCCGCCCACCTCCTTTTGGGAAGCTCTGGGCGCCCGGCAGGATTGAGCATGCAAACTGCAGAAAAGGCATGAAAAAATTCTAGCGCTCACAGAAGGCAAATACTGCAAGGTTTTATCTAATAACATCCAAAAAATGAGTTAAAGAAAATGAACCACAAGAATTTCATTATTACTTGAACGTCCCCATCAGCAATTTCAGTTTTGTTTGTTGGGTTTTTTTTTTTTTTAAAAATAATGGGCATTTTAAAATTCAAGTATAGAGGAGTTTCCTAAGACTGGCAAAGCATTTGCCTTAAGCACCTCTGAAGATAATCACCTGGTACAAGACACTGACACAGCATGTTCAGCAAAGTTCCCCTAACTCACAACTGTGCAACTTCATCCTGTTCTTTTGCTCCGCTGATTCAATCAGAAGACCCGTAGAGCAGCTTTTTTTTTTCCCAGCTTCTTGAGCTTCAGCTCTTAAGATTTTAAGCCAAGGCTCAGCGTGGAGATGTGAGAAATGCAAACGAAGGAGCAGGCAATAAAGGAAAATTTTTTTTTTTTTTTTTTTTTTTAATTTCTCCAGGAAAGGGAGAGAGAGAGGCTGTAGGTCTGATGCTGCCTCTAACAGCAGCAGCATTTCGCTTTCTGGACAGCAGAAAAGGAGCCTATGGCTAAGAAGCAAGAAACAAGCTCAGTAAATATGTTACCACATTAGGTCTGTGCAGGAGGAGCTACTGCTGGTTCGCAATGTTCTGCACGAGAAGGACCTGCAGCACACCGCAGCCCTGGCATCACAGTCTCTCTTCCAAGTCAGAAGGAATTATTTCACAAGATGTGAAGTGAAAAGATGGTATTCAAAGCTTTCATTTACATTCAAGCTTCCTTAAGAGTTTAAGGATTTGGTTCCAGGCTTTAGTACTGTCCACTGCACCTAACCTGAAAGCACTGCCCACAGTCTGGGACATGCTCATAAGCCGTGTTTACTGCCAGGACATACCTGCCAAAAACGGAGGTTTAAAAAAACATAATTGCAATAGGCCTGAAGGCTTCTGAGTTTGGAAAAAGCATTATTAGTATGTATCATTTTATAGTAGGAAGAAATAAAGAAAATAGACAGCACTGTGCCTTAAGCCCTAGAATCAACTGGGATTTTTGGCAGCACATGCTGGAGAAGACAGTAGCAGCTGCCAAGTCACAGCTGGAGTTGCCTCTGGTGAAGGTGACTGAGAAATGGGATCAAGAAAAAAAACAACCAACAGGTAAAATTCAAGGTAAAATGAAATGCAAGGAGGACAGACAACTGCGTTAACAGGCTTTCCTTGCTTGCAGAGCACCTAGATTGTTCTGATTTGCATATTTCCCTTTTTCTTTCAAGTACAGCCCCTACATCCTAACTTACACTTTACAAGTTCTTTTTTTATTACCACTTTTCTTGCATTCTCAGTGCTCTGTTTTGCAGGGAGGTCCGTCAATGGTCTCATAACATCTGTGGGGCCTTAAACTAGTTCACATGGTCCCATCCCACTGGCCCTTGGAGCAGCAAAATGGACCATGAAAAAAACCACCCTGCCTTTTTCTTCCCCACAAGCCACTTGGGAAGCTTGCAAAGCTGCTACCTTTCAAACAGCCACATTTCCCCTATTATAAATCTGCTGGAAAATCCTAAGGGTTAAAAAAAAAAAAGACAAATAGAGCAGGAACTCCCAAATCAAAAAGTGCTCCACAGCAACCACCCCTGGGTATGCCCTCGCTGACTCGGTGTGAGTTTATGCCACAATCCAATGCTCACTGAAAATGTATGGGTTCTCCAGCAGTGCTGCTCCTCTGCCAAATCTAACTATTTCTGCTTCCGCTGGGGACCTGTGTATCAAAAACCTTCTAATGAAGAACAGTATGAGGCGAGCACTTAACGACAACCTGCAAAAATCACTGATACTACTCAATTCTCAGACATTAAAAAAAGTCACCAGCAGTTAGCTTGAAACTAGGACAGCTGCAGCATTTAAAATATCTACTACAAATGAGAACTACTTAGCCACATCATAATTAGTATACGGCAAATATTAGGAGATATAGGAAAAGAGATCATTAAAACAGATTTTAATAGCCCAAGATTTCATACATTCAGATGTGAAAATCCAGTCAGCGTACACTTTGAGCATGAAGCCTACATTAAGAAACAAACTGCTTCATTTCTGGAGTTGTAAAAACAAAGGTTAAATATCTGCTTCAGCACAAAACCTGTAATTTTTCCACAGTGACTGTACTGTTTTACTTTACACAGCTAATAATACCTGCCCTGGCTTCATACCCACACATCTTCTGAATGCTCTACAAGGCTAACACTTTAATCGTCAAACCAGCAAAAACACCCAAGAACCACACTTGGCATTAAGGTTTCTGGAAGTAACCTATCTTTTTAGTCATACTTCATTTATACAAAATATCGAATTGAAAATAACACTTTTTTTGCAGACGGCCATTTTTCCACTACTTGTAACAAAACCACCAAGCAACTGTGCTGCATTCAAACATCCCTGTAGCAAAACAGAGGTGCCTCCAGGAACCCCGCTCCCTGGGGCCACTGCTCCCTGTCTGGACACCTTGTCCCATGCCCCCTCTCCCCACCGATTCCCGTGTTGCCCACCCACGTCAGCCTCCTCATCTCCCCCTGCTCTACACCTGTGGTTTCTCGGCCCCATTTTTTTTTGGAGCTGCCAGTTCAGTCCCTCCACTCCTCTTCCCTTTGTACGAGCTTTTGTCCCTCCATGGGAGCAATGGTACATGTTTTTCTCATATATCATTTCCAAAAACATCTGGACCAGTTTGCTGGGATTAAAGATAAACACAATCTTGACAACATCTGACAATCTCAGCCTAACTGGAAAAATTATAAACAAATTAAAGCAGTTTCTTATGGTGGAAAGGCTGGGCAGCCTCAGAGTAAGATGCTGTAAGAGGTATCTACACCTGGGTCTGCAGCTTTGGAGTGAACTACTCTCTTTGGATATCCAACTCAAGTAATTGTAATTGGAGCTGGGTGTTTCTGGATATGCAGTTCCAGTAATTACAATTCGAGCTGGACATTCAAGGGAATTCCAGGATTTTCCAAACAGCTGCACAACAAGCATAAATTATGCGGGATGCCTCAAATTAGGATATGATGTCAAAGTTTCATTCCTTTCCGTTCATGGCCTGTTTCCTTACTGCAGCCTGGCAGACGGTTCTAATTTGCAAGGTCTGATGCTGTTCTACAGGATCAAACAGGCAGCATCAGTAGGGAAGAAAATTTGTGGAAGGAACATAGCATTAATTAGTATTTGGAAGTTGAGCAACTTCCTAAGAAGAGACTGATAAAAGTGTAAGATCCCATTTTACTGTCTAACCCCTTTTATGCCTGTGCAGAACAGCTACTAAACTCCCCCAGAAAGTCATTTATTGATTCAGTGCTTGATCCAAAGACAACTCTAGTCAATATGACCTGACCCCAGTAACACCTCCCATGTAAGATACTGTAAAAGCCAGTAACTACCTTTAGACACTCCTGACAGGGGCAGATTTCTAAATGAAAGCTGTCTGCATGCCCATAAATCATCTGCATGATCCAGCTGTCATACTGTCCCTTCATACCACAAGCACTAATCAAACAGTACCACATTTGAACCGCTCCCCTTCACATCGGAGAAAGCAGCTCCCCCATCCCTGGCCCATTACGTTAATTATTCATTTATTTCTCCAGATCCTGCACTTTTGTTTCTGACCTCCACCTGCAGAGCTTAAAAACCAGCTCTGTCCCTTTGGGCATTGCACACGGTCAATCAAATCAGCTTGATCCAAAAAGCACCTGCCCCACCACCAGCATCTGCTCCTCCAAACTGAGACTTCTGGTTCCCCCACGTTCCCACAACCAGGGTCCCACTGCATGTCTCGGTACGAATTGGTGCACGGCAGATATTTTCCTAATTTTGAACCAAATGTTAAAGCTGTCCCCCCTAACTCATAGGGGCAAGTAAAGCTTCTGGAGGCAGAAATCCTGAGGAAGCACACAGATAGGAGATGCTGCCTGCCCCCTCCCCAGCCCTCAAAGCCCACAGAGACCCTTCAGCTGCACAAGCTGGCTCAGCATGTTGCTCCTGGATGAACCCGCACCCCTGGCCTTCTGCTCTCACCATTGCTGCAGTCTGTCCGTCCTCCCTCCCTCCCTCCCTCCCTCCAGCTTCACTTGCACATCTTCCTGCTCTACTATTTCATTTTCTTACACAGCTCCCCTTCAACCTAGTCAACATATAATTAATATAGATTTAAATCACCATGAGTTTTAAATCCAAAAGCCACAGGGAATTAACACAACATTAGGTCTAATTCTCCGCCCATCTTCTGCCTCATTCTGTTGCATGATTTATCTCGCTAAATGATAAGCTGTTTGGGAACGGCCCGTTTCTCACTGCTTTATAGCACCAAATATATGGGAGGTGAACCAGCCAGGGCTGCTGGGCAGGGTCATAACATGAGTGGTAATCACTTAATTAAGGCTACAATCCAGTCATTTTTTATGGTAAGGAATAAGAAGTGAGTCAAACATCTCTCCGGTCTCACTTTTCTGTTCTTTGGCTGTTCTGTTTCTGGCTCTCTGATGCCAGTTCCAAGTATCTTCTAATCACCGAAACACGTTTTTCTATGTTCTCATACCATTTCCCACACATAAACCTCTTCATCTCTTTCTGTCCTTGAGACATTCATTCAGCAATACACAGGGAACTCGAATCACTACCTCATATGTTTTTTCTAATATTATTCTAAGTGACTTGTCCAGCATCACATAACACATTGGAGGAAGAACTGAGACCTAGCCCGTTCCTACTGAATGTCTGGTGCCCTTAATGGTGACACCAGTCCCTCCTGATTGCATGAATAACAACTTCAAGCAAACTGAAATTCCACATGATGGTGTTTGGTCTACACTTAGCAGAGGGCAAAGCACAACATGGCCCCAGCCTTGACTACAGGTTTGGACAAGTGTAATGGTTATTGCCTTGTTAGTGCAAATCCAAAAAACTGAAATAAAATCTAGCAGAATAGGGGTTTTATGTTGCAACCTATTTAAGGCATTCAGTGTTCCAGTGCACTTCACTAAAGGTGGTCCACACTAAAAACACACAAACGTCAACAACAACTATTTTAAACCCAGTAACGGAACATAAGCAAGCTCTAAAATATCATTAAATGGCTTTTAACTTTTTTTTCTCCTTTGCTTTGTGTTTAATTTAGAGTATGATCAAGCAATTGTTTTGGAAGAATTTGTAGTAATTTGGCGCAAACATGAGTGCTCTCATGACTTAATTTAAACTGTAATGTAGGCAAAGACCCAGACAGAAATATTAATTGTTTCATTTTAAAATTAACCTTCTTGCTTCATCTTTATGCTCTAAGAACACGCACAAGCATGGCGGGCTGTTACACTGCCCAAAATACTACATGAGCAAATGAAGATTAAAACAAAGGTTAAATAAATTCTAGCAACCATCAGGTAAGAGACCTTGCTTGACTCTCTCATGCTCTCTGCCGCTTGAAGGAACACCGAAAATAACTCAGCCAAGGCACTGTTGGTGTCTGTTAATCCACTGTTTATTTTTCTCTCGTAATGGTTTTCCGCTTTCTGTATCTCAGCAGCACTTAAGATATGCCAAGGAAAAGCAATTTGGATTTCCATCACCCACAAACACAAAAAAGGCCCTACTGTTACACGGAGATGGGAGAAAAGAAAATCCTGTATCCTGTTCGGGTGCTGGGGAACGGATTCAGGGAGACTAAGGATGCTCAAGGGCCCAAGGGTGGCACACAGCAGAGCCCAAGGCCAGCTTTCTGCCTGCCTTCCCACCCAGAGTCTTTCCCTGCCAGACCCCAGAGAAGTGCTAGTGCTGGGCAATCACACTTCAAACCACGGGAAGGAACACAAGACATTTCCACCTGCACATAAGCTGAGGGTACTAAAGAGAAGAGCGACCAAGGATTCCCCTTCCTTCCTCGGTGTCAAATGCTGACACAGTTGGTTTTATTGCGCTAAAATTAAGTAATCAGGTGCAACAAGACATGCCAGCTGTGCAGTAAGTAGTGATTTACTGTGTAGGAAACAGCCCCAGCTTTTAAGAGATCTTTCATTTTCCCTGAAGCGGGAAGAGTGGTGCTCTTAAGCAACTGCCTGGGTCAGACAACCTAGGAAGATCCCTATAGTAAAAAAAAACAAAAACAAAAACATTTACCAAGAGTTAACATATTATTCCCGTATTACAGATCCTGTGAAGCGGTAGGTATTTCCTGTTCCAAGACTGAACAAGCGCTTAATACGGCAGATAGCCTTTAGCATCACTGTCTGTGGGTATCAGGTATCAGAGCGAGTCACAGGGAGTGAATCCCTGGGAGGGCAGTATCATAGGAACTGGTACTCATTACACAGCGAGAGGCATGCGAGCACAAATCATCAGGTTCTTAAAGAGGAAAAGGCAAACTGTGATTTTTATCCAACTCACTCCTGATTTTAGGGAACCGTCTTTCTTTCTCAGATAATGTTGCATCTCCCCACCGACACAAGCATCAAAGCCTTAAGATTGCATCGGAAGCATGGTGTGTAACTGCCCAGTGACAGCAGAGCAAGGCTCAGCATAGCACTCTCCTCGCACGTAATGTTTTACGTAGGACTCTCATTCCATCATTACCGCATTATTTTTAGATAACCGTCAGTGAGTGTCAGAACGTGGGTCGATAGCTATTAGATTTATAGGCAGAACTAGCTATGCTTGTAGCAATAAGATGTAAAGCATTCGACGATTTCTTGAAGAAATTTGACCACGGGGACTGGGGGCTAGAAAATACAGTTGCTAGTACTCCCAGAACTGTTTAGGAAAAATAATATTGTACCACTAGGATACATTACTGAAGTTGAATCACCGCTGTTGACTCACGGTAGGGTCAATACTACGCATATTCAGTTTGAACAGTCCTTTGCAGACTTCAATACGGCCATCTTGCCAAATAAAAGTCTCCCTTCTAAGTATAATATTTCAACATGCAGAATGTCCTCACCTACCCCGGGGATCCAGGCGTATCTGTAGGAGCTGGGAACTGGCAGCCTGCCAGCCTGTCGTAACATCTGGGCCAGATTGTTCAGTTTTAGATAAAGATTAGTGGCATAATCACAAAATGAGTAAAACCTTTTTAATTACCTGAGAAGGCTCATTTCTATTTTCTTTTGTGCTATGCCTTTACAGGTAGATTTGCTCACAGGCTGCATACAGCATTTTCTTATTAGAAATGCATGCGCTTTCTGCCAGGAGAGAAGCAATGAGGGAAGATGGTGGCCCAGAGTAGACCAGAAGGACTCCTCAAAATCCAAATGCATTGACAGCACATGCCTAAAGCCAACTTCGTCCGTCTGTCCTCCCTGATCAAAGCAGAAGATCTCCAAGAGGGCAAGCATGGGACTCTCTTGTCTCAGCAATGCCTGCTGCCATACAAAAGGCCTCGGGGTATCGAAGATGCTGCGCAAGCCCAGCAGATGTGACACTCCACTGACGGCTGAGTCGTGCCCTTCTGGAGCGGCAGCTGGAAGCCAGGCAGGATGCCTTCAGGCACTGAAATGTCACTGGATGCCCATGTTTTGCCAAATGCACCCAATTCCAGATGTCTCTTACTGGAGCCACAATAGTACACGACTGATCTGGACTGAGGCTTGGAATTAATACTGTAATTCACATAATCACAGCACCTTTTTTTTTTTTTTTTTTGGTATCCTTAGAAAAATATTCCTAAAAGCTGCCTAACTAATTTGGCAGTGAAAATCTAACGCACCTTTGTAAATTTTACCATGAAGGTAAGGTTCTGTTTCTCCATTCAGGCAGACTTGAATTAATATGCAAGAATAAAATACCAACGTTGTCACTATTTTCTAGTCATTGCTGTTGCATCTCATGAATCCTGTGTTGTCTCTGCATGATAAATGTGTTAGTGGCTTATTACTCATTCATTGCCAATGACAGTGAATATTCAGATGATGATGCCAAACAACTATCGAAAACAAAAATTATCTATCAGTTCCTAGTCAGCCGGGTTGTAAACTAAATGTCACGTTAACGTCTAAGCTTCCAGATGCTTCCTAAATGACTATCTGAAGCCTCATCTTTTAACTCTATTACTTCTCTAAGAAGTGTTTCTTTTATTCATTCTTTGATCAGTATCAGACCCAATTTCCATGAACCTGATAAGAATAATTTATAGACAGCAGCTCTCAGGTGATTCGAGCCTATGCAGACCACTCTCCTGCAGTTAGTAAGTTTAGGCTGAGAACTTCTAAAAGCATGTACTGAATCTGGATAATTTGCATTATTCCTAATGGGGAATATAGCAACTAGATCTGTTAGGTATATAATAAATATTAAAGCTGCAATTTTTATCAAGTTGCCATATAAGGCCATACAAAAATAATAGTTTCTACTTCAGAAATATCATGGTAGTGGGGTAGACAGGGAAACAGCATCTCAGATCCTGTGTGATAACCATCAGTTAATACAGTAGTCACATCCCTATAGCGTATCTCTTTATCTCCACATCATCATTTCTTATATCAAAGGATTTCACCCAGCAAGGCTGTGCTTGTATAAAGAGCTATTTTATTTCATTAACATGATGAAAATTTGGGCCCTTCTGCCTACAAACAGCATTTCCCTACTCTCACTTATTTACATTTAGTTGTTTATCTTAATCAGAGAATTTCTTAGCATTTTAGTTAATGTATTACCTACCTGTTAAATCTTAATATTACTAGTTTGTGGGTGTAACGCTATTACATACTACTAAATGGCTGATAGAACTGCTTTTAATCTGCCTTATTTACATATGTAATTTTTATACTCAGTAGTTAGCTAAGTTCATAATGTACTTTGAGACTGATAAGTGTTATAGAAGATAAGCATTATCTTATCCTTATGGGAAGTAAATCCACATATCTCTAAAGTGTTTTAAGTTAATTAAGTGCCGCTTTACAAGGGGGATAGCAAGACCCTGCAAAAGGCTGTGTTTCAGTATCGGCCTCAATGTCCATATGCAACCCTCACACACTTAATTTCCTAATTGGATAAGCAGACGAGAGCACAATCTGTATGCAGGAGTCTGCTGGCATGCACTTGTTCATATCTCACCATGTGCAAATAATTCCATGTGCAAAAGTACAGATGCAAGCTTGTTTAAAAAAAAAGAACATAGGCTTATTTAACCACCAAGGAATTTAAAGTTCCTCTTCAACTTTTAACATTTGGTAAAGCAGCAGTTTACTCCCTGCGCACTTCTTTAGCATGAGGGGAAAAACCCTCTCTGCTCACCCATTTTCTGGCCAGCTTCACTTACAGCGGTTCTTAATCACTGGCCTCTCATTTACAACAATTTGCAAATAGCTTTTATTCTCCCTGATCTTATAGATAATCTGTTGTGAGTTTACAGAATAAAATTTAAAAGAAGAGCTCAGGATGAGTCAGCAGTGCCCTTTCACAGTGTCTTCCATCTTACTAATATTTAGCCTGAAGTAAAGAATTTTTGTACTTTTTTTTTTTCACACTACGCAGAAAGACACCACATCATTCCTGTCCCATTGGCTTCCAGGCAGCTGAGTGCGTACTAGATTCAGCTGTTGTGTATCAACCAAAAAGCACTAGAGAGGGAGTTTATAGCCTTCATGCCCCTTGGAGGCTTTAATCCAAGACCTAGACATCTGCTGAACATGCACAAGTAGACACGCAGGTGTTTACCCCAGCACACCTGGGAGGTGGATGGGTGGAAGGTTCCTTGGTTCACCAGTGACCAACGGAACTGATCTGCTTATATTTGTTCCAGATTCTCAGCTATGGTAGATACTGATGATGGCTTCCCCACATGCAAACCAAGGGTTTATTTAGAGTACGCTTTCTCCTGCACTTCTTATTCTCAAACTGGCAGTGCTATTTAATGACTAAACTATTTATATATTGACTTCAAGAGCTTCTGGCGAGCAGGGTTTAGAAGAGGGGATTGCCAACTTTTGGGACAAAAACCAACACACAAGATCAGATCCAGGCTCCTTCCTCCTACCTGGGATGAATGTTCAATACTGGTGCAGCCCCTGTGCTCTGCACATGTAAGGAAACCTGCCTATGGACCCTGTACATCCCACCAGCCTCTCAGTGCCTCAGCAGCAGACATCCAACTTCTCAACACTTTTCTACCTGAGGCAGGCACTGCCGAGGGCACGCACCAGCCTCATCCTCTCTCCTTCCGGGGAAGGGCAGGAATGCACACTGCACTGCCATGAACATTTCCTTTTTCCACACGCAGGGTGGGATCGAGCACACCTTCAAGAGGACAAAGGGAGGAAAGTAATGCAAGAACTCGAGGAAGAAGAAACACAAGCCAGACAAAAGCTACCTGGGTAATCCCCCCAAGGCCGGTGCCTGTAGGAGGGGAGATGAGCAATTTCTCACTATGCAATGGACACAGGACCCAACCCTTTTGAGACGAGTCTCGCTGTGAGCAGTATCTTTGTACGCTGTTTCATGACGCAAACTGCAGCTTTCCTAAAGTCGTGTCACTCATCTTATATGCCACTTTGATGTTAAAAAGTCGGCCCATGTTTGCTGTCTCAGGATCCTATAAATGCACAAGTTCTCAAATTCCTCACGGTCATTAATGGGTTTCTACATTAGCCCCAGAGGAACAGGATTAGGTAAATTGAAGTGTTTGCCCAGCACTCTCCAGGAAGCATATGGTTGCCGCAAAAGCTGAATGCTCTCTTCCAAGTCTGTATTCACTCCAGCTCCTCACTAGTTAAGAAGTTTGTCACATAAGCACAGAAACCCTCTCTTTGTAAACACAGAACCAAACTGAAAAGTTCATCTGTGTGAGTCTCCATAAAGATGGAGATAATCTGGACCACAATTTTTGCTTATGTAAATGTCAGCACACAAAAAATTAGGTTTGGATCAAAAAGACAAGTTGTAGTTAATACCCGAAGTAAAATGCACACGTTCCTTCCCAACCTTCATCAGCTTTCTCCGAACATCTGCTGAACAAGAAAATTCCACCCATAGAAGTGACCACAGAAATTAAAATTCCTCTGAGTTCTCAGGTAAGTGCATGCACAGACAAACCCCTCCATTTCAAAGGGCACCCTCATACTTCTTAGCAACCGTGGGAGCCATCCAATTAGAGACCAGCAAAAAGCAACAGGAAAGCAAAAAGTAAAACCCGCAAGACTTGCACAATGAACTAAGGAGCAATAATAAACTTTTAGAAAGAACAAAGCACACGTAGAATTCTCAATCAGTTTTAGGCCACAAGAAGACCAAATAAACAAATTTGGACAAACCCAAGTCTTCTCTCTGATACTTTATGAATTACAACAAGAAGAAAACCAAGCAAGGCCACCGTCTGCTGTGATGACTCCCCAATCCCATTCAGCATCCCCAAGGCACTCTCTCAACCACCATCTGAAACAAGCGTCCACGGTCAATGCTTTGTGCAATCGCAACCCCAGCTAACAGTGGCTGGAGAACACTACAAGACCAGCAAGGTGCATCACCTGGGAAGTGAGGAGTCATTGCAGGAGGCAGACTGGGCCACGTTTGGGACAGCTCTTCTTGCACAGAAAGGAGTAAGAAGGAGCCTGGTGTTATTTCCAGAATGGCACTGCAAAGAAATGTCATTCAAAAGGAATGATTGTGTAAAATCGTTCCTTTACCAGACCAAAGGCAGTGTTGTTTAGCTTGTTTTCATGGCCAATATTTACAGAAATAAATAAATATACCTACACAAAAAATGAGGCCATACCACAGAGAGCTGTTATTTCCAATATGCTTTACACTACATGATTCAAGAAGCAAAAACACAGCAATGGTACGATCAGATTGCTCATTTGATCTTTACAGAATGGAGCTTCTTAAGAGATTCAGTTTTTTAAAGATGGCTTCAACTCGCGCTGAAATCCAGCCAAGTCCTATAATGCAAAAAAAAAAAAATTCCATAGCTGATTGCACCCAAACTGCGTTTCAGTTTCTCTCTCTGGCCAAACGCTTCCCAATGCTCCCTGAGGTGCAGGCTTTCCACATGCTACACTACAGGATACTATATTCTAACATTTTCTAAGTGCTAAACCACAGGTCAGATTTAAAACAAAACACTGCCTTATGCAACAGAAAGAGAATTCTCTCAGTGGATGCGTTTTGCAGGGAGCTTGTCTAAGAGCATATGGTGGGGCTTGTTAGGCACTTCTCACCAGCATGCAACTTCCCTACCCTAAAAGCAAAAAAAAGAAGCAAGCTCATATTTGCACACTTCAGGCAGGCACTAGGATTTCAGCTTTCTTCATTTCAGATGTTCTTCCAAGTGCCCAGAATGAACACCAATTCAGGCACAGAAAACTCCTGCCAGGGAAGCCGGTCCAGCTGCCTCCGCGCCCTCAGTCCTACGGACTGTCTCAGCACACCTGACTGCTCCCTTTTAGTGCCGACGGGTGGTGGTGGAGGCCCCCCACATCTTGCTCTACACCCATGTCTTGCTAAAGCACAACACACAGACCTCACTCAGACAGCACAGCACACTGTACTTTTCCAAAAATCACACGTACCAAATATATACTTGACCCAAAGTTACGTAACCGCTATGCCAGAGCTATTTTTTAGCCAGACTTATCAAGTGTTGCTATAAATCACCCCAGTATGCAGAGGCCAGACAATATGTCACATTTATGTGCTCAGTCTTCTGCCTGCCCTAAGAAAACATTTGTGATACAGGCAACGTATCTATTACCTCTCTGCCTCCCCCGGTCTTTAGGTGCATGACTCCTCTTCAGCACTAAGCAGTCTCCTGTAGTACACCGCAAACGTACTCCGAGTGCCCACAGCAGCCTACAGATGAGACAGCATCTTCAGAGCTGTCCTTATGCTCACGGTTCCTGTTACAAGCACCAGCTAACTCCAAAAGCAGCCCCCAGAACACACTGGAACAGGGAGTCTGACATTAATCTGCGCAGAAGAAGGGTAATAACTCTGAATTTTTGCTCTCCCTCTGTATTTGCAGGAAAGGTAGACAGCATTGTGATTACTTGTGCGACACCAAGGTCCTAGTATGAGGTCTCCTATCGTGAACTGCAGCTGTTGCCCCTTTTTAAATAAGTACCTAAATCTTCCTGGAAGTTTCTGCCCTAGCAACGTCCAGAAGCAGACAGTTTCACAGTTTGATTGTAAATAACATCCGGTTTTCTAACTTATTCCTTGTTATTCTTTTGTTTTACCTTGCTTGTCACCCAGCAGTGCTGCTTCAACATCTTGCGGTGCTAGGCACTTTCACAGGCAGGACAGGTTTTTCAGGCAAGTGTATAAAGTAGCAATATAAAGAACACTGTCCTACTCAGCGGAGTGCTGCTCATTTTGTACACTGCCTTCCCCAAAGCACAAAGACTGACCGAGACAACTATTACGCACCAGGAAAGGTAGGTCGCATTCCTGCACCTGCCTCACGTCCTCTGTGCAGAAGTATCATCAGCAATAGCTCTCATTCAGTACGGAGACACAGCACACACTGGCTTTCGGTTCAACACTGCACAGAATCGTGCATTAGCTTCATATTCAAAACTCAAGAGAGGGAATCGCACTGACATTGCCAAGAACATTAACTTTGCTAATTCTGATACACGAAAACTTGCAGTCATTAAAGCTACAGAAATGGGAAGCAATAAACGGGACTCTTGATTGAGATTACATTCCCAGTTGTGAATCCATGGGGAACAATTTTTAAAAAATTAGCTTCCACAGTCAGTGTTTTAATTGGATACCTCACCTAGTATTCTTACATCTTTACACAACATGTTTCTCTATCCTGCACGGCATCTTTAAAACTCCCTTCCTATGTCTCAGAACTACTGAACCTGGTGAGATTTTAATAGAAATCCCTTTGCTATGCTATAAAGGAAGAATTACTTTAGATTTTAATTAGCAGCTGTCAATGCTGAGCCATAGGAAATGCTGAATAGTTTCCTTAACTTGCTAGGTAAAGTGCATTTTGCTTTCTGACCTTCTGCACTCGAATGACACAACATACTTTAGCCTTTTAAAAACTCCCTTCCAAAAAACCAACTCAGTAGTAGTAAAAGCCATTCCCTCAATCAATATATAGCGTGCTGCCCCAACCCGTATTCACCCACTGAACACCCTTCTCATTTGATGCAGAAATCACGACACTGTAATTTCCTGACCACTACCATGAACCTGAAAGGCAGCGTTACGATATTACGATTTCCTCCCATCCTATGCAAGGTACTCTGAGCTTTAAGCACAAACGGAACTTGGAAATCAGATACTAAATTGGTTCAGTCCGCTGAGACTCCATTTGCACAATAATGCAGGGAAGAGCGTGGTTCTATCACGCAAACTTCAAGCAAGCCGTGCGCCCGCTCTTTGCCTCGATTCACCACCCGCGACCGTACCCAAAAGGCATTAAGAGCGGGAGAACTATTCCTACCGTTCAGCTGCCTGTAGACGATATCTTCCAGGAGGGAGAGCCTCTTCAGCACTGCATCCTGGATGGAGCTGATGCCGTGGGCTGTCAAGTTGGCCACTTCTGCCCTGGGATGGATGTCATGGAAGGAGTCGCCGCTCTTGGCCGTGATGGGTCTGCACTTGGCCAGGAAGAGGACGAAGCCAGCCACCGCGATCAAGTTTAACACCAGCAGGACTTTGACTCTTCTCAAAGAAGCCATCAAACTTCCCGAGGGGCACCGCCAGCCGCCGCGCTGCCGGCAGGGGCTAGGGGAGCGGGCCGGCAGCCGCCCGCCGCTGCGCGCACATCCCACGCCGCCGCACGGCGCGGGGGGCT
>JAVKLA010000084.1:11606443-11643154 GCA_034782735.1 Sagittarius serpentarius | reverse complement strand
CGGGTGGGTGCCCGAAGGAGGCTGTGACCCCGTGGGAAGCCCGCGCCGGAGCAGGCTCCTGGCAGGAGCTGTGGCCCGTGGAGAGAGGAGCCCAGGCCGGAGCAGGTTTGCTGGCAGGAGTTGTGACCCCGCCGGGGACCCACGCTGGAGCAGTTCGTGAAGAACTGCAGCCCATGGGAAGGACTCATGTTGGAGAAGTCCGTGGAGGACTGTCGCCCATAGGAGGGACCCCACGCTGGAGCAGGGGCAGGGTGAGGGGTCCTGCCCCTGAGGAGGAAGGAGCGGCAGAGATGGGTGATGAACTGACCCCAACCCCCATTCCCCATCCCTCTGCGCTGCTGGGGCAGGGAGAAGGTAGAGAAAATCGGGAGTGAACTTAAGCCCGGGAAGAAGGGAGGGGTGGGGGAAGGTGTTTTTAAGATTTGGTTTTATTTTTCATTATTCTACTCTGATTTGATTGGTAATAAATTAAACTAATGTCCCCAAGTTGAGTCTGTTTTGCCCATGACAGTAATTAGTGAATGATCTCTCCATGTCCTTATCTCAGCCCACGGACCTTTCGTTATATTTTCTCCCCCCAGTCCTGCTGAGGAGGGGAGTGATAGAGCAGCTTTGGTGGGCACCTGGCATCCAGCCAGGGTCAGCCCACCACAGTAGACATATCTTTTTCATTTCCCCAGCAAGCAAACAAAGGCATCAGCTTGCCCAGGGGAGGAGAGTTGAATTTCAAGGGAAGGGAAAAACACCTAAGCAAAGACAAACAAACAAAAGATTTCATAAGGTGTCATTAATAAACGACAGGTCAACCAAAGAGGTATTTTCCCATATGCTTCCCATATGGTCCTTAAATAAAAACCTTACTGGGCTATGCAATTGCTTGTATATAGCTGGGGATAAAGACATGTTCAAAGGGAATACTGGAAGCTAAGAAATGTAACATCGCTCACCTTCAATATAAGCCATGGCTATAAAATACAACACTTCTATGGCACATTAGCTATAAGACACCTAGGTAAACAGTGAAAGCCATCAGCCTCCACCCATTATCTGGATTTTTGTTATGGACTATTATTTGACATCTTTGTTTATACCAGGTAGCGCTTTACCTAGTAAAGCCTGTTTATATCCCTGGAACAGATCACAAAAGTAACATTTAACATGTTAGGGATGAGAATAGCAAAGCCTGGTCTTCTGTAAGTATATTAAATGCAACGTATCTCTAGTGTATCCGTTATAATTACAGTGGTTTACAACTGGCAGTTTTAGCCCTCTTCCAAATCCTGGATCCACATGACTTGATTAATATTAAAGAGCACGCCACACTTTTCAGCCAGCAAGAGGCTTGTGTTTCGCAGGTGCAGCTTGGCTCAGTACTTGAAGGTCCAACGCCTGCTGCAGCAGCCTGCAGTTCACATGCTAACTCCCATGTCATGGGGTATCCTGTTACATACCAGTGTTTATAGCACACCTGAAAACTAGAGGCAAACAAGAGGAAAAAAAATGGCCTGTACACAAGGAAAATGGTGTTGGCTGGTATTTGAAGGGAGGTGATGTAGAATTCTTCAGGAGGAACAGGAGAGGGATGCTCCAGAAGATATAATCAGCGATTAAGATGATGTTGAAGCTGTTATGACTGTTGCACTGTATAGCAATGTCCTCACCAAACACCACGATGACATTTGCATTCAAATGTTAATATCCACCCCAGCAACTGAGGAATGCCCCAGGCCCACAGAGGTCACAGGCGAAACTTCCACCAACCCACGAAAGGCTGACAGCAATCCCTGCAATTTTGCATGACATGCCCACGCTCAGAGACCTACCCACACTAAGCTCTGCTCACAACCCTGTCAAAAAGTCCAATATGTATTGACATTATTCAAAATAACATGCACTTTATAGTGGTTGTAGGTTTTGCTTTTTTAAAAATCTGAAATAATAGGTCAAGGCCAGTCCAGCTTTGAGTAGACAACAATTAAAATAACCAGGAAACATCAAATCCCTGCTATGTTGCAAAGGGCACAGCCCTGACCTAAACAGGAGGATGCATGAGTGTAACAACGTCACATCACAGCCCTTCCGAGCGTATAGCAGCTGATACCAAGGGGAAAGGGAAGATCTTTAGTATTTGCTTGCCCACTCCTCCTTAGGTAAATCCATACCTGTTAACATCTAAGCACATCAGAAGTGGACTTTGGGGGTAATATAAAGAGCCACAAGTGAGAGCCTGTGAGTGCAACCTCTTGATTATTTTCAGAGAAGAAAGCGTAAGGCGGGAGCTCCACTTGAGGCTGTCGGACTGACAGCGCTGCAATTAGCCCGTAGCCATGCCCTAGGAAGAACCTTACAGTTCAGCACAACTCCCTTGAAGGGCAGCGTTATTCAGACATTATCAAGCACTTGTCTTTGATCCACACAGTTCGTGTATGTACTTGTCTAGTGGGTATTAACTTGTCCAAGCTGGCTGAGTATTTTCTTCTTAAGAGTGCCTAGCACTCTGTTGCTTACATAAACTCAAACAATGCAGCAGTCCAAAACAGTGATGCCACTTAACACCCAACACTGCTGTGCTGTCCTCTGTACAGCGTCCGTGCTGAGCTGCCCCTGGAACACCCAGTGAAACCCTCGTCTTTCAGAGTAATTTAAATAGCTTTCTTCTGCCCCAGAGCACTTCACAGCATGGCAAAGGACCTCCTCCTGGCTCATCAGGTTTAATTACCTATTAAACTGTCTCATATCGGCACTTTTATTAAGGGATCATGCCCACAACATTAATGAATTCAACAGACCAAAGTAGATATCAGATCTTCATTTCTAAACAACATGCTGAGGTCTCCCAAGTGTCCTATAGTGAGAGCAAGGGAGTCCAGATCCACGACACTGCCTCCAGACCCTCCTTCCTCCTCCTCACCAAAACCCTTCTCCAAGGGGCTTTATCCCCAAATCAAGCCTGAGAGATTTTACTTGTCTCAGTTGCAGATACTCCACAGGGACAAGGCAATTATTTGAATAAGCAAATCCCAAAACATTTTCTGGGTGGGGTTTTTCTGTTTGGTTTTTTAATTGCCAAGCTCTTTATTATATATGTACATTAAATGTTACTCACTGACAGGCTTAGGGAATTACTGGGCAAAGGAAAACAATAAATCTGTAAGAAAATAAGATACTTTACAGCATGATAAATTACAGTGAAAAATGCTCAGATTGCACAAAATGCTTTCCAGAAAAGTTTAAGTTATATTGTATTATTTGCGGCTTCTAAAGGTGTGAGGCATAGAAAGATGCTTTCTCTTCTCCCCCACCTATATTTTACTGATGAGGACTATAAGAGTGAACTATTGAAATGTGTCTGCAAGGAGAGTCTGGGCCTGTTTACCTGGGTGTGGTGGAGCGGGAGAGAACAGCAGGGCCCCTTGCAGTGCAGTGACCTGAAGCGTTGAAGCTTTTTAAGCCAGGGCGAGGGACAGATGAGCAGGAGGGTTGTTCACAGTCCCTGGGGGGTGGCGACAAACAGCATCACTGTGGGATACGGTGCAGCAGCATTGGCAGAGCACGCAGTTAGCACAGAGGTACTAGATGCAGACAAGAGCCTGGATTAGCTTGGCAGCCACCACATATATGAATTTCTGCAACACTGTATCTGCATGCAATTAGAAAGAAAGGCAATAAAGCTCAAAGAAGCCAACCCTACGTCAAAGCTACAGCAGGCACCTTTTTAGCCTGATGGCACCAAAACACAGGGCATACATTTGTTAAATTTGTCCTTCCTCTCAAATAGCCTACATGTTTGCACCACAGTTTCTCACAGATTCACATATCCCCATTTTTTCACATCTCAACACTGGGATTTTACATCAGCTCTTGAAGATTAGTGCAAATTATCTTTTTTCCCCCTCAGTTCAGAGAAAAATTAGGTGAACAAGGGAACCTAACACAGCAGCACCAGAAGCAATTTAGCAGTGAGCTACTTCTTTGTGAGACGGAAGCAAAAATGCAGGGGTTGAGGTCCCAAAGACCACGGTGCTCAGTGACATCTCCATGCACCACCAGCTCAATCTACCACTGAGTTTTGGGGAGAACACTGCAGAAGGCTGTTGTTGCACTGTAATGTGAAAGAAAACTCAGGCATGAAATAATTCAAGCCAATTCATGGCACTCAGAGTGCTACACGTTTTTCCTTTTTCAAGTAAAACAAAACTGTGGAATCGATTTCTCTGAGCCAAACATCTCATGTGACAAACACAAAGTTACATTAAAATATCTGGCAGCTTCACTCTCCTCCAACTCAACATAAGAATTCAAATCATCTGGGACACTCAAGCTAAGAGCTAAAGCAAAAGGAGAAGATGTGCAATTATACAGGCTCGTTTGAGGCTAGAGAGGGTTGGTTATATTCCTGTTTCTCCACTCTTGAAGGTTGTTATACTGTGACTAACATACTCCAGAAAATACAGCTTGAAGTTTACATTAGGAAGATGTTTGGGTTTTTTCCAGCATGTATACTAACAGTAGTCATCCCTAGAATTTTACCATTCTCTTTCGCTGTAGCCCTGCAAAAAATGAAATCATACACATTCCCTTTTGTGACATCTAAGTCTTCAATATAAAGCAAGAGTCCTTTAGAATATAAAACAATGTTTCAGACATCACAGCTTGATATAATATTTGGATTTTTTCTTGTGATGGCATCTGTGTATTTACAAACTAGCAACGCACCACCGTTCCTAAGGGAGCAAAACTTATTTCTTCCACTGAGAGCGCAGTGGAGATCTTAGCAAATATGCTAAGCTATAAAAGCCTTTATCGCTGGGACAAAGCACACCAAACTCTGATGCGCTACATTCATTAGACAGAGTTGAGGGAAGCACAATCAGGCCTGCTGGCTCTGACAATAAGAATATTCCAGGAAGTTCAAGCGTGCGTTCAAAGCTCCATCCCGCTGTACGGGAAACCTATCCCAAAAGCTGTGGGATACTAAAGCACGTGGACGCAGCCTCCTGTTCCTTACCAGAAGCATCCCATACATGCAGATAACCTGCCCAGAGGACCACTGCTGTAATTTACAGAATGCTTTTATCAGAGCCCAGACATCAAACAAGCTCTGTTCAACTTCACTTTTATACTCATCACTGGAATAACCTTATAAACTGGAAATTCCTTAATCCCGGCAGAGGCAAGCTCTAAGCGAAGCATGTAAATATAAAACAGGAAGAAGAATCGATCCTCAATACAGGCTAATTGACTCATGCAAGGTATATATCAGGTAACAGCAAATTTGAATTCCAGAAACCTCAGGCTGCATCTCTGCATCCTCTGCTCAGTTCAGTCTCTTACTGAAGTCAAGGGAAATTCAGATAAATAAGAGATTCAGCAACTGGCTTTTCATCTGAAGTTCAAAAATCCACAGTTACTTCTCCAGCGGAGTTTCTCCAGATCTGATTGCGAGACTATTTCAAACAGGAAGCCTGCATTCCTGGGTTATAAACTCCAAGTGGGAATTTATATGAACATCAAAGAATCTGAGCGCTGCAATGCTCACTGCAATTAGCAGCACCGGAATATACTGCAAACGGCACCATTTCTCCTTCGATGTCTGCTGCTGTTCTGTCCTATGAGATGATCCCAGGGGAATTTATAAATTGAGCATAGTACGGCCCTGAATTCAGATTTGTACTTGGAATGAGAGTCCCCAGAGAGAAAAACCCACCTGAGGCTGGAAACTGCTGCTGGCAAAGCAACCCAGTTCCTCCGCTGGATCAGAGCCAAAGTCACACCAAAAGGTCAACACTGCTGCGCTGTTGGGAGCTCTGGTTTAGGCGAGACATCCAGTAACATGGTAATGATACCTGTCAAGTGCAGGGGGCTTCCACGGAGGACTCCAAACCTTACGTGTGGTCAGACTCTTTCTACTGACTGAGGTCACATGAACAGCCAAAAAAAACCCAAAGAAAAAAAAAAGAAAAATGAGAATAGCATGAAAGAATAAAAACAAAAGGTTGAGAATTGCGGTTCTGGACTCTTCTCGGTCCTTCTCACCTGCAACTCCTGGCCCTATGTCTGGCACCTTTCTCCAGGAACATGGTCCTGTTAATTATGAGCAGTCTCTGGGTACTTACAATTTCCCCAGTCCTGAGCTGCAGCTGTGTTTTGCTGCTTGCTCCAGTTGAGACCTTTTTCATTAGGAGCTCTGATCGAAGTCCCTCAGAAGCAGTCATCATCTCAGTACCTGTTATTCATTGACTCGAAGACGCCCTTGTGCAGAGATGAGTGCCGCTGAGATGTGCTCGTATGCAGTCCCCTTACCTGAATCACAAGCTTCTTCTGGAGCCTTTCCTTCAGGCCAGGGAAGCAGACAGCCCCTCCAAAGATCTGAGTGCCTGTCTCAGGCCCTTTACCCAGGCACCACTTCACTCTCCTTTCCAGATCAAAGTCCTTTCGCAGTTCAGTAGTCCCAGTTCAGGCTGGGATGAGTCAGACCCAGTAGCATGGAGACAAGTATGGCCATGCCAAGTCCTTATGTCCTAGGAGCCCTCTCTACCCTGAGTAGCTCTGTCCTGAGCAAAAGGGCCTCTCTGATTAACACAGTGTCAGGCAAGAGATGATCATATAAAGTAAGAAAGGCAGACAGTATTTATTGAATCCTTCATTCATCACACAATTGTTGAATATCAGTCGCTCTTACAACTCAAACAACCAGTCTATATTTTTATCCTCTAATTTCTTCCCGGTTTTCCTTTGTATTGATATACTTCCATACTACATCATTATGCGGAGTTGCTGCTTGCTGTTAAACAGATACTGCTATTTATGCCTGCAAGAGATCTGACCTCTAGATGTGGGTGTGCTTTATTTTTAAAGCATTTATTTCCTTTTGCATGAAAGGCACCAAATTAAAGCAAAGTATTTTTTCCCCATTTTCCGAGTATAATAGAACACAAAAACATAAAACAAAGGATGTTTAAACACCTTTTACAAATCAAGCAAAACCCCATCCATCTTAATAGCAACCAAAACTGATAGCTCTTCCTACAAACCATGAACACAGATGTTAAAAAGCTGTTTAATCTTCTTTAGAGCACTTTAGGTAAAAAGCTGTAGCTTTCAAATGTGTACAAAGAAGGTCAGAAAACTAAAATGCCTTGAAACAGTTTTGCTCTGAGGCCAACGGGATCTGAAGTAACCTCTATAATTTCTAAAGTTCCCAAACTTCGTTATTAGCAAGGCCTCTTTCCCTTTTGATGTTTTCAACTATGCAGAAGGTGGGTGTTGCCTTCAGCGTCTCTAAAACTTTTAAGCATTTTTGATTTATTCTCCTTGAAAGGTTAGTATACCTGAGGCTGAAGCTAATGACTGGAGATCCATTGAAGTGTAGATGTACCATAATCAGTTTTTCAACCCCATCATAAGGACAGCTTTACAGTTTCTCCTGGACGTTCAAGAAAAAATGCTACAACCCCTTAAAGTCTCAAACTGCACAACTGTTTTATAAAAGTTACTATTTGTAGAAAGTTTCCTCTTGCTTTACAAAAGGATATTGCATCTTTACATTGGTTCATTCCCATGGACAATGCCAGCATCTGCACCAAAACCTCAAGAAGCTGATTCCTTTGGAAAGCAATACTGTTCTACTGCTACTAACCTCAGCAGACTCGCCAAACACCAAAGGAGGCTTGTAGCAGAGAGCCTTCAAATTATAGTTGTTCTTTTTACAGGTCTATCATATCTCCTAGTAGGATGCACGGCTTTCAGTATTTATTACTATCATCCTGAATAAGACTAGACCATTTTCTACAAGCTTGTACACAAACCCATTACTTTTAATTTTATGACACAGACGCATTCTTTGATGCAATTTAGTACCTCTGTCACAAAAAAAAATTAAAAATCAATGATTCATCCAAGTTCAGTTCAGTCATTGATCGAAACAAATGCTAACTTCCTGTTATTTATTTCTGCACTTAAAGTTCAAAACCACCGACTTTTTTTTTTTTTTTGACAGCATGAAGGGAGGGTTTACCCCCTGTCTAATCCTCTCTAATATTAGAGAGTTGCTCACCTTCACTTGAGCAAGAGAGACCAGAAAAATATTATGCCGAAGAGGTGAAACAAAGTAATACAGGTGTAGAATATAACATCACAAACATCGCAGCTGGAAAACAGGACAAAGCCAGAGATAATGAAGTGCTCCTGCAAAAATGCATTGCATATATAGAATAAGGGCCAAATGCAGTGAAGGCTGCAAGAAAATTTCTTATCATCTCTGATAGGCCCTGGACAAGACCTTGAAGCACAGCTCAGGAGAAGGTTGCATGTGTTCTTAATCTTTTCTGTAGCAAGATGCTGTCACTGGATTCACTTCCCAGCCCTGAGAACAGACAGACACAAAAGAGGGGTCACAGCCTTCTGTGCCTCCAGTGCTTCGCTCGGGGCCAGGACGAGGCAGATGTCAGTGTGGTGTGCATTTTCATCAGGAAAATGCACCAACTCATCCCTTCTGTTTTCGTTTCCTGGTCATTCTCTCCAACTCAGGAATGCAGTCCTCCCCTGCAGACAGCTCTCTTCTGAATCTGCGTGCAGCTCTTCAGCAGTTTTAACCCTCACGCGCTCATCTTTGTTCATGTAACAAAGCCTACGGTGTGCCACAAGTGCCCTAGGACAGGGTCTGAACCTGTTGAGCATGACCTAACTTAGCAGTTGCCCACAGGTCTGCTCTGACTCCAGATGTGCACATTAAAGAGTTACTGGCAACTGGAGATGCCTTCATAGCAGTCAGTGACAAGCAAGGCTGTATTTCTTCACTACAGTAGCAGACAGTGCTCAGGAAGTGAACACCACCTTTAATTACAAATTTATTAGCCCATACTAACTACATCCAGAAGGTGTTATTATTAGCACACACATTTTTTTCAGTCAGACCTTAACTGGCTACCTGCTTCACTCAAGCCAATGAAGTATCAATGCCATGCTCTCAGAGAAGTTACAATTCATTCTTTTTAACATTTAAAGGAGGAATCGTTAATACCAGTGCACTTGACAGCTCACTCAAGTCAACTTAAATATTTTTACCAGAACCAGGCCTGAAAGCTAAGTTATCTGAAAAAATGTATCTGTTTTCCCTACATCTGCTCAATAGAGCAGTAACACAAGTATTGTTGTTGCTGTCAGCTCCTAGAAAGAATATTTAAGGAAACGTGGAAGAAGTTGCCTTTCAGGACCCATCCTCTATTCACCTGGCTTTTCCTTGTAATGCGTCAGCACCTAGCTAAAATTAATTCTAGAGGGATGCATAGAGATCTATCGCACTAATTGGCAATTAAGCAGGAAAATAGGGTAGAGTCTGCCAGACTATTAAATACAGACCCACTCCAAAGCCAAGTCAGGTTAAGAATGGGTCTTATTTTCAGTTTTGCCTTATGCTCTCCAGTTTGCAACTTTAACGTGAAGAAAATTTCTCCCCACATCTTTACAATAAAGCAAATAATTGAGTCAGCCTTTTATCCTAGCATTTGCCCCAACTTCTGAAATACACAAACCAGCTCTGGGGTTGCAGGTCTGTGCTCATCAACTGCTGTCATGTATCCAAAATAGCTCGCCTCAATTAAGGGAACACAGAACACTTTAGACTGAAAAAGACAGTCACACATCTATAGCAGGAAGGGATCTCTAGTCAAACCATGACAAATTTTACCTTTATTTACATTAAAGAGTGTCCTAATGGTGTTCAGGTGATGGCTCATTGGCACTGTTGGAGTTTTTTGAGCAACAGAGCCCTCACCATGCCTGAGGAGGTAAAGAGGTTATTCTTAGAGCGCTGTACCATCTGCTTTGATGTAGGTTTGTAATGGTACTGAGAGCAGATTTTAAAGTGTTGAAGATTATATAAATGTAACAAATGATGGGCTTTACAGTGTCCTGGAGTTGAAGTATCCATGACAACTCTCCACTGTGCCAAGGGACTTTTAGTTAGATCCTGGGGAAGCCACTTATAGCCTGGTTTTTGTAAGATGCAGCAAGGTCCTGGGGGATTTTTTCTCTTGATCCCTAAAGACTTCACTGCCTCCAGCTGTAATGGGAGACAACATCCACAGCTGTGGGGTTCCTCAGTTTCAGCTGGCCCCAAGAGTAGTTATAGCTTAAATAAGATCTACCTAGAAAATTGTTCCCAGTTAGCATATACAACTAGCTGCCATAAAAAGAGGCCAAATAACCCACTTGGTTTCAAAAACAAGAAACACAAAAAAAAAACCAAACCAAAAAAACACCCAAATCTGTTTCTATTGTAACAGCTAAGGAGTTCAACCAGTACAGAGCCCCAGTGGACATAAAAACTTTGATTACCCCAGGCATGGTATATCTCACCTAAGCCCACCAACACACATACCCCCAATACCTTTCAGAAACTCTTATTTTTCTGGCCAAGTACTGTGAATCAAGTAGTGTGGCATATCTGGGTTTTTTTATACATCCTTTCCCTAAAGAATTACCCTTTAGTCTGTCTGTCTGTCTCATCAGATGATGAGCATTTAGGAGCACATTTGAATGCACTTCCCTTGAAAACGCTCGGTGACACAACCATAGGTCAGATCATAACTTTACAACTTCAATCCATTACTAATTCTGTTTTCCAGAGTGATGTCATAGCACAAGCCTCTGCCCCAGCCAACTATAGCTGCTGTTGCTGTTACTTTCACAGAATGAATAGGAGTGGCCTTTTCCCCCCTAATTTCCCAACAGTGAACATTAAAGCATTGTACACAGCCTGATTCTCTGTGATCAACTGATATTTTTAATGTGCACAATCGGTTTGACCACATAAATTATTCATGAGCTTTTGTCTTTTTGATTGTAAAAATAAACCCTTATGGGTTTAGGGGTCAGCTGTCTTGGGTGCTCAGTGATATACCTTTTGGCACAAGATCCCTGGTCTCCAAGCCCTTAACTCATCACTTAAGTATTTCCTAAATTTGAACCATAGAATTCCCAGTGAAGCCTGTGGAACCAAGCAGTCACATCCTTAAATTTAAGCATAGCTCAAGTGCCCTGAGAATGGGGCAGAGTATTCAATGCATTAGAGATCCAAGTTTTAAAGGATTTTATTAAAAGGCTCCTGACAGTTACAAGTCACACTGGCCTGATCCTCACTCTATGGCACGCACACAAAAAAGTCCACACAGCTCTGAAGAGCGGGATGTTGAGAGCATGTAACATGTCCTGTTGTGTCTGCTCACCGGATGGACAGCAGAGCTTCTTCCACTTGGACTGAGAGATTTCATCTGGGGAGATACAACCTGAAATGATTCTGGTAAAGAATCTGACAGAAATGTGACAAAGTTTACACCAGAAGTAGGACAGCAAGGCTCCTACAAAGCGAGCACCGTTACATGGGGAAACACAGGGGCCCCTTTAATGGCAAGTACCCAGGGGTTAGCAGGAATAAAAGTCTCAGGAGACCAAACTAACCAAGCTCCGGTCATTTGTATTGTGTGATGGAGAAGAGGCTAATTAGCCAGCCAGCAACATAACCCACCCTACTTGCATTACACAGAAATCTTAATAAGACCAGCACAGCAGCATTACCAGCTCTTCACACATGACTTGCTCACAGGACAGATCTCCAGATAATTTACTGACTTATGCTTATTTTGTCAGTAAAGTTACAGAACGTGCATAGTGCCCGTGGCCAGTACAAAAACCAAAACCAACAAAACAAAAAAACCCCAAACAAAACCAAAAGCACCCAACAAACAAGCTTCCCAAATGCTTTGCAGTTGCCGCTGTTTGCAGTCCTGACGTCCTCTGCAGTTCAGCAACAGCTTTTAACAACAACAACAAAGCATTATGGAAATGTGGTTCACAACTAGACAGTGCAGGGAAAAAATTGTATTCCTACCAGATCTAATTTGATTAGCATTTATATACAGAGCTCTCAGTATTTTGGACAAAATACTGCAAAAAAGAAAAAAAAAAGTTGATATGCTTTTCCCTTGTTAAAAACAAAACAAAACAACACAACAAACCCCCCCCCCCCCCCAAACCAAACAACAAACAACTATAGGCTTGGACATGTTTTGAAAAGTTCTCTCTATTGAATAAGAGGCTTTCCACACTTCTCAAGTTACAAATTAATGAAAAACAGAAACAAAAATCTTTTAAAAAACTGAAATCCTTCTGTGAAGTTGAAGATTATCTTGGAACATAGGTTTTAACTAATAAGCTCTTAGAGCCCAAATGATATTTTTTAATAAACCTTAATTTGAAATTGTTACGACTTGAGGGAATTTTCTAACTGGGATCCAAGTATTTTAAAACTGAAGTGGGGAGGCAAGGAGAATGATAACAGAAATTAATTAACAGAATTAAACAGTCAGCTGAATGCTTTCATGTTCAAACTGATGCAAAGGTAAATCAGAAGATTTCCTTTATGTACACTCCTTAAATCTGTAGGTAATTGGTTTCATGCATTTTGCATCTTTATTAGGTTACAGTTAACAACATGTTAATATAAATAAAAGACATGACTCCAGTAACAGCTTCACTAAAAGTAAAATACAATGTGAGCGCTGTAAGTGATCTTTTCTGCTGACAATATTGAATTTGTACTAAATACTGAAGACAGTGATATAGATCTGCTGGGATGTGTTCCTGCAGAGGATTTTGGACAACTGAGAAACATTATCATATAAAGGCCTATCACATAGACCTGAGTTTAGCCATTTCGTTTTATGTTGCCTGATAGCATGGAATTAACTGAAAGGAGGTCGTTGAAGGAGGGAAGAGTAGAGATGTGCCCTCTTCAGGCAGTGGCTGGCTGGCTGAAGGGAGACTGTATTCCGCACGCAGGAGCGGCAAACACTTAAGAGAAGTTACATAATGCCATATAACTTCGTTGCATGCTTACTTTGCAATCCTATTGGTTTGCATTTTGAAGTTGAGTGGCTTTAAAAAGATGCTTTCCATTAAGTGTGCTGAGCAGACAGCAAGTGGTTGTTAGTCCTACCCTGCAGCAGAACTGAGAAACACACGAGTACAGGGTTCTTCCCGCAACATGGGTTTGGGACTTCTGGCACACAGCTGACAGCTGCAGCACTGTGGAGCAACTGGGTTAGGTCTAAACCACAACCATAGCTATTGACTATGCAATTTAAAAAAAAAAAAATCCATTTTCTATCACAAAAGTACATTTTTAAATTCAAGATGAAATTAGAAGTTGTAATGACAGTAATATTCCCCCCCCCACCCCCGAAATCTCAGAACTGACAGCTCCCAGGTTTTCACAGAATCATAGAATCATAGAGTGGCTTGGGCTGGAAGGGACCATCAAAGGCCATCTAGTCCAGCCCCCCTGCAGTGAGCAGGGACACCTTCAACTCGATCAGGTTGCTTAGAGCCCTTCCGCAAGGTCTACGCACTAGACTGCTGAAGTATCTTGTTCCCATTTGCACACCTACACGACGCCTCAACTTTAAAATATCAGAGAGCCAGCCATGTTATCAGTACTTAATCTTGCCATGAATGTTTGAGTCACTTGCCATCTCCTCCTGCCTTACCATAAAGGATTGCCTGCTATAGGTTGTTATTCCTTGTCTATTCAATTTAGTTTTAAGACATGCTATTGGTCAAGTGTCCCTCTGAGGTACTGCATACACAGCCTGAAACATCTCGCTGTCAGGAACATTCTTCTTCCTTGCATTTATTTCATTCCTTTCTAGTTTCACCTTGCTTCTGTCTTGAGTAATCCCTCTTCATATTTTTGTTCTTCAAATACTTATAGTGCATTATATGTTCCCTCCCTCCGTCACCCTCAGCACCTTCTAGCAATTTTCCTTATTAATCAAATCCTTCAGGCTCCTGTTAATTTCTCAGCTACTCTGACCATCTTCTCAATTACAATAACTTCACAGCAATGAAGTAATCAGAATGTAATTTATTTTGGGTGCACTTACATAAATATTTTATAGAGAAGCACAGCCAAGTGGATTAAGTAGCGTTCATTTAGGCAACGATTCAGTTCCGACACTTAGACATGCACCCCTCCCACCAAGCACAAGAGTTTTCACACATTATTTGCAAACTAGCCACAGTTAAACTGGCTATCTCTCTGGACAGAGCAGCAACGGGGGTGGTTGTCTGATGAGCTGAACAACACAACCAGTTGCCACCCTACAGTTTTTTTCAAAGCCACTGACGCTCCCCTTTGTGTAATCAACACTTAAACTGTATGGGGGTTTTCTTTATCTGTAAAAAGACATAAGCTTTACACACGGGAGCTCCTGGGGACTTCAGTCTTCAAGAAAAGAGCAAGGATGGGTCAAGAGGAAGGAAGGATGAAATGTAAATCATCCTGCCCTTTCTGTCCCCTGCAGCTCTTCTGCAGATGGAAGGGAGCCTGGAATTTGCAATAATAACCAATGCAATCCTGTTCCACTCTCTCTAGGACTGGATTTATGTCCCTGGGCTGAGAGACTCCTCACACACTCCCTCTGCAATTCAGCTTTCAGCACCTTGTTTACATTTCCAATGGCTCCATGCAGGATGAGTTTCAAATGCAATAACCAGGAATTCTGCATGCACAATAAAATCCAAATGTACTCACAGACTATGAGAGTTGAACAAGAAGGATGAATGAGAAACTGAGTATCAGTAAGGAAAACAAAAATCCAGACAATAATGGAAGCAGAAAATAACTGTTAACTCAAACTAAGGGAATTTTAATGTATACTAGGGAGATTTTAATGTATACTAAGGAGGGTCAATTGAATGCTTTTATGTTCAAACTAATGCAAAGCCTATATTCAACAAGTTTCTAGGCAAATCAAATTTCATATATGTAAATTTCTTAAATGTATAGGCAACAGTGAAAAGTGCCATGCTTCAAGAAATAAATTCCTTTTTAAAAGAGAGATTTCCCAGTGTTACTGTAAAAACAGTTTTTCCTTGAGTTTATAGTATTTTCAGTAGACATCTCTTGCTCTTCAGGAAGATAAATCACACCAAGAACAAGATTAGAAGGGATAACAGCACTGTTTACAAGCTCTCAGTCAGAGAAGGTCTGAAGTACCCTGCTGGACCAAATCAGGCTGCACTACAATACCCTCAAAGTCAATGCCAATTGTCTTGCATTTCACTGCCTAAATCAGTTTACACCCCCCGTACTTGTTTCCCTCCTTAGTGTCACTGCACGTTTGGTTCTCTTTGCACTATGCAAAGTTCATATTTTAGGACAGACAAAAAGTACAGTGTAGCACTAGGAAAGTATCTATTATACGCAGAAGTTTGCCAAGTTTTTCTCCTGACCCACAGATCCTGGAGCCATTTCAGTTTCTAGTTCTCATGAGCTGGAATTCTGCATTCTTGTTCATGTACTTAAGCTGTTTAAAAAAAAAGCATATCACATGCACCAGAATACTCTCCCTTTCACATACCCATCCCACAACGTCTGGAATGCAGCTTTCTCCAGAACAGACAGGAAGAACTTCCCAGATTTATTTTACCATATGAATTAATTTGAAACATTCTTGATGAAGAAAACAGTTTCACTTGGAAAGTAAGGGTAAGTTTGAGATGGCGCAAAGAGCAGGAGTGTGAAAAATCACTGCTCCTGACAACATTCAGCAATGTCCTTAGGGATTTTGGAAAGCAGACTTGGCAACAAGAGCAACACTGAAAGGACTATCACTCAATAGCTGACTGAAATAAATGTTGGTTTCTGCTAACATGAGCCAGTTGGGTTTATCCTTGTCAAGAATATCATGCATGGTTGGCCCATGGTATATTACATATGGGTAATGATTCAAACCAGGGATCTTAGAAGCCAGCCTATGCCATCTGTAACACCAAGTGTCATATATAAGGTTTGGTCTGCAGAGGTTTAATTAACATGAAAAATCAGTTTTCAAGCAAAATACCAGTGTTAAAACTTCTCTATTTCCTTTTCCTTACGTAAACACGCAGTTTTGCTTCATTATAAAACAGCACAACAGGAAGTTCTCCCCAAAAATCCATCTTGTCCCCTCCATTCAGAAAAGAATAGCTTGGCCCTCAATACAAGTAAGTCTCTGCATGTCGTGATTTCAATTGCTTAGTACCAGGTCTGGAATGGCAAAAAGGGGGAGAGGTTCAGAGAGGAAAAAAAACCTAAAAAAAAAAATCCTCCTTTTTACTGTTGATTCATTTCAAAGACCACGAGAATGCAAGCACTGGCAGAAGTGATCGGATGAGTGACTATATTGGTGAGGTTTTCTGTGCAGCAGTGCAGTTTGGGCAAGGGTGCTACAAGCACTTCAGTCCCATAGGCGAGCCTGGAGAACCCCTTGCCCTCATTGCTTTTGTAGCTTTGGTTCATCTTGCCCAAGCAAAATAGCTGAACTGGTGGTCCTACACACGCCCTCTTTCGTCTTGCCCTTTTAGCATGTCTGCTCGCTGCATTTCATATCTTCATGCAATTTTCAGCCCATCTGCACTAAAGACTTCTCTTCCTTCTTTCCAGAGACAGAAGTCAATTCCTTCTACCAAATAATGCCAAGATCTTCCTTCTATTCCTGACTGGTGTCCTTCTACAGAAGGAACTGGATCTTGACCTCCTCGTAATTTCTTTACAGTATTTGCCAAGCATAAATTCAAACTGAAAGACCCATTTCCACTGAAACTACCCCATGTCTCCCTACCTCGCCCTTTCCCATGGCTCATGGTTTCGCTGTCATCTTCAATTTGACCTTCCAGAAAACAACCCATTACAAATGCTTTCTGAACAGCATGTCAGAATAACACCATGGAGACAGACTAGTGAGGTTAAAACTCTGGTCAAGCCACCAACCAACATCTCCACTATCGCAATATCCATTTCCCAACCTTGGCAAAGGTTTGTGCACCCTTTCACAATGCCACTACAAAGTCAGACCTGAGGGAGTTATTTGGTAGACACCTATGGTGAGCGTGTGCCCATCCACTTACATGGGAGAGTTAACCGAAACCACACAAAGTAGAATAAATTCCAGGAACAGAGGTTATGTTATACCAACCTTCAACTAATCAACAACCTGGAAATTAAGGCTCTTGCATTGAACATAGAAGAAAGGGAAAGTTTCAGTTCAACATTTCAAATTAATACTTCTGAGTGGAAAAAGCTGTAGTCTTTTGATCTCAATTGTTATTTCCGATGATTAAAGATTTTATTATTTTATAATGTTTTCGCTATGGAAAAGTGGCTTCTCTTCCAAACTTTTTTAAAGCCATAAAGTGCTACCCTTCTATTTATTGCATGAAAATTATTAGTATATTTTTTTTAAGTGTGGAAGAGGTAAAAGAAAGCTAGCAGTAGCTAAGACACTTCTAAAATAAACACAGATCTACCACAAAGTAGCCTATAGTCACAGACATGATGTACTCTGCAACGTTATTTCCGCTTTCATTCCACCTACCAGCCTTCATTTATTACTGTAGTTTCTTTTCCTCCTGGAAGAACCAAGTAAATGTAGGTATGTGTACGTTTATATACAGTGAGCTGCACAAAGCCACAGAAAGAGAAATAGGAAAGAGAGTACATAGAGAAGCACGGTCAGGAGAAATAAGATCAGCATGTTTGAGTATTAGAAGGGCAGGAAATATGAAAGCAGAGAAAAAATTGATACCGCTGACACTCTTTTCCAGATTAAACACATCTGGTATATCTGACTCTTGTCAACTGGAATAAGATGATGTAACAGGAAACCAGATATGATTTACATTTGTGTTATTGTACGTACCTAGGGTAAGGTTTTATCTGCTTCTTCGGTAAAGACAGAATACCTGCTTCTTCACACTTATCGTGAGCATTTTGAATCGCCTAAATACACTGATAATATTAGAACCTGTTTGGGGCATTCAGAAATGGTTTACTTACACGTAAGTAATTTCATCCAGGTGACGAGATGAGCTAATCAGCCTGTAGTCATTGCAACATTATCTCATATACTGAAATCGCTTGGTTTTTTAACTAGCTTCTGACTGTCATATTTTATTTCTTCAAAACCAACCAGCCTACGCTTCAGACATGCAGAAGTACAACTGCAGCTACAAGGGTTTTCTTACAGATCTCTTGAATAAATTTCAGACTTAGAACAGGAAATCATCTTGATAACAACAGATTCAGGAGGAAAAAAAAATAATCTAGATTTTTTTCACTCAAAACCATTGCAAAGCAATAACAATATTGAGACAATCATTCACCAGGCTTACTTGCTTTCCCAAGGCAATCGGAACAGCTGCAAGAAAGCCTTGTTGTACAAAACCTGCCTTCCTCACTCTTTTGCCCAGTCCAAAAAAAATGACCAAATGGCTCAAAATCTCCAACACAAACCCCAGCCTTGATGTCCTCCCCTGCGTTCCCTGCCACTGCGCAGAGCCACGAGAGAGGAGGCAGAGCATTGGGTCGGCACACGCTGCAAGTACACCAGATATCAAACGGCCTGTGATCCCAGGAACAGGCAGAGGCTTACAGCAACACAAGCCAGCAAAGCTCAGTGCCATAGCCACTTCTGTCAGTCAGGAGTCGCCCCTCCTAAGCTTGACAAAGACTTCAATACCTGTGTTTCACCAGACTGACAACCCAGTACTCAAGTTCAATTTCTAGTTCAAGCTATTAGCTGGCCACAGGCTAATGGGGAAAATTTATACCAATTCTTCTGTAAGTGCTTTTAGATTCACAGACAGATAAAAGCTAAGAAATTATTATCACTAGAAGAGATGGATGATCTTTGAATCGCTCTGCTTTTTGCCTGCGTCTGTGTCCTTATAAAACTTCCCACATGCTAGAAGAAAGCCTAGGCACTCCTGAGAGCGGCGTCAGCTCAGCGAAGACACAGTTTGCCCACATAATTTTCTGTGTCTTACCCTCCTCTTTAGTCCTCCTTTCAAACCGATCACTGAAACACTCCAGCCTTATCTCATCAAATTTACTTAAGCAACTTTGTCCTACATATTATATTTTCCCCAGTAAAGGGACTGCCACAGAACCACAGCCTAGAAAGATGCTAGACAGGCTTTGACATCTTTAGTTGCTTCAGAAAAATAGCCAAACTTACAGTTCTTAGTTGTAGTCACCTTTGAGGAAGTGATTGGAAAGGTAAACGGGTTATGTTGAGCAATAGGGAGAAGAGTAATTAGATATTCTCATCCTCAGGTCTGCTGAGCTTATATTCTCCCCAGCAGAAATGCCCTCTTTAGCTGTATCACACCCAACAAAAAAAGAGAACAGGACATGTGTGCACTCCTCTAGGAGGCTTGCTGAAAAATCACAAAGTAAAGGAAATCACAAAGCTGCTTAGGCCCACCAAAGGTAGGGAAAGGACAACACATTAGGGAACAAAAGTAAGGTTTGCGCCATTAGAATCGGCACATTCCTTCAGCAGTGGAGAACATTTGAAGAGTCAATGATACTAAAAGGCTCGGTTGCCATCTGCATCATGTGCATGGCACAGCTAGCTCAAGGAGTAAGGATTTCTCAGGAGTTTTGATCAGGGTTCCAAGGCTGGTACATACAAAGTGTGACTGATAGTGCTTCATCCTCCCCAGTCTTAGCTGGAAAGACCTCTCTTCCTGAGGACATCTAGTATTTCACATGAACTTGCTCTAAACATGCACGGAGCTGGACGAATAGAAGAGGTTTTCAGGTGTATGAAGTTAGAAATCCAGTGGGATTACTTTATGCACACGCACCGCCTCATCACATGGATATTGTATCGTACAAAGATCTGGACAGACACTTGTTCCAGCTGCCTGTTCTCAACACAAATGAACTCATGCACATAAGGCTAGCAGTAGCATCTTCAAGGCCTTAAAAAGAGAAATACAAGAACAGTTTTATATTATTATCAACTGCCTGTTGCTGGCAGCAGCCATGAATTTGGTGTGCTCAGAGAGAATATATAAACTTAGGACCAAAAAATGCAGCTATAATGGGAGTATCAGATACCCCCATGTGCACCAAGTAAACGTCATACCCAGGCATAATGCCAAGACTGATTTTTCAGTACCACTAATGACTATTTCTCAAAGTCATTAATCAGAGAACCACAGGAAAAGCAACTCTTGACTTGGCCCTGGCCAGCACCGAGGATCTAGTTCTTCATGCCTGTTCACCAAGATCAACTTTGGCCCATGGAACCTGGTGTGTTTAAGTCCAATGTCCATCTTGGATTAACAGAAAATTGAGACACATTTTGCAATCAAGAACAACTTGAACTAAGTTCAGAAAAACCCCATAGACCTCAGAAGTGCAGTCAGAAAGAGCAAGATCCTTGCAGATGGCAGAAAAGTTAACGTAAAGACACTACGCTGAGGCTTCAAGAAGGTGAAGTTGTACCCCAAATAGAAAGTACCATGTACCACTCCAGCAGGCCGAGTGTAGAGGTAGTACAAAACAGGCCAAAATACTTTGAGGAACAGCTTGCAAGAGTTGTAACATCCAATAATGAATTCTTTATCAAAAATGTCCTAGGCAGTAGCTTGCTAGAGAGTCAGCAGGGCCAGTGGATGATCAAGGTAGAAAAGAAGATTTCACAGAAGATAAGGCCACAATAAAAAAAGATTTATTTTTTTTTTTTCTTTTCACTCGAAAGGCTTCAGTGCTAGCGGTCTTTTTTTTCCCCCCAGGACAGTGGGAGCTAGCGGCCTTGGAAGGCCTACCTGAATTTGAAGTGCCAGTGGAAGAGGTTATAGCAAAGGTAGAAAGCTCTAACAGTGCCAAATCATGAGCAGAGGGCAGTATTCAATCAAGAGTTTTGAATTAATACAAAGAAAAGAACTGAACCTCCATCCTTCATACCATTTGTTTAATATCAGATTTTGACCCTATTTTAATCTTGCAAGGGCGTTTTTAAGCTGACCTTTCTGGAAGGGCATAACTATAACCTCCACACTACTGTTCACAAGGAAACACCTCTTTATAACGTTTTGCTATGTGCAGTAAGAAAAGAAATGGCATGAAATGAAAAAGGCACAAGACTTTCGCCATGTAACTTGCAAAGGTCTTCATTATAGAATAGTTACAGCTACTAGGATTTTCAAAGTAGGCTAAAGAAGTCAGGTATGCAAATCCTTCCAAAAAGGTTAATTGGGTATCTGGTAACTCCTTCACAGACACCTCTGAAAATCTTACATTCATCACAAGTGGACCGGTTTATCAATTCCAATGCTACTGTTTTCTGTGACAAAACTGAAAAAGTTTACAGAGGTGCGGAGCTGGAACTGGATAGATTGGATTTCTCTCTCCCACTCTCATTCATCCAAATTTTGGCACTTCCTAAAATAGTTCGGGTGAATCATCCAGTATAACACTTCTCTCCCCACTAAATACAGACTGGATTTAGTGACCTGGTTTAGGATGGAGATTAACTGGAGCTGTGTACAAGTTTGGTTGGGAGTTCTCTCACCCATGTCCCAGATCAACACGTTCAATCTCAGCAGAATAATGTGGTCTTAAAGGATTAAGCATCAGCTCCTTTGCTCTAATTTTGTTCCTGCACTCTTCAATTGCAGCCAAATCCTGTGCCTGACTCTCTTCTTCGTCAAGTGGTTGTAAAAACACAAGTTACCATTAAACCAGCAAAAAGTTATAGCTACCACTGCCAACATAACACAAATTAACTACATTATTTCAGACTGTATTATAAACAGCTACGTACTGTGGCACTCAGGGTATATTAATAAGAAGATATTTAATTATCTTACTCACAGCTGTGAAGATAAATTCACATCCGTAATTAACATTGCACCACCTGACCTGAAAACAGAGCCTGTCCCTCCAAGCACGTCACCACGGGGAGGCCTGTGAGAGGGGAAAGCAGAGAGGAACCAATTAACTACAACGATCTAGACTGCAGTTGTACACATTCTTTCTTGTTTTGAACTAAAACAGTTGCTTCTAAGTTCACATATACTGCATACAAGTGAATTTACCTTCTTTTACATTTTGATACTAGGGTGCCTTACAACCCTGGACATTTGAAGTAGCAAATCTGAATTTTGGGAACCAGTCTTCTATGACGTAACTTCCCTGAGCTACCCGTAACTTGAACTTAAGTTTTCAAATGATACCGCTGATAGCAAGAAATACTCATCTTCACCTTTTGAACTTACAGGTTGCCAAACAGAGCAGAATGGACACACTTCGCCTACATGCACAAGGATTCCACTCACAATTAGAATTCATTTCCAGGTAAAATACATAAAAGCGAAGTTACTTCAATAAAATACTTTCATATCTCTAAAAGGTTGGAAGGCAGTTTAAATTCTCATGATGCAAGTGCACTTGAACTCAGTCCTTTCCATTAGACTCTGATCTATTTGCTTTTTTGCATTTCCCATAGGACATGCCACTACAATTTTCCCTTGATGTCTGCCATTTCTGAAAGCCCAGAGGAAATTATAAGAATTGCCTAATACAGATGAAAAATGAAGCAATCAATAGGCACTAAAATGGAAAATTGCATACATGTATATTACATTAACTACACAGAAATACATCTTCCAGGAGACTTTCCAGTAATTGTTAAAAAAATAAATCACACCCAAAAAGTGCTTATTAATGTTATGGGAAATAATGCTGCTTTTAATGTAATTTTTACTGATGGCTTACTAATTTATTTTTAAGTGCACTATAATTAGTAGTCTTCGCAACAATTTAGGTTAAAAAAAATAAAAATCAGAGCCTATGTAGGTCAACACCAACACTGTTTATGATTTTAAAAAGGAAAACAAATCCTAAGGGATTCTAAAGGCTGCTTTCCCAACAATTGCAGATTCCCAACTATGCAAGCCTTAATTATGAGATGAAGTCAGAACTGTAGATGTTAGTTAATATTTCAGTTAGGTATTGAGAAAGAGAGAAGAAAACCCAAGACAGTCTCAACATTTACTGAATGCATTTTGAGCAATTCTTAATTCAGTGTTTTCTGTAGATGTTGTTTTGACAATACCACAAGAAGTGACAAATAACGGAGCACCAGAAGATAGAGGTTAAATAGAGATGGTTATCTCTGTTATTTTTTCATAGAGACATAAATCTGTCCATTTACCCTGAGGTTCATATCCTAAGTTAACATACCCGAAGAGAAAGCCGCTGTTCATCCATGAAGCCAAGGAGCCACTCTTCCTTCATTAGCAAATGAAGAGAGACCCATCCTGCTTTTTCCATCCATGGCTCATTTGTGTGGCTATGGCCTTTAAACAGGAGCTTTGCCCCAAGTTGATTCTCAAAGAGAGACACATTAATACAACAGACTTTATTAGCAATATATTCAGCTGCCTTCAGTCAAAAAATACAACTGCCTAATTTGTACTTTTAACCACAGCCAAAAGTGACAATTTGAAGCATTACAGTAAACATGTGAACGCTCTTCACTAATGAACTAACAGATTTCTAAGTTTCTATACAGGTATATTATGCTAATGTCAGACAGAAATGTATCATTATGGATAATATTAAGCTCTATTCACTTGATATGTTCTCAAACAGGATATAATAATTTCTCAAGCTTCCTTTAATCTATATATCCTCTTAAGAAGGAGATTAATTTTCATGCTCATTCAAAAGCAAGTCACAGAGTCTATGTAATGAACAGTATCCAAATACATCCAAAGAATGTCTCATTTTTAACCCAGGAAGCATCCTCTCCGGAGGCCAAAGAGTCCCTTGTGGACAAGAAAAAAATGTTTAACTTCCTTAGCTATGCTTCCTAAAATATTTCTTCGTACAGACTCAGGAATATGAATATGATGTATTATAATAAGTTATTACACACACTGTGGATACAGATCATTGAAGTTTCTCCCTGGGGATTAAAGAGAAAGGAAAAAAAAAAAGCGCTGTGAACGTCTTACTCTTCAATAGCACACAAACAGCAGTAAATTGGTTCTGCTGCATCTCTGTATATTATTGACCTATTTCAGTAGATTACTGAAGGCATTAGGGGGTCATTACACTTCCTCTATCCCTGAAGGTAGAAGGAAACAACTGCTGGTAACAGGACAGTCATTTTCCTTCAACTTTTCAAAGCTTCCCCCTTTTACAGCCTAACATAACTGTAGGTATCTTGTTACAGAATATGGCACTTTTTAGCATATGTTTGTCCTCTTCTTTCTACTTACCTGCATGTCAGGATCTATGTTTATGAGAAGCTCTAACATGGATCATGTGGAAGCCCTCCTACATTACTCAGAGGTTCATTTTAGGAGGTGCTGCTCCAGAAAGAACCAGATGCTGGTGCAGGCAGACTTACATTCAAGCAGCCTCCCCAGCCCTACCTGCTTTCTGAACTCTACAGTCTCCATGTGTTTGTTCTACACTTCTCACCGCAGCACTGTGAATAACCGTACCAAAAGCAAACAGGCAGATAAAGGCGATTTCAAAGAGACCTGACCGCATATCGCAGTAATGCGATACGCAACAACCTTGTGTGTAGCTGTAGGAACAAAGATAGTCACTTGTGCAAGTGAGATGAATTCTCTGCAATCTAAAAGCAGATAAAAGAATACAGATGTTAGCCCCATTACTTAATTTACTACTGGGAAGTGTTCAAATGTTACTGTAGTGACTGTGGTACAAAAAAAATCCTATTCAGAAATGAAAGAATACTATCTCCCTCATATTGTTCACAGTCATTATGTTTTCTTTGTTCTATTCATTCTTGAACAGATGTTGGAAGCGGAGGCTTGCACCCAGTTTCTCAGTTTTAACCAATATATTTGATATGCTTCAGCATGGACTTCTAAAACAAGAAGCCTCTCTAATCCAGTGTGGAAAGCCCTCTTTGATTTTTAACAGAAAAATGAATACTTGGTCTTCCAACTAAGACAACTTCTCATTTTAAAGGGAAAGTGGAGTTCACGTTATGCTCTCTAGCATTTTTCCAATATTCTTTCATGAATACTTAAATAACATTTTAGGCTTAAAGATACTTTCTAGTTTCCCACGTTTAGAAAGTTTTTTGGCAGGAAATAATTTTATCATCTAGTATTAAAACATACTATCAGGCAATATGTTCATACCAATTGTTCATTAAATACCCTATCTAGGAACTAAAACAATTTAATTGCCTAGTAACTCCTCTTTTACTATTGTGATGAATTCCGTTTGTCAAGCGAGATTAAACTCATGAAACCTTTTAAACTTACCACAGACTTGTTTTAATTTCGGAACACACCTTCTTGCTGGAATGCAGACTGCATCAGGTCCAAGGATAAATGAAAAGGCAAAGGTCGTGTTGTCTTGGAAATGCTCACTAGTCCCACTGTGTATCACAGGGAGTTCAGGGTTTGGGTATTCAAAATCTAAGCAAAACGAGAAGAGCCACGTAGCCCCTTGGTGCAGCCCTACGTGTTCCTAACTAGCAAAGCCACTACCAGTAACACAGCAATAACTCTGCAGGTTGCTTTATATAGGTCTGTCCCAGCACAGCTTCCTCTCCCCAGCATTTTCAGAAGGCTCTAGGCAAGATCCTACTAGTGAGTATCAAGGTGGAAACCTAGTACAGACATTCGAGGTATGGGACCAAGGAAAAGGACGGGAAAGGGCTGAATTCAGCAGCAGTGCTTGAGAGCTGGTATGGCAACAGGACTGGGGCTGAACTTAGAAGTAGCAAAGAACTGTACAGAGGGTAAAGCTGAAGGGTGTTACCTGTTTGCAACCTCTCACTCTTCCTTTGCTTTAAATGCAGCCTTGGAAGATGAGGACTAAAGCTATAAGCACAACTTTCCCAGCTTGCATCCCCTCCTACACAATTGCCTCTAGAGCAAAGTGCTGTCATTATAAACCAGCGTGCATGACACAGATGCGGGCCCCCTTCTGTTTCTCTACATCACCCATCCTGCAAAGATTCAGGTAGACCCACATTCTTTCTGGGTCACCTAAGGAATCACAAGTTCAGGATTTTTCAGTTTCTTGGACTGAAAAAAAACCCTGCTGCTGTTGTAGGTACCACTGATCAGGAATAATGAAGTTGCAAATACGGTAATTTACTTCCTTTCTTGTGGAACATTTTTGAAAGGAAGAAATTGATGCAGATACGAGCTTTTGAAGTTTTCCTACTAGAAAATGTCAGTTTTCCATTGGTGTTGGTTTACTAACAAAACCTGAAGTGAAACTACTTATCCCCAGTTAGAAAAACAAACCTGGAAAATATAAGAACTGGGTTGCAAAAGCAAAATAGAAGTAAAGAAATCCAGAAAGCAAGGGTTTCTGAAGCGAAGGGTAAATTGCAAAATCTGACATCCCTGAAAAGATAGTACTTGATAAAACTATACTTTCAGGCTGATCCCCTAAATACTACCTTCTTGCTGTATTGCTCACCACAGAGTCAGGACTCCTTTCTTGCTGAGCAGGTACAACCTCAGGCTCCTTGTACCCAGGCATGCAGATGACTCACCCACTTGAATTCCCAGAGATCTGCCTTCATATTACACTGCATTCTTACCGCTCTTGTAACATAAGGAGATAAGCAAAGTGAAGTACTGCCCTAAACCTTTGTCCAACAAGTAGTGACTATTTCTTTGCCTCTCTTTACAGATTTATAGCCATTACAGAACAACAGCTTTCTTCATTTCTGGGAGTGGTTGGAAACATTTAGCCTCTTTTATAGCAAGGTCATTTTCTCTGGGCAAGCAACAATAGAATTAGCACCAGCTTTTTCAAACAGTAAAAAAAACATATTTTGCAGGGATCTTACAAGCCTCTGAAAGGTGCAGGAAGAGGCAATGGCAACTGTTCGAGCAGGTAAGCATTTTCATTTGCCTGCTATTTACCTGCTTTCAGCCTTGCAAGAAAATAGTACAATCTCTCATCTGCATTACTACCCTCAAATTACACAAGTTAATTGACAGAGACCTCTCCAGTTCTTGATATTATTCTAGACCAGAACTTCAATTTACTTCAAATAAAGTTAGGAGAAGAGTGAACACAAGTTTTACACTGATAACAGTAATTACAGTAAAGAATCTGTGCTTTGACATTATGGCAAAGAACTTGTACACATGTCAACATAAAGGCCAACAGTGCTAATCCTGGAAAAACAAAATCTGAACCATTCACTACAACTACTACCTATTAGCACTTCTACATATCCCAGAGAGTTTCACGGCACATACTTTTCATTTCCCCAACTGTGTCTGGTTTTCAGAAGAGACATGAACACTGGGTGTACAATTGCAGTTAGAAAAACATGAAAAATTGTATTGAGTTCCTACCCAGGGATTCAAATACAGCCTGCTGGGTTTTGGAAGTCTCTTTCCATAAATTTCCTTAAGGTCCGCATCTGAACAGACATGTAAGGTTGCTCCCTTTTACAGAGAGAAGGAAACAAAAGGCTCAGGGAAATAAAACCACGCTCAGAAACAACAGCAGAGCCCATGTCTACAGATTCCTTGGTTTTGGTGATCTGACCAGCAAGACATGACACTTTCTGAACCACAAGTTTTCACATAAATCCAAGCAAAGGGAGGCTAAAGAGACAGAGAAGATGAGGAAGAAGGAATGACATTTCTCCACCATGTATTTTCCCATAGTTTGCTTGTAGAAAAACATTTACATTTCACATTTATCAATTTCCACTTTCCTCCTTCACTTGCCATACTAAGTGAAAACTTACCAGTTTACTTGAAATGTGTGTTAATTGTTACCCATTATCACTTGCCTTGATTCTATTCTTCTTGTCCTCTCCTTAAGAAACAGGAAAGAATGATGCAGGGAGGCAGAGTATATATGTGCTTTGGGTGAGGGAAGAGGACAGAGGAACTGCTGCCTTTTCAATAACTTAACGCCAACTAAGCAAGCAAGTTAGAACAGTCAGAAACCTCTCAGGAAATGGCCTTGCAGATGATGTGGGAAGCTCTGTGGAAAATCATCTCCGATGCTGAAGTTCTGTGCAGGTACCAAGTTTTAATGTTTCCACAGAATTAGAAACACCCACTGTTCTCATAATTCATTTTGTGAAATGATCCCTAGACTAGTTGTGCTAGCTGACCACTATTCCAGACAGATTCATCCTTTAACCCAAACAACAGGAAACAAGAGAAGGCATCTTGGCGCTTGTAGCAAAAACCTGCCCCAAAGCCTGAAGGAGTTAAACAAGAGGCAGCCTTTCCAACACTGTGTTTTCCTTTGATGTGCAAGTAATCCATCTCTCCTGACCAACCCTCTATGCTGCAGCCAAGCCAACAGGACCCCATGAAGCAGCGAGGGTTTGAACCTTAACCCCAGTCTGTCTTCTCCAAGCAGGATGACCTAAAGGTTTGCCCAGGTCAATGATGCATCTGTAGAGCTTCTCATCTTTTCATGCAGGGAATGGAAACCATGAGATGAGACAGACATTACTTCTTGCTTGCCGTGTAGAATTTCTCACATACAAGCCTCACTCTCCGGAGGTCTTTCAACATCAGATGCTCCCACTTCCAAGAAAACTCTCAGCTTTGAGAGCAGAGTCTCAGTTCACAGGGCTGTTTTTCTCCTTACTCCTGCAGACAGGCTTGCTCTCTGTAGGTGGTAAATTATTCATTCAACATGTTCTCAATCTAGGCACTGGCATTGCATATACTGTTTAATGCTGCAAAATCAATATATTCTGAAAGCTATGGTAGTCTGCGGCAAGCTGTAGAATTTTGAATCCTTTCTCCAGCTATGTAACTTACCCATTTTTGCTCTTAATTAAAAGTAATTTCTGAACAACAGCACGCTATTTTAGAGGATACCAGCCTGCAGAAAGGATTGAGGTAGGTTGTAGTTACTCTACTTAACACTGTGAAGCCAAACACATATTAATGTTTTATTTGCTAATAATAAATGTCTAGGTATTATAGGGGTATCCAAACCAAAACATCAAGTGGACTATGCTTCCATAGTTTTGAAAACAATTATAAACGCTTGCTAAAAATAACAACTGACTGGCATTCTACACTTGAAAGACAATGAAAGCTCTCTCCTCCAGGAATTGACTTTTAAAAAGAATAAGCTGGCTTGTATGAGAAATAGCATAGCCAGCAGGAGTAGGGCAGGGATTGTCCCCCTGTACTCGACACTGGTGAGGCCGCACCTCGAATACTGTGTTCAGTTTCGGGTGTCCTCACTACAAGAAAGACACTGAGGTGCTGGAGCGTGTCCAGAGAAGGACAACAAAGCTGGTGAAGGGTCTAGAGAACAAGACCTATGAGGAGCGGCTGAGGGAACTGGGGTTGTTTAGCCTGGAGAAAAGGCGGGTGAGGGAAGACCTTACCGCTCTCTACAACTACCTGAAAGCAGGTTCTAGCGAGGTGGTGCTGATCTCTTTTCCCAGGTGACAAGCGACAAGAAAGGAAACGGCCTCAAGTTGTGCCAGGGGAGGTTTAGATTGGATATTAGGAAAAATTTCTTCACTGAAAGGGTTATCAAGCATTGGAACAGCCTGCGCAGGGAAGTGGAGTCACCATCCCCGGAGGAATTTAAAAGATGTGTAGATGTGGCACTTAAGGACATGGTTTAGTGGTGGACTTGGCAGTGTTGGGTTTATGGTTGGACTTGATCTTACGGGCCTTTTCCAACCCAAATGATTCTATTCTATGATTTCCCCTAATTTCATTGTGACTACACATGTACCGAGGTAACTATTTGCAGAATATAGACTTTCCATGAACAACTTAAACCTTTAGCCTCTGTAAGGTGTTGCGTGCACCCGTGATAGTTTCTCCAAACAGGAATAAGAGAAGTCCATTTGTACATTCAGATCAAAGACTATATATATATATTTTTTTTTTTTTTTTGGTAATCAGAAGGTTACTAATCTCAATTACATTTTAAAATAATTTGGCAATAGAATATCCACACGATACCCTGTCCCAGTCCTCTAACACTTCCACTCTGGCCTAATTTAAACCAACTGTTGTTCCTAGGCATAGAGCAGAAAGCAAGGACAAAAACAAATGCTAATAAGCCAGCCTCCACCTCATTGCCAGTAAAGCCCTCAGTTGCTCTATTGAATCTGAATTCTGTTCCCTTACAAAGGCCAGTCATAGCATTGACTCTTTCCCATGACCACACAGGAGTGGGTGTTCCCCTTCAAGTTTGGATTGAAGCTCTCTTATTATTTAAGGGATGGGAAAGAATGGAATTACGTGCTAGTCTTTTCTGTGCTGTACTACTGCCTTAGACTGATTAACACAAAATTCAATTTCATGCTAATCATCCCGAGTCCTTGCTACATGTAGTAGGAACAGGTCCAATTGCACTCTGAATACTGCAAAAGCCACTTTCTTTCAGAAATTATTGCAGCATTACTCGCTGCAAGACTCTCCTCCTCCCCCTGGCAGTCTCATTCTCACCTCCACTGCTGTGCTCAGACACATGCACTCTGACCTAGCTGCAACCAGAGGAGAAAGTAAATCCCCCCAATATAATAGATGTTGTATAAAGGATGGATAAATCACCATTAGGAAGCGTCCATCTTTCTTTCATGCATAGAGACAGACTGGTTGAATGCCAAAATTCTGGAAAAGTAGACTCCAGGGACATCCTCCTTAGCAACAAGCACAGTAAAGGCAGGCATTGGGAAATCCCCATCAGCTAACTTGAAGCTTGGAACAAACAAGGGTTATTTTAATTTGGACAGCAGTGGATATCTGAGTTTATTTCAAAACAAGCACTGCATCAGCTGAGTGTCTGCAACACACTGCAAGGAATCAGGTCTTTTCACTGTACATGTATATGGGAGAAGGGGGCAATGTACGGGGAAGAATTCTTAAGTTCAACAGGGCTGAAGCAGAACGTCAAATAGTTTAAAAAGCAAGCACAGCACCTTCCAAGACTGCTTACACATGGGTCCAGGGACAGCTGTGAAGTTACTGGGAAGTTTAGGGGTGGAGACCGAATATTAACTTATTCACAGCTCTTCTTAGGCCTGGGTGGAGGGAGGAAAGAAGGGAGTAGAACAATACAGCACATGGCAGGTTGCAGCTGCTATGCGGTAGCTAAGCAAAAGCTGCCTCCCTTGCAGCGAGTGGCTGCTCTCTGCTTTCCCTCCTCGGAGGTGCCTGCAAGTGGTTCACGCTTTCTCTTCCCTGGACTTCTATGCTCTTCTTTCAGCTAGCCACTGCGAGACTCAAGGCTTTGCAAGAGGGAACTGCACCATCCAGCTCCTAGCAACAAAATAACTTCCTGTGCCTCCGCTTTCAGGATCCTCCTCCTCCTCTTCATTGCTTTGTGCTGGAGACGGACTGCGCAGCCCATCCCTGAAGGATGCGAACCTCTGCCTGTGCATTTCTGTGGAGCAGAAGTTGCCCCTCCGTATCAGCTCTCTGATGGGACTGGAGACAAAGTACGGGACTCCTATAAAGCTGGCACTCAATGCTCACTCAGCAAGCCTTTGCATTTTGAGACTTCAGCCTTAGCCAAGGAAAAACCTAGAATATCTCTATAGCTTTCTGCGAGTTGTCTTTAACTAGAGGTACTTTTAAGTTATGAGTCTTACAGATTATTCAAACTGTTCCTCTGGAAAAAAAATAAAACATGGTAACTCATTTTGGACATGCAAAAGCATTCAAAAAATTATGAGCATGATTCATTTGAACATGACAATAAACAAAGGGATTTGCTTGAAAGACAGCTGGTAAAAGGAAAACACTTCCAGTAGGTCGCAGTGGCTGCTTTGTGCTGTGCCACCAGACTTCTCATGAGAAGGCCTAATCAACATAAGAGCTTAAAATCCTATTTATCATACTGTACCAATAGTCATCTCATGCTCTCCTTTTGCCCTGCCTGCCCCTGTGTAGCCAGGTGAATAGTGAAGAATGTTTCTTCATTGACTTATTCAATAAAGATCACAAAATTAATCAGATAAATTATTCAAGACATTATTTGCCAACCTTTGCTGCTCACATTGCAAGAAAGAAATTGAGCTCCTGAGAATGTTACATACAAAACGGCTGTGCCTACAAAACAGCTTTACCAAATCTTAAGCAGATTATTATTTAGCAATCCCCATGCTCAAATAGCTCCTACTGCCCAGAGAAAGGCCAGTACAAGAAACAAAATAGAGGTTTGCTCTCCAGCATCAAAATGGGGAAAAAATACATATATTTATCTTAAAGGTCGGTTCAGTCATTGAATAGTTGCCTAGCAACATTTCCTAGCAACACCACTGCAGAAAAACCACAGCAAGGACTCTCCTACAAGTCAATTAGAAATGGTAATTTGTATGGGAAGATCCCACTGTCCGTTCCAATTAGAAACAACAATTCACTCCTCATTGCCGTTCTTTTTTATTAGGAGCTTTGTAAATTTATGCCGTGCTCCATTTTGCTCCACCTTCCTTCACTTCTCCTTCCCAGGTAACAAAACTTTACATCAGCAGCAATTGGGAACACCTAAAAATATAATACAACCCATTCATCTTCATCTCCAAATCAATGACTAGTTTCTTCTCTTCTGCAAAAGAAGCTCAAGAGACACAGCTGGCTTTTCAGCACTCTTCAGATGTGGAGATACTTTCAAAGGAAGAGTCCTACAGCAAGGTGTAATTCTGGCACTAGAAGTTGCATTGTGTTTCCCAAAGTTCCCATGGCTGTAGCTGGGTAACTTCTCTTCATGTCCTGAAGCATAATACAATTAGGGAATGTGGTATTGCATCAGTAAACTACTATACTTTTCCGTGTCATAGAGTCTGTAAGCAATAGCAATGGATAAGAATGGTTTGTTTTTAAAAGGAAAAAAAAGTAATTAAAGTGCTTGGTAATTTCATGTCATTTAATGCAACGTGTTCTGAAATGAGATTTGAAAACTAAAACGCCAAGCAAATCCTTGAGCTGGGAATGATCACCTATTTAAAGCCTTTCATACTTGAATCTATCAATCTCAGCAATGAAATTAAATGAAGAGAAAGAGGAAAGAAGAAAGTGATCCTGTGTGGGCTGGTGACTGATCAAGGTTTAAACAGTCTCATTTACTGATCTCTCCAATATACAGTAATGACAAAAAATAGATTTCCTGCTGTCAAATGACCATAATTTTCTAGTTGTTTACTCTCTCCAGAGCCAAAAAGCTATCTCCCGCTTAATTGCTTGCAAAAACTATTATATGCTTTCATTATTGTTTTTCCTACTCACTCCCGCCTTTATATAAATTGCCAGTAATTTGAGGGAGACATCTCCCTCAAAGTTGAGACAACCCTCAACACAACACTTACTTACAGACCTCACCCGTAACCTACTCACATTCCTAACAAGCTGCAAACTCACAAAAACTTAAAGAATTACAGAAGTCCTTTCAGAGTCTTAGGTCCTGGAACGTGTTTTCCCAGCACTGCTCTCCAAAAGCAAACAGCACTGCTGACCTTCATGTGGCCTGGGGTGCCTTCACTACTGAAGCACCAATCAATGCAAGCACTGTATTGCCATCACTCAAAATCCTCTTTGGGAGAGGGGAAAAAGCTGAAGGTGAGGGCCAGCACGTACCATGAAGAAGATGCATTAGGCCATTGTTACCTTTCGAAGTTGCAAGTCCTAGAACACCAAGCAAAGGGGCAGGAACAGAATAAGTTTGCCTCATCTGTCCCCTTGCCTTGGACAGGGTCACCTGTGACCCACACCATTCCCAAAAGGCATTTACCCAATGTGACCTTAGCAGCCACCAGTGATGAAGATGCTTCTACCTCCACAGACAAATCATTTCAGTGCCTCATTAACTTGGCCGTTAATGGCAAAGCTTTGCCATATTTGAAGTCCTTTGACTTCACTCAAGACTCCCTTAAAAAAAAAATAAATTCTTTCAAAAGAATTCACAGGGCCCATAGGACATCTGCCAAAACTTAGCTGCTACTTACGAGGGGGTTTCTGCTTTTCCCAGCTTCCAAATCCCAATGCATATGTGCAATTGCGACCTGTCTCTTCCCCTTATGACATACGTTGGGCTGCTGCTCAGGGCTATTTTTTGGCCATCCTCCTACAAAAGATATCCTCAGTTACCAACACTTCCAGCAAGGTATGGCTGCTTTGCAGTGGCTAACACAGCTGGGAAAACATGGCAGGCATGTCTGGAAGTATCTGACTTCAAGTTAAGAAATGACATTACAGCTCTAGCAGCATCAGCTTTATAGGCACTATTAAGGGAAAGCTTATTAGTCTGTGAAGCCTATGTGGTGAAACTGCAACCCTCCGGCTGACTACAGCTAACTACTTATTTCATAAAGCCCACAGCAAAATTATTCAATAGTAACATAAGGGGTAAAAACCACAACTGTGTGTTTTAATGTATAGCTTGTCAAAGTTACTTGAAAGGTCTATATAGCCTTTAGCAAGGAAAAGGTTCCCCACACTTGCCTGAGAGCAGTATGTTTGGTAATAAGGTAGTATAATCAAAAAGCACACCTTCCTCCATAGCAAACACATTTTGACGCTCTGATTTATGTGACACTATCCTGTGTCAACGAGAGCTGGGAGATGGATCTGCCTACACATTTCCTTTAAAGTGAACACATTAAAAATACCAAAAGAGCATTGAATCTCCAGAGCTAGCTTAGGAAAAAAACCAAACCAATGCAGGCTAAATTCTGCAGCAGCAAAAACATAAACGCACCAAGTGTGATGGACTCAAATAAGAGTCTGAAACAAGTATCGCCATTCCTGGGTGAATATGTGAAGAGGGAGGCAGGGATAAACCAAGGGGCTCCTCATCACCTTTGTAGCCTCTCCAAGAGTCAGTGCTCCCTACTCCGAGGCTGGGCTGAGGGTCTGCTCCCCATTCCTCTCGCTGTCCCCCACTGCTGCTCATGAGGTGCTGGCCATGCACCTCGGCCTCTCCCAGCTGAGCACTGCAGCTCACCATGAAGGAAGCAGCCCTCTTCCACAGGATCAGCCCAGGGATGAACAGAGGCAGAGAGGTACCTTGCTTTCTTTTGCCCAAGCACAGCTTTTAAAAATAAAGCAAACCATGAAGAGTGAACAAGCAAATCGCATCCCCCCAGCCAGAACCACTGACACTCCCTGGACGTGGCACCAACTTCACAAAAGTTAAATGTAGTTAAGCAGTTAGAATTTACTCTTCCAATGCCACAATTTGGGATTATGTAAATTCTGTGTTAAGAGCACAGGGAGCGATTTATAGCCTTTTACCGAAACAGCAGTACTGAAACTGTGTTTGCTCATCCCTCAAAAGGCCAGAGAAGACTTTTGTAAAAGAAATGAAAAGGTAAGATTTGAAAGGCAATTTTAGAATTTAAATGAGAGAGTAGTGATTATGCCTTCAGCCCTTCACGACAGACAGAAGGGCTTTGTTACAAAGTTAGGCTGGAACCAGCCCAATTCAACTATCAGAAAAAATAGAAAGAAAAGAGAAAAACCAAACCAAACAACTTCTCTGCATTAAAAACATCGTCATGCTAACAGTCCGGAGATCCAAGACACCCTCTCTCACAGAACAGGAGGCCAAGTGAATAGGTCACTGGAGAGCCCCATTTCATCCTGAAAAATTTCAAAGCACCCAGGAAGGATCCTGTAGGGGTAATACACTGACAAGACGCAAGACATTACAGTCTGTGCATCCCAAATTCCCTTTATGTTCTCCAGACGCACTCAGCCATGGCAAGCACCAACTGCTGCTCTTCTCAACGGAGTTAGCTGCTCTGTACTGACCCTGCTGCAGTCCCAGGGACTCGGCAATTCAGCTTTATCCATGCTTATTTGACAGGGATGAACTGGAGTCAGAAGACAGGACGGAGGGAAAACAAGGCGGCAGAGCCAGAGGACAGCTCCCCGAGGCCACAGCCCAAGAAGAGCAGTGGGCTCCCTCCCAGCACCCCCTGCCATCACCACCTCGACCTGCAGGCTCTCCAAGTCCCCATGGGTAAAAGTTACCTCAACTCCTTCAGGAGAAAGCACTGAATTCTGTATTGCTTTTTGGTAGCTAAGCAAGAGGAATCCTTCCTGTGCCCAGCAGGGAAAAAAGCATAGAATAAAATGCAAGTTCAAAGTCTGCCTTTGTTACAAAGGGAAAATTGCACGTGAAGAATATTGGGGGGCAATTATAAAATAAGGCCAGGTCACTGACAAAATCTGACAGCCTCTGGGCAAAACCCCCAAGCTTTCCTGGAGACATCCAAGTATCACGTCCATTCTTATTTTAAGTTCTCCTTTTACTGAGAAACCCAAGTGCCTAAATGGTTATTTGTGGAATACTAATAGCCGCAGTTTGCAATTGAAATGAAGACATACTGCAGCAGAAACCATGCAGACAATCCTTTTTGTAAGTCAGAGGGTAGAGAGAGGATGCAAGCTGCTAAATGTCAAGAAGCATAGCTGTGGCAAAAAATTTCCAACATTTCATTTGAGCACACTGCCTCTATGAAAAGGAGCTTTGTCTCAGAGATAACCTACAAAATCCCATCTGAGCTTCCCAAAGCTTCTGCATGCAACACAAGTTCACTGGTCATTACACACACACAGACTAAGTCATTGGCCAAATCTTTACTGACAATAGAAATTTAGTACCATCACCTTGACAGAGTCAAAGGAAAGGGGGAAGGGAAAGAGATAAGAAGAAACCTCATCGTAATATTTTTTCTTTTTTTTTAATTAATATGAACTGCTCAAAGCCAAGTCTCCAATTCATCCATTACACTTGCAATTTAACCTAAGAATGTAAGGGGGGGGGGGGCACGCGCCCGTGGGAGTGGTGGAATCTGTCCCTTCTATTGGATCAAAAGGCTTCGGTTTCTAAAAACAATT
>JAVKLA010000084.1:11565085-11606343 GCA_034782735.1 Sagittarius serpentarius | reverse complement strand
AGTGCCAGTCTCTTCTCCCAGGTAACAAGTGATAGGATGAGAGGAAACAGCCTCAAGTTGCACCAGGGGAGGTTTAGACTGGGTATCAGGAAAAATTTCTTCGCCAAAACCGTTGTCAGGCTTTGGAACAGCTGCCCAGGGAAGTGTTAGAGTCACCATCCCTGGAGGGATTTAAAAGATGTGTAGATGTGGCACTTAAGGACACAGTTTAGAGGTGAACTCAGCTGTGCTAGGTTAACTGTTGGACTTGATGATCTTAAAAGTCTTTTCCAACCTAAATGATTCTATGATGCTAAGTTTCCCCATATACTCTCCTAGCAGGCTGCAGGGATTTCACATCACAGGCAGAGCAGACACATAAATTACCTGAAAGGGCTTTTGGTTTAACTGCTACAGGATCAGTTGCCTTAGGAAACTTGTGTCTACCGAAGCTGGCAGAGCTTTGAAATTTGTGGTCTGTGCAACCCTCAGGGAATATATGAGAAGTGAGCCTTTGGTCAGATTTCAAAGGCAAATACCTTCATTATAAACCACTTTGGGTTCCTCTGGACTGGTATGTGTCAGTATTTTGGGAACCTGAAAGTCTCAGTTCTTGATTTAGCAGCCCTGAGAAAATTAGCTTGCTCTGGAATATGCACGGCAAAATTGGGATTCACAGAGAGCTGAACACTGCTTCGTGGAGCTGGTATGGTCCTAGCTCTCTGTTGGCAAACAATCTCAGACTGTGGCTGCACAGGGGCTTTAGAAACCATTACTTCATTTTGGGTAGAACATTTCAAAATTACATTTCCTGTTTTGTCTTGTAGAGTTATCAGGGGAGTTTCATTCTCCATCCAGAAGAGTGACTTTTCTTGTTTATTGTTTTCATAGATCTACAGGATGGAGATACGAGACAATGTATAATATACATGGAGAAGTTTGGAAAATTAGACTAATTTTGATATTGGGTAAACTATGTAAGACTGCGAGTCTCTTACTGAACTGCGAACAACACAGAGCTCCACAATCTCAAACTGGTGTCATTGCCAGATAGACTGTTCCCCTTGTATTTCACATTTGGAATAAAAATGCAACAGCTTTGCTGAGTGAATCAAAATAGGTGATTTTTGCCATAATTTTTCCAGTAACATCGCTAATAAATTATTCATACCTGTGGCAAATTCAGGAGCTCCTGGGATTTCTCCTATGCTCAGCAGCAAAAGAGTTTATTATCTTCAACAGGTCTTCAGCTACCTACTGGAAGAAAAGATTCAGAAGTATCATCAGCCTCTGTCTTTCCATCACCTGCAGGTTCAGAAATTCACATAAAAACCATTTTATTTTGGAACTGAGTATTCTGTTATGTACAAATCATTCCAATTCATTTCCTTTTAGACCTTCTGTTCATCTTCCCATTAGACAATCCTCTGTCCCTTCCTCAAAAGCATAAATATCCTCATAAAGCATCCTATCCCAGGCTAATGTTAAAGCACTGTTTTTATACCCATCAGATATTTTTGCAGGCTACTAGCGCCATTATTTGCCAATATGTAAGCCATCCAAAGACTCCATCAGAACTTCCTGAAGACAGCCACAAGCCAAAAAGAAAGCAGCAAACCAATCTTCCTTTATAAGAGCCAAACCTCAAATCTAGTATTCTAGATAAAAGAAAATCCTACAATTTTACACTTAACCACCACATTTTTTCTTCGCCCCCCCCCTCCCAATATGTGTATTTGCAAGGGTCTTTTTCCTGTCTTGATGAGTTGAGTGTGCAATATGATGGTCTTTCACTGCAATTTCACTGATAGTTTACAATAAAACTCCAAAGCCTGAACCACTGACAAGTGTAGTGTTGCAGAGCTGTCTTATTTTTCACTTGGATTCCCAAGTTTAGCAAAGTGCTTAGCTCACACACCACAATGCTGCAGGTATTTGTATGCAAAGTATTTTGGAAGTAAAACTCAAGGACATTCATGATTTAGCCATTCAGTGACAGGCAAATTCAGTCTGACACATTTGGGTAGAGCTAAAGTTGTCAAAGGTACATGCACAAAAAACAAGGTCCCACAGTAGTCTAGATGCCAGAATTTCATGGAAACTCATGTAAACGATCAGTTAGACAGAGATCCAACTACTCTATGCTAGATTTACTGGAAATAGACTGTTCTTTGTTTCCTCAAGCAGTCTTGGTGCCATTCAGAGAAAAGTTTACAAAGTCAAAGCTGCAGAGACAGGAAAGAAGTTCATGGCGTTCAGAATTAGCAGCGATATAAAGCTATTGCAGTCATTACAGAATAATTCAATCCAATGCCCACTTTGACTGTAATCCCTCCAAATTCAAGTCAACCTAAAGATAAAACTAAATAATCTGCCAAACAGACTTACTGCATTGCTAATGGGTATTAAAAATATAATTGGGAAAAAACCCCCACCCCAACCAAAACGACTACAACGAAATGTCTCATATAGAATTTCTAATAATAGCTCTAAAAGCTCTTTATAGGAGGAAAGGGCAGGGAGGGGGCAGGGGAGAGTCATATCACAGAGAAAGAAAGAGAGGCACAGATTCTCAATGACTTTCTAAAAACTCCCCGGAAGGCTAGAACAGAAAACAAACCTGAAGCCTCTAGTCCTTTGCTTTGAAATACAATTTTAAAACATGCACTCATCTGAAGTAACACGCTACCGAACAATACACACTTTATTTACCTCCACACAACTGGAGTAAGAACAGATTTTACTTCTAATTCTACATAGTCTGGCTGTATCCCCATGTTGCCAGAGCTCATGAGTCCCACTGTCACACTAAACATATATGATACTGGGACACACACGATTTCCAGTTCAAAAACTCTTGTGGAGGTCCTGCTTCTTACACCCAAGGTGGAGGATACAGCCCACCTTGGTACAGAAATGGAGTGACCGCTGGAGACAAGCTGTCTGGCCTTCCTGAAATGCTGCCTCAGCTAGCAAGGTCTTGCCTGGGTGGTATTTGAAAAAAACATTTTCCCACTCAAACCTGTCTAACAAAATTCAACTTTGGTGAAGAAAAAAAAAACCCAAACCACCAAAATGTTGCTCTAGTTGCCCAGCATCCTGCCTTCTTAATTTGAGATAAAGGTGGGAAATTAAGCAGGCTGTTAGGGAAGAGGCAACAAGTTGCATATGGGTGACAAAAACTGGCAAAAAGGGAGAGGAGTTGTTGGGCGTTTCTTTCCCCTCCTTAAAAAGTTTTTTTTCTTTCTTTCTCTCTTTCTTTCTCTCTCTCCCCTCACCCGCTCTTTCTCTCCTTCTCTCTTTCTCTCTCTTCCCCCTCTCCTCTCCTCTCCTCTCCTCTCCTCTCCTCTCCTCTCCTCTCTCTTTCTTTTCTTTCTTTCTTTTCAACCAGCTTTACATGGAGCTACAGAGCACCACGACAGTGACTTTCCGCAGCATTTTTGCCGTGCCAGGAGCCGCTGGCCCAGCGGGGACAGACCCAGCAGGTTCCCAGCAGCGGAGGCCGGGCCCGGCTCAGCCCCGCGCCTCGGGGACCACGGGCCGGCGACAGCAGGAGGAGCCGCCGCCGTCCTCCATTTTGTCCTTCCGACGGCTGAGGGCGCCAGGGCCCCAAACAAGAGGGGACAACGTTCAGAGGTGCTGGCACAAATAGGCAGGTGTTTACTGCCTCTTTTCATGACGAGTAAATAAATACCTTGTAAAAGCCCAGTCCATTGTACCTGCGCTTTTCCTACTTCATTTTTCCATGACTGTGGGCGACATATAAACTTAGAGCTGGTGCATTTTTTTTTCCAGTCTTTACTTATAACTTGCTGCATTCCTCAAGATGTTTCTCAGGATTACTTTATCAAAATAACTCCCAACCTAGACTCTTCTTATCCCAAGACCTTGCAAGTCTAAAATCAGAAGCGAGAGCTGCTGAGCTTTGTGGAGAGCGAGAGACACGGCCACCTGCGGGGTACCGGCCGCCGCCTCTCTGCAGCCCGGCATATGAGCTCCCAGCAGGCAGGATCCGTTTGAAGGTTAAAAAAAAAACCAAACAGCCCCCAAAAAGTCAATCTTTAGTGCTTCAGCCGCGGCTGTGCGCTGCTCCCAGCCGCAGTCTGCCAGGCTGGGACGGCGTCTCCCTCTAGTGTCTGAACGCGTCCGCGGACCGGCAGCGCCGCCGCCATCTTGGCTCAGGTTTCTCTCTCCCACACTGCCCTCTGCAGCTCCGTTCCTGGGCGTGCCCGCACGAACGAAAGGGCTCAAGCTGAGGAGAAAAAATACAATAAGTAAATAATTTTTTTAAAAAATTATATACATACACGGAGTCCAGAGGGGTCCTTCCAGCCAGGACAGACAGATCAGAGCAGACCCACATAATTTGCCGGGACACCAACACCTCGTGGACCTGGCTGCCTCAGCACCAATACAGGGTCTCTCGCATGCATCTGACAAGAATCTCTCATTTTCTCGTAAAAAGATGCCAACTTCGGGTGGCATGAAGTTATACTGAAGACGATCAATCAGTTTCTGCAAGCACGTCACCAGCCAGATGCGGTTCTGCCCCATGCCAGTGCCCCGTGTTGTGGTACCCCCAGGACAGATGCTGGGTGAGCAGTGAGCTGGGCCAGGAGACACAGGCACAGACACACCTGCCTGCCCCTGCTGTATTTTGCTAAACATATTCTTCAAAGCAATGGATTAGTATATTGCTGCAGTATTCAGTGATGTATTTACTGCTGCAAAGCTCCAGATGCTCTGTAAGCCGCAATAATACAGTTAAGTGGAAAATGAGTCATTTAAAACCATAATGACTATCATAGCATGACTCCACTGACAACAAACTACAATGATAACGCTCCAAGGAGGATGATACACATTCGACAGGGCTGTTGGTCCTGTCTAGCTCTGCCTTCGGGCCAAGTGCCTGCAGCCCCCCCAGTGCTGCTGAAGGGAGCCCAGCGTGAGGCGGCGCAGCTGGCCAGGGTATCGAGGTGCTCCTGCCCTCCCCAGGGCATGCGGCTTCAAGCCACCGTCTCCTCAACACTACGCTCCACTCCACCACCACTGACCCACCTTGCTGCTTGGCTTCGTGAAAACCGCTTTTGTGACTCCCAGGTGAGCAGAGCTGGGCTCCCAGATTGCAGCTGGGAGGAGGCAGGGCCAGCCCGTTCAAAGCAGAGTGCAGTTCTCCTCAGTCACACCGCAGGGGCCCTGGGAGCAGGGCGCGTACAGGGCTGCCACCCTTTCTGAGGGCACTGGGTCCTGGTCGGACACTGGCCAGGCCGTGCCCATGGGGACAAACGAATTTCCAGGTGCTTGCTGTGGCTTGTCTGGGGGGGCAGGCAGGTGTGAGTCCTGGCTTGCTTGTGGGGAGGGAGATGAAGGCTCCACCAGGGCCACTTTGGCCCTCAGTCTGGCTGCCTTGCCATGCCTTGCTGCGGGCTCCTCAGACCTTGCTCAAGGAATTGCCCCTCAAGGCCGGCAGCCCCTCGTGAGAGTCAGCAGAGCTTTTACAGCATCAGGGAAATGTTAGCTCCCTGCCGACGTGGCAAAGGTGACTAGGATAGAAAAGGAAAAAAAACAGGGCCAAGTTTTCTGTGGTCTGAAGCAGACAGCTCTGATGATTTTAAAGAAACCATTTTATGTCCTTAGAAAATTTGGCATGAATTTTTTCCCCATCTCCATATAAAGTGATTCACTTGCTTAGTCCTTGGCTAGTCCTTTCAAAGGCCAGGTAATGGAAAAAACAGACTTATGTCCTCACTAAAGGCTGGGGCTTTGAGGAGCTGACATACACTCACTCATGTCATACATACTATTTGCTGTAGAGAAGCATCTTTTATTCTCTTAACATAAATGACGTGCTTTGTTGCTAGACTGTAGCACCATGCAATTTAAGCCTAACTCTCCAAAATATGATTGCCTTTGTCTAGCTGAATGCTCTGGGTATGGACCACTTCTAGTCCCTCTTATTAAATGCGATAAAGCAAGGTCACTCCTTAGTCAACCTGATCACTGCCTGCCACAGCACCGTTGAGATTGCTGTCATTTATGCAGGGGAACAGGAGAGCTCCTCACACATCAGACTCTCATAAAAATAATTTACAGCTACATTCACCTTGCACGAAACAGCATAGCCATTCCGTCAGCCTACACATATTTCAGTCTCTCTTTAACTACCCTCTTGTGGTATCTCTGAAGAACGACAGCCTTTTCTAACAGGCTAAAATAAATCCAGCTCCAGTTGGCCATTCTAGAATTGAGACAAAACTTTCCTTTTGGAGGGCAAATAGCTGGTTGTTGTTTTAAAGAGTTTTTTTTTAATCAGATGAGCTCCAAATGCATCATGTTTGCCCCAAATACACTCAGGCTCTTCAAAAACAGGGACCACTGAAAATCCCAGGAAGTTTATACTTGTGTTTCCAGTTGTCTTTAAAAGAAGAAAAGTAAAAAAAATTAGTTTCCAAGCTTTTGATGCTAATGCAATCTCTGCTACATTAAAAAAACCCCAACCAAACCAAAAAAACCCACCACAGATTCAATGGAAACTACTTAAGGGTTTTGAAGATGCAAAGCCAAAGATACATTTCATCAACATACAATAATATTGTCTATTTGATAGGTAAAGTCTCTATTTAATCAATTGATTAAGTTCTCACTTAATTATTTTCTTGTCTTGAAACAAAGATGATTGTACTGGGGGTGGATGGCTAGGTTCCTACAGCTAAATGCAAGTTTTTCAGTAGAGAAACATATCATAAACCGAACCAAGAAAAATGCTACACTGAGTGAGTTTCAGTACTGAGCAATAGTGACAATGAAACAAGCCACACTAGGTGGTAAAATACAGCATATCTGCCCTCAATAAGCAGAATGATGGCAGGCCTTATTAACTTGGGTCGATACTGAGGTACTTGAATTATCAATAAATAAGTAAACCCATTCTTTCATGGAGATAATTTTAGCAAATCTAGGAAGTTGACCCCAGGAAGTTCTTAACATGGGTTGGGGTTAAAAGTGCCTTCTAAAGACAAAACAGCAACCCAGAAATTCCTCATCTCTTACCACCACTAACTCTGCAATTTACCCGATTCAGGGTTTCTTTTTTGTTCTCGTGGTGAGTAAGGCAGTAACCTAGTTCCCCTAGGTGACTCCTGGGATGACTCAGGCAGTAGGTGGCTGGTATTACACTGGTGACTCTGAGTTTTGTGTTCCCAGCTGCACTTTTCCCATTTATGAACTGGGGATAATGGTATAGTGAAGTCTGTATTACCAGACCAGCAGAGGAAACATCAAATGCAATGATTGCAATCTATAGGAACGGCCTCAACAGAAAGCAGCAAAAAGGAGAAGTGAGGTTGTATGGTGCCATCATGATTTCATACTTTGCTCCTTGCTGTACTCATCCCTGTGATACTGCGCCTGACGTTGTGTGTGCATTTTGATATATATCAATACATGTGTTTCTATATGCAAACAGTGCACAAATGGGGGGGGGGGGGACACGGACAACTATTCTTTATGACCAGGAAATGTCTTTGTGCTAAAATGATTTTAGTTGCAAGATACCTCTGGAAAAAGAAAGGTGTGTGTCCCCCAACCACGCAGCTGGCAGAAAGGGACTGTGCTGGAAATTGTCTGCCAGATCCACGATAAGCACTTAGAGGCCTTGCCAGCTGGGAACTTCCACCTTGCCTGTGGCCACAAGCAGTCTAAGCCCCTCCAGATGAAGACAGGGTGCAGAGACAATGGAGTCTGCCCTTAACTGCAGCTTTGTTTCTTCTTGGCTAGCAAAAATCTGGAGTCTTTTATAGTGGTTACCATGGCCAATCACTGAGGCCTTCAGTTTTCACTCTGGTCTCTAGTACTATCGAAGGTTTTTTGTATTATAGCAACTCTCAGAAATGCTCACCTACCCCAGTCACGGCACCAACACAGTGCAATCACGTAGTAAGAGATGGACTGTGTCCCAAAGAGCTTCACATAAAGAATGGCTAGGATTGGTACTTTACAGTGCAAAGGAAGGAAGGAAGATCTGACAAGACTGTAAAATCAACAAGGGAGGAGGTAGTCCCACCACTCATTTGCATGTACTTCTCTGAACCAGCTATGTTAAAGGCTAGTCTGCATCTGGAGTTAAGGAAGAGTCATCTTCAAAAGGCAATTCAGACCATCTAAGTTGGGATCCTGCTCCAAATCGCCTTCTGGAGCTATGGATGAGTATGCCTCCAAGATGGCTGCTGGAGTCCAAAGAAGCAAGTTGGTTTATCCAGGTGAGACTTAACTGAGTCACCGTGGGAGTAACAAAACCCTCTATCATTTGAGTCTTTGCTCATTGTTTGAACCACAGCTCGCTCTTCTTTCTTGCGAGAAACAAAAGCAGTAAGCCAAGTAGCTCCTCTGTAAATGGAATATAATCAGTGGTCTGTTACCTTGTTCCAGTGCCCCAGGTGGCTTTCAGCAGAGGTCACCTGCACATGTGAAGCAGTAGTTAGAGTTCAAATTATCCAGATTCATGCTAAATATTTACTTAACAAGGCACAGCCACAGCAAATGAAAATACTTTCAGTAAAATGCTCCGCGACCTCCATTTGTCTGGCTTCCAGTCTAGCAAGGACTACAAATTTTCATGAACTCATACAGGCAACGGTAAAAAGGAACAAAAATATACAGTGTCTATGGCTCTCGGAAAAATTTGTCTGAAGTATATATTGCTGCCTATAATAGATGTAGCTATCATAAGCCATGAAAGAGAACATGACTGGCAAAAAAGCCAGGAGAGTATCAGTAAGGTATGACTAGCAGAAAACCAGGTTAGAGCTAGGTATTTAGTAAGGAAAAACAAAGATGACAATATAGAAAGTTGAAAAAGACGGGACAAAGCATGGCAGAAAATGAATGTTGTACCAGGGAACAAAATGTTACGACTGCTTTCAAAGAGTCACTTCCTATACACTGCTTTAGTTGGCACCTCAACTGGTGATAGGAAGTTGCTAAGTAGAAAACTAGTTGGAGTGTGGGTAGGTGGGAACATTAAAGCATAAAGAAAAGGTCCTGGGTGTTGTAAGCATAGTAGCTCAGGGTGTTCCATGATCCCAGTCTCTCACACCCTACAGAATAATCCCCCTATGACTCATTTCATTCCTACAGGTGGTATTTGGCATGGTCTTTAAACAAACTTCATTTCTTAAATACCAGTGATTCAAAAATAGAAGATTTAAGACAAACGTCTTGAATGGAAAACCCTGCTAAAAAGATTGTCTATACCTGCAAGCTAATGTCCCTATATGAAACTTTTGAAAAGCAATGAATGCATCTGAAAAAGTTTAAAAGCATTAAAAATCCTGTTTCATCTCTTACTATACCTTTCAGGCATATTCCTCTGAGCATTACCACTCTTACAAGAAGACCTGACACCCGAATCTTCAAAGGCATATAGCCACTTAAATTGTATTGAATTCACAGGGAGTGAAATGCCTCAATGCTTTCTGGGACTCTGGGAGTGAGGGTTCATTGGCTTGATTGGGAATTAAGGACCATCAGCAGGAGTATGCTCAGCACCTGGGAGGACAAGGATCATAGTCTGTACAATTAGATACCACATTTCTTCCCCCTGAAGACACTGACAAAGCTGTTAGGACTCCTATTACAATGCTGTGAGATGAGCCTGGAAGATGATGCTCTCATTAGACCCTCTCTCATGGGGCCCCTCACACTGTATCTGTGCAAGCTTGCTCCAATAGTTTTCATCCTCCTACGGCCATCTGTAACTGGTTTCCTTCTGAAACTGGGAAGGTTTTTTAATGATGTGCATCCAGAAGACCGAGATACAGGTTCCTCGCAGAAAAGAGAGAAAAGCTCTTTTTGCACATCATGCTACTATTGTACATTCTGCACAGCTTACACAAAACTGGATTTTAAAAAAGACACAGGGCTATTCTTTTCTCTTAGTTACATGGTAGAAATTCAGGGAAATTTCACTTTCATCAGATTTACATGGGAGAAAGAGTAGAACACAGACAAAGTGCTACAGGGCTGAAGAGAGAAACAAAACCAACTTGAATATATGGCTGCATACATTTAATTGCTTACCAAAACAACTGGCAATTATTGAGGGAGAAGAAAGATTTCCCAAGTTGAGCTCAAGAAAGCAAATGGTGTCACAAGTTACCTCTGCCAAAGTCACTTGGATAAAGGTTTTGAAGTGTTTGCAACAAGCTTGTAAAAAAAAACCCCTGAACTAAAAAAATGCTCCTGGAAATCACGTATCATGAGCAGCTACTTTTTTTTTCTTTTTTAAAAAAAGAACACCACAAAAGCTGTACTATGAAGAACTAAACAATTGGCAAGAAATTGGACATACTTATGTACACATTGTTCACAGTAAGTGATAGCCGTATCTTTAGCTGATGAAAACTGGTAAAATGCCATTGGCTTGTGTGGAACTGCACAAATTCACAAAATGGCTCACGTACATCCACATACTTGAAGTATGGGACTATCCTGAAAGACCAATTGGTTAGTTAATTAAAAGCTCATGCAGGTAGAGTGTTACTATATTATAAAGAATCTGGACAAGCCAAGGATCTGGTCTCCTTTTTGTTCCTTTTTTCCTGATTACTATTATAATTTGAGTAAGATGGCTTACAAAACCTTGCCATTTCCTTTACATTTTTAATAGCTATTTTTTCTGAACAAATACCCACTCTTGGGAAAAAGTATTTCTTCCCCATATCAATGATGGGGTACTCCACACAAAGAAGCACCTAGCAGTTTAGTTCACATTTTTTAATAACATGGCACAATTTACATTACACAAGTCTTCGCTGATGAGGAAACATGCTGAAGATTGAGAGCCGCTTCACTTTTCTTTTCACATAGGATCTAGAAAGGACTTTATTACATACAGGATAAACAGCAAAAAGGTTCGTATATAACAATCTCTTTACAATACTGAAAGCTACCACTACGGTTCCAGTGTACATATTCTTCAGGGTTGGGGTTTTTTTGTATTTTTCCTTTTGTTCTTAAAAAAAAAACCACTGCACAACATCTGGAGTTCACAAAATCTGAAGCTCACAACTAAACCTTCAGTTGACTACTAAAATAGATCTCTGATCATTAGAAACAACTGTCTGTAGTTAACTTTTTTCTTTTTTTTTTTTTGCCAAAACAGGATAACAACTTCAGATAGCACTTTAATACACTAGAAGACCAATGGAACTAATTTTATTTCATACATATATTTTACAGTCCAGTAGACAAGATATTGAATTCTCTCTGATAAAGTCATATTCTCTCCAAATATTTAGACAAGAAACTTAACGCATTATAAAAAAGTGTGTCATGAAAAGACAGATTTCGGAAGATTGATGCATATTTTTAAAAAGGATCATGTTCTTCATGTTATTTCATGTCTTCTATGATTAGGGAACAACAAGGCTGACCTGTTAACTAGTCACAGACTTTATTACCAACTGAAATACAATAAATTGCATTATGAAATCTGCATTGGAGTTCATTATTTAAACTACTGATCCACAGTGAAAACATATCCATCATTTAGAAAAGTATTAACTTTCTTGTAGGATTTGTTTCAATGTAGCTAAAAATCACTTAACAAAAAAAAAAAAAGTGTGTGTACAGAAAAAAATGACACACTGGCAATAAAACCAGACATGAATGGCTACAAGCAGATGTTCTTCCAAAAATAAATTTGACACGTTAAGTGATGAAAGTTCTGGAAAATATCCAGCATTTGAGTATTACTCTGTTTAACCCAGATTAATGTGACTGAAAACCAATCTGTCATGAGTACAGTATCAGTGATTACAGATCGCTAACCCTGATGCGTTCTAAGGAATACATGAGCTACAGTAACATCAGCATCTTGATGCAGGGGTTCGGACAGAAAACTACACTTCTAATGGGCTGTTTCTTCATCAAAACAAGCAAGGGAAATAGGTTTCTATTATAGATGAGCTTGTTCAGGGAAAATATGACTTTAATTATGTTGTGTGTTGAAAAGGCTCCTTTGAGTTATAAAGGCTTTTGTGAAAAGCCTTAAAATTCATTGCATAGTTGAAGGGGTTTAGCTGTCTATAACAATATATGTAACACAGCATAAGCAGACTGTGTTGATCAATATTAAGTTTGCAAATAGCACAGTTTAAGAAGTATTAATGTATTATGTTACTTAATTTTATCTATTTACATTTGTACAAAGTAAAGCTTTCATCTTACCCTTTTTGCATATATGAACCATTAACCCATGAAGCAATCTTTTTACATAAATATCTACAATTGTCTTCACTTCTGGTCTGAAAGAGCTTTGTGTGGTTGACATTGGTGGTGGTTTGTTTCTAGTCAAATCATTCAGATTATTGTCTTGTTCTTCAGTTCAAATTTTGAAATTTTTAAACTAGAAATAAAATAGAGTAGGAGACACGAGGAACATATGGACTTGGCTAAAAGGTCTGGAAAATTTCAACATATAATATACAAAAAACCCATTTCAAAATCTTTGCACTCAGGTCTATACATATTGTACAGTGGGTCACATCTCCAGTCTGTATCAATGACTAGTAAGAAGGTCTTTATATTATGTTCATTTACAACGTTCTGTCCCTCTTCCTCTGGATTTTATTTAGTCTCACTCTGCTTATCGAGCTTCAATGTCCTTGAGGGTGTGAGAAGGAGGCCTCTCTCTCATCTCTGCTGACAGAGGAGTAGTCCTTCTGGGAGACCCAGGCCGAGGTCCCAGAGTAGAAATAAGAGGTGGAGGGGCACTGAGAGCTGCTGTGGGGGGAGTTTTATTGAGGATGCCATTTTGGTGTCCCGTCGGGGGACTGACTCTGGGGTAGTGCATGCTAGGAAGTCCTGGTGTGATTAGGCTTGGGTGAGGCAGGTGCCCATCCAAGGTGGCAGGGTGAACTGAGTGCAGGCGTGCATGTTCATAGTCCTCTCTGAGCATGTGCAACCGCTCCCTGTCATCCAAGTGGTTGCCCCTCTCATGTTCACGTCGAGGGTCAACAGAGAGAGGGTGGTGGTGATGGTGGTGGTGATTGTAGTCGTGAGGTTCCCGATCCCTGAATGACCTGTCTGCTTCATATAATCTTGGCGTAGAAAGACGATGAAGGGGGTCATTTCTTAGCAAAAAGTCTCTGCCCAGGGGGTCTCTCCGATGAATATCTAGCTCTCTGTATGGATCTCTTAAGGGATCTCTCATTGGATCCCAGTGGAAAGAAGGATAGGGGAAACGTTCTCCGCCAGGAATTGGGCTAATTCCCATAAAAGGGGTCATCATGCGAGTCCTATCCAGGCCACTGATGCTGTTCATGTGATGTATACCTGTTACACCTACAGTCATGGGCATAGACACTAAAGGACTTGGATGGACGTTAGATGTAGATATTGGTGGTGGCTGATCAGATGACCTATGAGTCTGAGGTCCCTCAGGTTGAACATCATGGTCTTCCTTTCGCTCCTCCTTCACTTTGACTTCATTGCTTTTCTTCGGATTATCGTATGCCGGCTCGTTCTTCCTCTCGGCCTCACGGTTTGAAGTACTATTAGGCCTGGTGCTCTCCACAACGGGGGGCCTAGCATAGGGTGAAGGAACCCTGGGCATTTGCTTAGACTCTTCCACCACTCGGCTTTCATGGCTCAGGCCTTCTTTCTCTGAAATATAGTTGTCCTTCACCTTGTGCTCTTCAACATTAATTTCCTTCCGAGATTCGGAGTGATCCCTCTCTCGTTCTTTGGGTTTCTCTTTTTCTCGAACCTCGGGATTCAGATGGCTCCTGATCTGCTCATTTGAGCTGCGATTATGTCCGAGGGAGTTTACTGGATGGATAGGTGCTGGCGAAGGATGGCTGGAGTGTCTTTTCTCAATGCTCTCCCTAGAAGAAAGAGAAGTGTAAAAATGAAGGCATGAGAAACTCTGCAAATAAAACAAAGCATCTAGGGTGTCTGACTTTATACTCGTTGCTTTGCAGAAAGCTAGTAACATGCATCATTAAATGCACTGTTCCTTTTGCACACCCAAAACACCAGAAGAACATCCCATTTCTAAACTAGGCCTATTCTATTATCTCAATGCAGAAGAAGATCCCTGAAGCTGCTTTGTGAATGATCTGATTGAGATTTCAAACACTGAAGTCCATAGAAGGCTCCCAACGGAATCTAGCTTTTGTATACATATTTCTAAGACAACAGCCTTAATTGTTTGCAAAGAAGAGAGAAAAATAAAAACATACTAATATCATCCAAAAAAAGTGAGGCAAGTAAATCCGAAGTACATGGTTAATAGTATTTTACCTGCTTCTGCTATTAAGAATACATTTGGGAAAGTAGATGACATTTTGTTCAACTAACTTTTAAAAACATTTCTAGACCTATGTATGTTCCTAATTTCTTATCTCTATTCATTCTTCTAGCTTTTCAATTTACGTCTCACAATTCAATTTACTTCTTAAAACTGAAAACAAAAACTTCCTCTCAAGACACCAGTACTGATGGTGACAATCCACCTCTCTGAACAGAGGCAATTCTCTAAGTGTGCAATGACCCTCAGTGCAAAAGTGTTTTAATAGAAGTAGCCATCACGCAGAGATTATGTGTTGACTTCCTCAGCAGAGATCAGTCTACCCTACATGCCTGTCATTCAGGCTAGCTCTGAAAACATACTCTCTCTGGAGTCAGTAGCTCTTCAGATCACCAACCTTTTCCCATTTCTAGGGTAGAGCAAGCAGAGCAGGGACAGGGCCAATGCATCTCCCTGCCAATGCTAGGAAGTCTCAAAATACTGTGAATTCATTCCATCTTTCAAACCTATTTATGTTGCAGTGGACAAAAACCTAAATATGTGAATGGATTCTGTACCAATTATTTTCTGGAAACAGTGTTGAGCAGGAGTTGTTATGGGCAACACTAAGTGAAGAAGCTTTCCTATTTGAAATGAATCAAATTCCTAAGGTAAATCTAATTCCTCAGTTCCAATGATTTTAACCTCTCACTAATTTCAATTGATCTCTGAGTTGGAGTCTCTCCACAAAGACAGCTCCAGATATTCAGTGTTGGACACGTGCTGTTTGCTGAGCATGGAAATTCTGTTCCATGCGGGGTGACAGACAACGTGCTGTTAAAGGCAAAAGTGAGGGATAAGCAGTGAGGCCCTCTGAAGTCCCAACCAGCTCCAGTTTACATGGTTTCTCTTTGGGTGCTGCAGCCTCTGCTTAGCAATGTGTAACTCAGATGAGGACAGGAGGTTGAAGCTCACTCTGGACAAGATGACAATACTGGCTGGCTGAAGGGCAACTCGGAGGGCAACTTTGAAGTGGACGCTTGCTTCTTCACCTATACAATTTCTGCTACCTATGTTTTTGCTGAGCCGAACTGTGTAAGATTTTTACCTGTAGGTACTTTTGGACGGTGAAACTGCAGCAACTGCAGAAAAAATATCTGTGAAAAGGCAACTCTCATTATTATACTCTCACCAGATGCATCTTTTGCTGTGTCTAGACTGAATTGTTGAAAATGTCATTTTATGGGCCATGTCTGAGACCTCCGAGAGTCCAGAATACGACTGTTAGAAAACATTTGTAAGATGGAGCATTTGATACCAGAACTGCCTAGTCTGCACTGACTACCAATTAACTCCTTGGTATCAGGTTCTGCTTTGATTGACTATGCTCTAAACAGTCTGGAAATTGTGTCCTGGCTCTAATTTCCCTCTTACTTTCCACCAACAGTTGAGGCATTTGATTTAACAGCTTCCAGATTTGGACGCAGTGAGACCAAGTCAAGGCACTCCAATGAAGGCTTCTCAATGTGAAGACTCGATTCTTTTACTTTGCTGGAAAGCACTGGCTTGGGGACTCTGTAATACCTAGTCTTTTATTTATTTTGCTCATGGGACTAGTTCAGAGGGCACCCTTAATTGTTTTATTTCACTAGCAGAGCTCATTGAGTCCTTTTGCTGATATTTAATCAATTTTCTGTGTAATTGATGTATTTGAAATTGTGCATAAAATTTAGAGAAAATAACAGGCATTTTCTGTAACTAAAGAAAAATATATGTGCAACCAAAATAACATATTCCTTTGCCAATTTCATCCTATTCAGTTACAGTGATGGTATTATCTCAAGAGGCTATTGATTATATAGCACACTTAAGTGAACTACATGTAGTTCAGTGGTCAGAGAGGGAATAATTTTTTATCCTCAGATGTGTCAAGGGCTCCCTTAGGTTAATAATATGGGAACGTCTCTAAGACTCTATGTCTCCAAAAAGAAGAAACTTAAGATCATGTTCTCAAATGACCTTATTACTAAATAAGGTATGTTTTGAGGCTGTATGCTACACTTGCTGCACTGAAAGATACTGAGTATCTTACGCCGCGTACTTTGCCTCATTTATGTTGATAAAAAGATCAATAAATTCTTGGGAGGGGAGGTTGAATACTTTAGGATTACGTACACTTAAATGTCATTACGAGAACGGAATTGCTCAGTGACATCTTTTAAACAAAATACCACTGAGAAGGAACAAATTGTATTTTTCACAATAGCTATTTTTACTGATTTTTTCCTAATGCTGGGCTGCAGTAAGAGAGTCCTTAAACAAAAAAACCTCCACAACTGCAAATGATGTTCCAGGAGAAAGCGGGGACTGTATCAGGACATTGCAGTGAAACTCCCAAGCCAGCTCTGCACCTAGGAAAGGTTCACAGATTATAGTTTCATACTATCTAAGCTACCTTGAGGCATTTACCTTATCTCCATCTATCTGGGAGGGGACTGCGGTACACTGGCCATACAGCTTATCCAAGGAGAGCGACCAGTGATTCATTGCACCCCACTCTAACACTGATCCTAGATGGGGGAGAGCCAGGCTAAGAGGTACCTCTGAGGTACCTTTCCACTGATAACAGCAGAAATCTAGATTAATGCTTTTGGCTAGATGGCCCATTTGTGGGCCAATAAAGTTAGACCCTTGATGACAGGATGATTTTGAGGTGAAATCATACCTCTGGGTGTGATTCTCAGTTCTTCCTGTTTGGGCAAATTGGCTTAAAATAGGTAACAGAGATTGGGACCTCAGCTAGAAAGCAGGGCTACATGCTCACCCTGCTGGGTGCCACTGAAGATAAAAGAATAGGTATCACAAAAAACAAGCTCACAAACTACTCCAGACATTATCTACATAGGGAGCACGTCTCCAGGAAGGGATTCTCAGCGTCTTCTCATACAGGCAACAGTGTGAGCATGCTGCAAAGTAGAACTCTTCAAAACCACGCAGATGGATGTACAGCAACACTAAATCAGCAAAAACATTATTGTACTAAACTGGTAGCCATAATTGTGCAGAAGTATGAAGTATGAATGACGCTTACTTTTAAGCTCTCAAATTACTGAAAATAAATATGTTCTGAGCTATGATATGGAGTTCAGGCAATGCCAAAGCAGCTTGCAAGGAATGTATTTCTGAAAGGGATTTTCTTCAGCAGGAACACTTCATAAGAAAACAACAAAACAGCAACTGAAATAAACACATCATTCTAAAGACTACCCATATCATTAGTAACTAAAATGCTTTGCCATTCAAGCCAGTAAAGTTACTCACATGCTTAAGCATTTTGCAGGACAGAATCCCCAATTTGTAACAGCAATTTATTTTGAAGCATTAACACCAGACATGAAAATAATGAAGCTATGCTACCAAACAGAAAATATTCCAAATGGAAAATGTAGGTGAAAAGATCTGTAGTTTGACTTGCTCTTCACATTTTACAACATAGAAAAGCTCTTAAATGTATTTTTAGAATATCTAATGTGTTAGCATAACTTCTTTTAGAAAAGGCTACTAATGCGTATATTTGGGTTAGTGACAGAGAAGTCAGAAAAGCACATCTCCTAAATATTCTTTTATGTTAAAAAATTAGAAACAAATAGCCATTATGTAGTAATGTGCAAACTTAACAGGAAAGCCATTAAGCCGCAACTGAAAAAGCTGAAATCAGCCTCTCTACGTTTTTCAAGGAAGGCATGACACTTGCTGAATGGCAAATTCTTATAATTTGGTACTTAAATGTTAAGAGGAATTGTTACTGAGTTAACTGTATAATGGGAACAGTCCTGACAAAAAAAATATGACCAGGTTTTACTTTCCATTAACCCTTCCCAGCCTGGACATGTTAGCGTGCAAGTCCATGTAAAACACTGAATAAAAACTGTGCTTGAAGGTGTGTAACAGCAGTGCATGTGTGTGTGTGTGTTTTTGAGGGGCATTAAGGTTCATTTAATGAACTGCTTGCACTGAAACTTACTGTGATACTGGAACATGACATACCCAGTGCATTTGACAGTGTTACCATTTTACAACTTTATCAGTGGTCCCCCTGGTCAGCCTATTTTTGAAGATGGAGGTAGCGTTACTTGTTTTGCAGACAAGGTCCGATTTACAAAGTTATTTAAGTATTTGAAGGTGCAGATACGCGTCTGATGGACTTTATAATCCTTTTTTTCATCCTGTCAGGCACCTATCTACACGTGAAGTCTTCAAAAGACCTATGACAATGTGACCCACAAGGTAACAGAGTGTGTGGCTCTGATTCTTTTCTCACTTGACACTGCCTGAACTCTGCTGCAGCAAAGCTCCTTTAATGAAGTGCGGCACAAGTGAGAAGAGAAACAGATACAGCAGGAAACACCTGAGTTAGAAACCTGCATCTTCCGTAGTGCCTCGCGTCGTAGGCAGCAATGCTGTCAGCTCTCCAGGTGTCCCTCTGCTGAAGCTCTGGTTTAACAATGTGCCAGGCTGGGAAGGGTTAAAAGCGGAACAGAGCCCCAAGCTTTGAACTAGACAATTCTTGGAAGTGTTCTTTCGTACCTTTCTTTGTCATCTTTACTAACAGATGAGTCTCGTTTATCTACATCTCTATCTCTGTCATGAGCTGCAGCAGATGAACTGCGCTCCAGCTCTCCTGGCTTCAGCCAGGGCGGAGGGGTCGGGAACGAAGGAGGAGTTCGGTGCAGTCGGTTCCAGGGCTCGTGAGGGTTGCTAAAGCTCTGCATACTGGGGCCATCCTTGTGGCCGAACATTGAGTTGGGTGCTGAAATGGTGAAGTGGAAAACAAAAAGGTTTAAGAAAAAGGTATGCTCTAGTGAAGGTACTTACCAAAAAAACTTTTACAGCACTCAGAGTTAAAATGAATACATATTATTGGGAGCTGGAAAAGGAAAGGAAATTAACAGAGATTCATTAGAGGGTCTCATTCCTAAAAATGGGCAGGCATCTGACAGCTGTTTTAATTGGAAAAGGAAATGCTGTGGATAAAATTGACAGGGGATGACGTAGTAAGATAAAAGTGACAATGATCCTTATTCCAAGTATTTTGGAGACATCAGAAAATGACCATTATATGGACTACAAATAATGGAACTTGTTGCATTTGATCCTGAACCAAACTAAAATAATATGTGACCAGAATCATGCTAGATTTGAAGTATGGAGAAAGAAAGTGATTTTTAAAAGGATGATCTTTTGTGACTGGCCGAATCTAGAGAAATGTTGATGATCCTGGACAAATAAATGCAGGTTAGTGATCTTTTCCAGGCACATGTCCTGGATTACTGGTGAGAAAGGAAAAAAAAAAATGTTCCCATCCACAGCTAAGGATGCTGCACACATTAAATATTTTTGCACATGCAACAAAACCATGAGAAATTTCACAAACTCCTTAGGCTCATAGGTTCTATATTCTTTTTTTTTTTTGTACTCAACGACGTAATGGTGACATTTAGCACTATGTTGAACCCAAACTGTTAAGTAACTACTAGAAAATGATTTACTGATGAATGCTGTTATTTAGAAGAAAAAGATGGCTTTTCTAATTCCCATCTCTTAGTGGTATGTGGTCTAAGCAACTGGTAAAAAAAAGACAGCAAATAGTCACCATCACTCAATATCCTGAATTACACAGCAAACAAGAATTCACAAAGAGGTTACTCACTAACTGTCGGGTTCCCGAGTCCCCCGAAGGCATTACTACCCACTGCAGTGAGACCGCTGAAGGAAGCCGGTCGATTGAAAGGCTCTGCAAACCAACAGAAACAGCTGAAGCTCACTGGCACGTTTGTAATTATGATAAGGCATTAGCATGTTATCCAACTGCATTACGTCTGCATGAAAGCTCAGTCCATGCCCATCAGTAGTTGAACATCATCCTTCCACAACACAGCAGTGATTGTGAGGGGGTGGGACATAAAAAAGCATGTATTTTTTTCAATGACAATGTGCATGGCATCCCCTTACTAGAAAAACTTCTTCAAAGAAAAACAAGACGTTAAAATGTACATGGTATTGAGGCCTGTACTTCAGCATAAGTAGCTACTTCACTTAAAACCTGCAAACATCTCCATTTTTATTTCCTTTTATTCCCTTCCAATTCAATTCCACGGTCTTTCTCAGGAAATGCAAGACTATTATTAACTCTGGCAACTGTGCTCCAAACACCTTCAGGCCATGTCTCCTAAACCATAGCCAGGATACAAATAGAATGTCCTATTATGCTGATATGTCATGCTGACCTGAACATTTTGTAATTCTCTTGATATTTATTGCTAATACTATACGAAAAACTAGTGTGGACTGAAAAATATTGGAATAATTTTTTTTAGTAGTTAATGCATACAGGGTACAGGTAAGTCATATGAATGAAGCAAATTCTCTTCTCACTTTATTTTGGAGAAGTCTAACAGTTTTGATGAAACTACTTCTGATAAATATGAGCACGGAGAAAAGGAAGATCAAACCTAGCATTTTCTATAGGCAGCTAAGTGCAGAACGACAAACCTACATTCTGAGTCTGCTGTATCAGTTTGGTGACCCTCCCAAATCCTTCCCTGTGCAAAATAAAATGCCAATTTAGAGTATTGATCTTGGATGCTCCCATAGCCAGCAGACCACCTTATTATAACACCAGTAAGTCAGAAGGGAAATAACATTCAGTAACTCAAGTGGTTCAATTTTTAAATGCATATTCACTAATTTTCACTAACAGACACATTGAGGCCAGATCACAAGATTTTACGGATATCTTTCCCACTCACTTAAACGGAAAAGCAGATGTCTAAGTAGGAGTTAGGAAAAAAATCACCTCTATGAATCGAAGCTTTAACCTTAAGGCATTTTTTTGAGCGGTTATAAACATGACTACAGTGAAACTTAAGCAGTCATGTCACTCCACTCCTCTAATGTCCAGACTGTTTTCAGACATATTTCAAAACATGCTGTCAGTGATACTATTAGGTATATTTAGAACTGCTACTTGAGTAATGGCTAAAATCAAATGGCTAAAATGTGCAATTTGTAAAGGTTAAGTAGGCAGGGTACTCAAAGAGTCTCCACGTGGGAAACCCTTAATAGTCTCAACGGTCAGTGTGTGTTACTTCTGAGTTATATTCACCATAAGTTAGTTGGAGAGAGAACATACCTAAGTGAGCAGCTGGGTTGAGAAAGTTGCTGTGGTGAGGTGGTGGGCCAAAAGGGGTGCCAGCTGGATGACCCCCACCTGCCAAAACAAAGTAAAAGGGGTGAATTCCTAGCAAAAGCTCGCAAAGGGACTCACTGTGCTCTGGGCTTGACTATCATTTCTTAAATGGCAGCTCATGTGAGCAGAGATTGCTGTTCACTGGGTGGGGGCTCTCAGGTCAGGATCCTATGCAAACAGCAGCTGCTTTTCTAAACAGAAATCCCCTGTTAGAGTATAAGGGGGTAGGGGGGAATGTTTCAGTAGAGAAAAAAAAAAAAAGAGCATGTGAAATACAGCTTATTTCCAACCTGTTACCTCCATGTTGTGTTGGACATCACTCTGTGAAGAAATGTTCCTCCGTTTACTACCTGTATGGCATTTCAGCAGGTTGGGCTTTTTTAAAAGCATACAGAATAATGTTAAAATATTTATCAAATAGCCTAATAGCCCCTGGCATGTCTTGCAGAGAGTTCATAAGCCAAAGCACATGGGAAATGTCCTTTTAACATGGCAAGGATTACCATTTTAATGAGCATGCCACAAGAAGGAGATTTCACTTCTCAGTACTCACTGGCTGTGGAGAAGAGAGTCGAGGGCCGGGCCAGGTCATGGGGGTGGTGGATGGCTCCAAAAAGGCTGGGGCCTGGTGGCCTGCTCAGAAATTCAGGTTTCAGGCCAAAGTCCAGCTTGTGCGGATCAGATTGCATCTGTTTCTGAAATGTAAAAGAGGATTTGGAAGAGACTGTCCTAAAAGATAGCAGTAAAAGGCACTTTCAGAATGATGTGGGTATAGCAATTTATTCATACTAACTGATGTTTTAACAAGAACATTACTTTTTGGGACCCCGAGCATAGGTGCACAGCTGTTTTCCTGGAAGGGGGATCTAAGGCAGAGAGAGAAAATCTCAGGCTCCCAATGCACATTTCCCGCAAATTTCAACAGTGTTTTCACATATGCTCACATTCATCGCTCTGGAGCAAAGCATTTCAGCACAGACCTGACTTAAAGAACAAACATAAAAATCTTTGAAGAGGCCTCAGACACTTGCTTAGCTGTAAGAATAGGTCTGTCTTAAAAGAATAAAAACAAAGCTGAAGAGAAATGTTAGTCTGGACCTGATCCCAGGTGGGCAGGCGTGTTAAGAGCTGGGAGAAAGCATCAGCTGTAAGAGGCACAACTGCCAGCTGACCCTCTTCCCACTGCAGGAATCCCTTGCCAGACAGTACGGCAGAGACAAGTCAATGGACACCAGAACCATTAATTTTAAATTTGAAGCTGCAATCAAGAAACACTTGATGCAGTATACCTTTCAGTGCCTCTCAGACTGCAACTGAGCAAGCTAGGGGCTAAAATGAATCAAATTACAGATGAAGTGTATTGGAGTCTAAAGAACTGAAGTCCCAGTTTAGCCTCTTGCACTCCGGATTCAAAGCACTGTATGTCACTGTCTGTATATGTATGGTATTAGATTGAGCAGGCTTTATTTTTTAGGGTAAATGTGCTGAGGTAGCTGTATGGTAAATGATAAGTGGATGACGGGTGGGCTCTTCTTTGTGCCATGTACTCATTTTAGTGGTCCCTAATTCAATAGTTTTACAGAATGAAGAGGAAAACCAAATTCCCAATTACTTGTGCTGCCAGGACTCCCTAAACACAGATTGCTGATTAATTGTGCAGGTCAGCTGAAAGGATTTACAAATGTGTAACACTGAACCAGTAGATCTTAACAGTAATTCTGGAGCATGTTATGCTTTATAAATCAGTATTTAATACTGTGCCAGCTCAGAGTACAGACTATTACAATGATATAAATATGCATATTAGAAAGTTATGACCAAGTTAATGTGCGTGCCTAGTAGCTGTTTTTCAAGTGCTAGTAACATGTCTATGTAGCTATGAGACCAAAAAAAAAGCAAAAAAAAGGCGGCTTTATCAATGTTTTGAGATAATGGCCTGCAAAAATATTGAAATGGAAAAGATGGCCAAGTTAAGGTCATGTCTTTTAAGGAAGTAACGCTGTAGTGCTTTAATAATTAAAAAAAGTTCAGAAAATTCAAATGCCTCAGTTGAAGCCTGTGTGCCAGATTTTTATGCTGTGAACTCTTTTTATTCTTCTTTTTAACAACCAAGTTATAGACCTCTGACAGGCATTACTCAGAATAGCAAAAGCTGGCTGAAACTTTAATTGCAGCCGAATGAACTGTGCTCTTCTAAATAACGAAAAAATCCCCTGTCTGAAGAGGAACAGGAGCGTCATGGACGTGTTAAAAGATTTTTCAATGTGTTGGTTTACCTTAAAATAGTACCAAAGAAAAATAATCAGATTTATTTTATCCCCGGTTGCTGCTCAGGAGAGCACCCCTCTTGATGATAATCCTTGCAAATGTATTTCAAGTCCAGCAAATGTGTAACACCTTAACTCAGGGCCCACTAAAATCAATATAAATGTCTGCACTAATTTCATGGCATGTTAGGTTGGGCCGTAAGGCCTTTCCTAAAAGAGAGATGGCCAATTACGGAGCATAAATTCTCTCTTGAATCCAGGCCAGTAAAGCACTGGTCAGTCTAAGACGGAGTGTAAAATTGCTTTGTGCCCAGAGCTGGTACGCAACCCTGGCTTCATCTGAGGAATTCCCCGGGTGTGCAGACAGGTTACACAGGTCTGAACTGTGTCTTGGTGCAGACATATAGGCAGGCAAACAGCATCCACAGCTGCATGCAATTTTTCCTGGGGTCAGGAAGGTTGTGTGTTAAAAGTTTCGTATCTTGCCTGCTTCTTCAGTGTCTGCTGTTGCCCTCTGCAAGCAATTACTAGCGGGCCAGATAGTTACCAATTCTTCCATACTTCACAAGCAGTCTGGTGGCACTGCATGCAACTTGAAATCTCTGAGCAAATATATTTTATTCCCTGCTCTACAGTGAGGCAGCATCTTCAGCTTGTGCAGAAGAAAAGGCACCTTCACAACCTTGGGCTAGAAGGAGAAATCATTCTGTATGAGCCTTCAGCCAGAGATTTCACACTTTGTGGTCCCATGTGGGAGTCTGACAGCCCACGGGGACATAAACCAACTTGCCTTACTGACTGTAGACCATAACTAATTTTTTGACTGAACTGAGATAATGAAATACATTTCCCAGTTATTCCTGAAATCATCATCATGCACAGCCTCAAAAAATCAAGTAACATCCTTTCCTGTACTTCTGGGCTTTATTCCTGTTTTTTAACATGGAAGATGGAAAAGTATTAGGTAAAAGAAATAGCTGCATGAAAATGGCATTTACTATGAGTTATAAATGCACCAGTATGACCTCTCTCTGAATATCAAATCAAGGAAGATTCAAAGGACATAGATAGCATGGGAATAATAATTTCATTTCAAGAAAATACCTTTTCAATAAAATAAAAAAAAGGACATATAACTCTCTAGATCTATAATCTTGTCTTTTTTGATAATGGGAAGATGAATGAAGATCACTAGCAGGGGAAACATAAGGAAGCAGAGAAAAGAGATATGTCTACTGCAGCAAATTAACCTGTCAACCTTGTTTAAAAGGGTTATTTTTAAACTCTATTAGCTGCAGGTTTTAGTAGCTGTTCAACATCTTCATATTCTTATAGCACTACCTTATACAATTCAGTTGCATACGCAGACTGCAAAGTCCCATGGACTCCTTGTTAATTTTACTTTCTAACACAAGCTATTGGCTCCTGAAGTACCAGTATGAACAGGAAAGAACACCAACGTTTCCTGACTTACTGAAAGGCTTCAGGAGCCACAGAGAATTTTTCAGTAAGAAGTACAGTGAAAATATTATAAAGGGAAAGAAACCTTCTTCACAGAGTCCATGTGCAATGAAAATACACTTAAAGTAAGAATGGAAATACTCTTAACTATTAAATGAATAAATCATTTGTTTTTCTCTGACATCTGTTTCAGGAGAGCAGAAACTGGCCACAGCCCTTACCCTTGAAGTCTCAAAGCACGTATAACAAAGAAAAGATTTCCACCCCCATACCTTCAGTGCAATGAGACAGTGTCTGGATAACATTACTTCATCTGAGCGGCTGTGTCTGCCTGACCAGCCCAGACACGTACGGGTGCCCGCCTCCAGCTATGAGATGGGTTGTGAAGAAAGACTGAGGGGAGCCTGTGCAGCCACACTGGATAAGGCATCTTAGGGACAGGAGAAATCTTCCTGTGCCACCTTCTGTCCATGAACATGAATAATAAGAAGGGGATACACGTGCCTAGCTTCTCCAGACTTAAAAAAAATTAATCTTGATATGTTTGTGTCCTCAGCCATAAATAAAAGCAATGTTGTAGCTCAGAGGCACACTCATTTAGCTCTTCCTAGCTACAAACTGGTTGTTATCGCCTGAGATCTGGAGGCATCACAGACACTCCTTTGAGACTCTAGGTTTTTAGTTCCGATTTGCCATCACTATGAAACAGAAGGTTACGCTATAATGCTACATATGGTTACGTTAACAAGGCATTAGCCGTGGCACAGAACTGCTATCAGCGAGACGCAAACTCTTCCTCTCACAGGTTTGCACTGTGCAATTTATCTGAAATTCAGGCGTGCTCAAAAGACTGACCTTGACTTTCTGTTGGTGATGGTATATCTGCCAGGCGATGTGAACATGCATAGCGCACCACTTTCCAGGTTTCTGGAAAAAACAAAGGGATATGACATGAATCAGTAACTTTAAAAAACCTGTGATGCTTTCCTCTAGTTCTAGCAACTCTTGCAAACTCTTAGCGCAGCCTAGGGGATTCCTCACGCCAAGACAACTGAAAGCAAAGGGTCTCCCTTCAGTGCCTTCCCTCTCCGTCCTCTTGGGAAACCAGAGATGCAAAGAATTTCTCCCTTGCTACTAAGTTTATCTGGATAGCCAGGAATGCCCCTGGTCACTCTCCTCTCCGAATAAACTCATGCTTGGGTTTTATGCGCTTCTGTAATCTTCTGATGCCACTAGCTGAGAACGCAGCTTGTGTTGCTGAAATCAATGAAACTGTCTCCCAGTCAGCAGCTGCTCTGCATAGCTGGATTGCTTCACAACTCTACAGAGTTCATTTCTGAAAGTGCACCTATTCTAAGACTAGCCTTTCCACCAAAAAATAAAAATGAAAGCACTTTAAGAGATCACTCTGATTTTCAAAAGAAATCTGACTCCCGCACATAATTGCTGGTCTGTACCTCCAAAACTTTGGTGCATAAATATACTGAAAAAATTGGAGGTCAGTTAATTCACACTGTTTGGGAAGGCTCTTTGCATCCTTCCTGTCACCATGCTTTTAATTTCTTTTTTAATTTCTTTTCTCCAATTTTGTTATTTAGGGGTCTGTACTTAACTACACATCTAACGATTCCTGCAGATTGAAAAATAATGAGGAATTCAAGAAGCTCCTCAAGCTACTGGTAACTTAGATGTTTCACAAACTATGGCATATGGTCTGCCTTCTATTTCTAGGTGTATATCAACCAACAACTGAAAACACAGAAAAATAAAACCCGTCTCACACACATACTCCCCTCAACTCAAGCCTTTTGCTTATTCATAGCAAGTGGCTGAACTAGTGATTTAATAATTTCACTTGGTTGGTTCAATCAAAATCTAGACCTTCTTGAACACGTTGAAAAATTAACAGAAAACCCCTTTTGGATCACTAAAAGACTGGATCTTTTGATCCTTAATTCTAAAATATTTTGTGTTTGAAGTGGATTGTCTGTCTACACTTGACAGCAAGATGTTTCAGAAGAAAGTATGATATAACATTGAAAACACACAGTAAATATTAAAAAGCAAAATCCTTCGGTCTGCCGTGAAATGACAGGGGATCACCGCCAGGGTAGGTCTCTAGGATTTGGCTCAGGAAACCTTCTAAGCCAGTGCGATAGAAGGATTATCAATATTTAACCTCTAGTATTCATGCTAGGGGGTTGCATGAGAAGAACAGAAAACTTCCAACTTTGAAACTGTGTATTTTCCTCCAGTGACCACAAGATGCACACAAAGAAGGACTGACCATGCTGCTCAGCAAACACGGTGTAAAATACCCAAGACGAAACACGGCATTGCTCTGTAATTAGTCTGCTGCTTTAACCCAGTGGGGACTGAGACGAGTTTGACAAACTGTATCACAAGAAGATTTCTTACCCTCAACATGGGCCTGAACGGATCTGTCAACTGTGAAGAAGAAATGACAGCTTGGTTACATGCCTGTCACTCAAACAATTGCTCTAATTAACAAATTTGTATTGCTTCATTAAGAGATGAAATTAAAATGTTATAATTTTACTTTCAAATGAAGCCCTTTCGGATAATAATTAGTCCTTAGCCTCCGTATTCGAGCCGGTCTCCCTCCCCCCACGGCTGTTGTACCTAAGTGTTGACAAGCAACTAAACAAGCCTCACACAGAGCGCTCTGTCCTCTGGCATCATCATTAATTTGTTGATTTAATGCTACAAAAATGGCTGGTTAACTACTCTGAAGACAAACACAGATCTATCCTTTGGGCAAACTTCTGTTCTCATCTTTCAAAGCTGCTCAGCTCGCGAGAAGATTGGATAGTGGACAGGGCCCCTTTTTCACAGGCTTGATGCCACAAACTGAGTTGGAACGGGCTGGAATGGTGTTTCAGACGTGCCCCTGCAAACCAGTGACTGTCCCTGTTCAGTGGCTATGGCATGAAGTCCTTGACTTGAACACTCAAATAGCCATTACTGACTGACTGCTTGCCTGATGTGTTCTCTGCCTTAAAAATTTTGCACACTGCAACAGATGTTGGTAAACAGGGGCTGAATAAAAAACAATTTTCTCATTATTATTTTTTTGTGTGGTCTGGTTTTTTTGGGTAGATTATTTTCTTCTTCTCCTTTCTCGCTCACATTTCATCAATTAACGATGGAAAATAAATTCAATTTATTGGGTATTTCTTACTTGCTTTGGATTTTCTTTGTTGAAATGCAATACTGAAGGAGATTTATAGGTATAAGAAGTACTTTGCAGATGCAGTGATGGCACAATACATCACCTTGAAATAATTGAAACTACACTACAAATTGAAAGGGAGCATAAAGCTAAATGACTTAATGATAGGAGGCTCTAGTTATCTTTTCAATTAGATAGAATAAACAGAAACAAAAAACCGTGGTTCCTTTTGGCATAAAGCTCAGAGCAAACCAAAGTACTGGAACTTGGCATAACCCAAAGAAAACAGCTCTGCTGTAAAGTTTAGCCATACCACAACACGGATTTTTAAGGAGAGTTCCCCATTGCTTTTGTCAGAGATTTCTGCTAAAAATACGACTGCATGATGTTCCTCACTGCAAACAATGTATATTAATTCAAACGTGCAAACAACCCATGGGCATTTGCAAAGAACAGAAAAAGGCTAAGAGACAAAGCGCTGAGACAATAAATGCTGTTCACATACGCTAGAACTCAAAAATCCAGAGGCGCCAAGTGATCAATAAAGTGCATCCGTATTTCACTGGTGCAATCAATGATACAGTAACCAAGGGAATAACTGTCATTGCCCACATTAAAAACAATTACAGATTATAAACATAAATCTGGAAGAGGTTTGTACATTTCTACGTTGAATTGGACTTTTACGCCTTTACCCCTGGGCTTGTGGGGATGCCTGCTGACAGCAAGGGAAGAGCTCTTCCGTTGCATAGTATCTGTTTGCTTTTGCTAACGATGAACAGAAGTAAGGATCAGGATTTAAATTGTTCTCATACAACTTCTCTAGTTCTCATTGACTTAAACAGTTCAGACTAAGCTTTAGTTTTAGGATGTTAATTTGGACATATTGAAGATGGTAACTCTAGCATTCAAAGTTTTCAGGGGGAATAGGTTTACTTGAGAAAAACACAACATTTTCTACAGACCCGTGGATCTTTCTGTAGAAGGGTATGTGGGACAGTTCCAGGCCTGGCTGCAACATCAATAGGATTGGAAGTCTAGAAATACCACAAGGAAAGACGGCATTACTGAGTAACACAATGCATAAAAGCAACAGAAAGTGAAAAATAATACTTCTTTATCATTAACATTGCCTAAGCAATGAAGATAAACTCTTTAAAGAGGAAAGGATAACCATTATAATCCACTTAGTTATATATGTATTATCACCTCAATTTTCAAATTTCCATTGTCCACCAACTTCCCATTACTTTAATCCAAAACACATGAGGGAACAGTGACTGTTTACACTGGAGAATCTTTCCACTATCAAAAACCTGATTAGCAACATACTTATGATACGGCATCTAAAGCAGCATTTGGAGGACCAAGCTTGCGCTCTGCTGCTTATCAGCAATGCACTGGAACTGGCTAAAACTGCTAACCTGACTGGTAATGCACAAAGCACCAGTAATCTCTTTAGTCACTGTACAAGAATCTGAACTCTATCCCCAGTGAACTGTTACCAAAAGGATATTGGGAAAAAGCAACATCCAGTTGAAAAAAATTGAAGCTTTTCCCATTATTTGAATGTAAATATTCAGCTAATATAACAAAACGCAGCTTTGTGGGAAAAAAAAGTCACCAACGTAAAACAAAAAACATTTAGACAGAGCTTCTTCCTATGTTAAAATGAAGAAAAAAGAAATCAGCTACAGTATAACTAACAATTAAGTAACAGAGTTGTTAGCAGTCTGATTACCATACATATGAAGAATTCCACTAATGAACTGCAATTTACATATTCAGTCATTACAGCGGATAGGCCAATTTAAGAAAGAAGGTGTCTTCTCTGCAGAAATTTCAGTCCTGATTTCAGTCTTTAGTTGCAAAGACTACAGACCACAGAATATGATTTCCTCCCACTTATAAATCAAGAGTGACTTCATCAAAACAAAAGAAAAAAACCCCAAAATCATCACATTTATCTATCCTAGCTAACACAAATGAGAGGAGAACTAAATCACTGTATTGCATTGTGGTGGAGCTGTGAGATAATTATGGAAATGAGTTAACAATAATGATCATGATTTCTTAAAATCTTGATTATTACATGACCTTACGTTAATGCGTACTATCTGAGAACTAATTATATTGCTTCTAAAATTAACTATGCCATTATATATAATTTTTTTAAAATGTATGTAGATATATCTGAACCTAATGAGAAATAACTTCTCTTTGTAGTAAATTTGGAAAAAGCCAATAGTCCTCTGTGGAATTAGGCTGTAACTCAGATCTCAGCTGCTCCAGAATCTGAAGCACATGCTAACCCTCAGCCTAACCTGGCTCACACCACCAGTGTATTTGAGTATTTCTTACCTTGGGTTGAAATGCTCCTTGTAGCGAGCCAAAGGGGCCAGTTGGAGGAATCATGGGAGGAATACCTGATACAGCTGGAGGATACGAGTGAAACAGCTGTAACAAAAAGATGGAACAATGTAAATACAAGCGCATGTCGAAACGAAGACAGGAAGTTGAACAAGACAGAGAAAGCATTCCTGCATAATATTAGGGAAATGGTACATGGAGAAAACTAAGAAGTGATCTCATTGCAACAATGTTAGTTAAAGCAGTCAATGAAATGTTCACAAATGTCATGACGTTTAGAGCTTAAAAGCAGTTCCAAAATCATAAAGCAGCAACCTGTCCCCTGGATTAGGCCATCATAGCATAAGAGAGACTGTATTTTTTCCCAACTATTAATTTTTAAATTGGATAGAAGTTTTAAATGGTTTCAGTTTGCAAACTATTTCAAGAGAGAAAGCAGAATACTGAGCCAAATAAGACTCAGAAAACTACTGTTTAAGTGGAAAAAACCCCCTTACGAGTTCTAGGATAAAGTATCATTAAAACGCCATTAGTACGTTAGGATTTTAATAGTATCTGTAGGAAATGAGGAAAATATGCACAATTCTTACTTCATTAGCCTGTCTGAGAGGATATCCTGCCACATCTAATATTGCAGAGAGACAATCTGATTTGTTAAAAATTATTATTTAAACAAAACATTGAGTCAGAACCCCCCCAAAAAATTTAGGGTACTGTTTTTATAAAGACAGACTACTAAGCATAAAAAAGCGCACATCTCCACTGACCTCACTGATTCCAATGTATCTGTTCTAAGAGAATGGGGGGGGGGGAAGGCGGGGTGGGGGGAAGCGGTTCTGTACTAATGCAGACAAACACATGGGAAACAAGCAAGTAAACCGTAACATCCAAATCTTGTCTCTGTGGTCTGGCTGTGAATCCTTTACTCATGCTGTAACACAGTTAACTTGCCCAATTCCACAGAAAATGCTGAGATTACACACAAAATTGCTTTCTGGTAGGAGTCGGGGCTTCAAAGCATCACACTGCAACTATGTTCTCACTGTGAAACCTCAAGATCTGAGAGGGAATGGCTTCTAGCTCCGCTGGTACTGCCACCCAAAACCATAAAGGGGTTATTATCTGGCTGATACAAATTCACCTCTGAACACAGCTGATCAAAAATCAATCTACTGTATGCTACTTTTAAGATCAAAATAAATGAGTTAATGGCCAATCGAACAGAAGCAGGACTGGGCAAAGTAAAAGACTGGACATGCGGAGTGGGCAAACACTGAGAAAATCACATTCCAGAGTAAATCAGTATTGCAAAGTTTTGATGAATTTGTTTATGCCAGGCATATGTATGTGCTTTTCTTAATCGTTTTCCTTCCACTAGCTTATCTTGCAAGGTCATTTATTCGTATTGTATTTACTGAAAGCTGAGAAAATATTTCAGTATTTTGGAGGTAGCAAAAGATTTCCTTGGTTTAAAAGCATGGTATCAAGTCCCCCTTCATAACAAGTTTCTATTGTTGTTTTTAATTCTATATAATTTGCACCTCCTCCATTCAATGACGCAGAAAGCATTTGTAGATTAGTTGATACTGAACTGCAGGCATTTGAGACATCATTAAGAGACCCATGTCCTCATTTACAATAACTTTTAATGAGTAAAATGTGTTTTAAATCCTCCAGTGTTTTCTGCATTTAATTCTGTGTGTAATGGACTAATTCCGAACGATGGGAAGAGACGTAATACTTAATATTCTATTGGCTATGAGTAGTAATAAGGAATGCTTTCCTTAGAGTTTTGTAACAACTGCAAAGTTAATTACATGTGGCCTTTCCTCAAGGTCAGAATTATTAATAAAATATAAATATTGTATGTCCAGGATCTCTTTGTATGAGTTAAATTCCTCCAGTTTTCAAAATACATCTTTCACAGTCAGTGTTTCCTTCTTCTCCCTCTCTTTTGAGCAACATTTCCCCCTTTTAGCTTTCTTCAGGGAACAATGTAGTACCCACAGCTTTCCTGGGGCCAGGTGCAATGGAACACTGAACTAGACCCAGCACTAACTGTGGGTAAAAAGTAATGCCTCACTGTGCTACGCTAAGCCCCCGCCCCCAAAGAAATGATTGCAAAATCAAAGGTGCCAAGAAAGCAAACTCTTAAATCTCTACATGAGCGTCTATGTGAGCGGTGTTCCCTGTTCTAAAGTAGATTGATTTTAACTCTCAAACAGACCTTGTGCTCCTGCAAAGTTCACTTACAATCTTTAAAACCATTGCCAGCTTTTTTTAAGATGTCAGAATTCTTGGTGTGGATGTGTAGTGGAAACTCCTGTCACTAGGAAAAGGTCTATGGACGTGCCACAGTTTCACAACATTTCTACAATAGGAAAAGCCCTATCGGGTATGCACTTAACGCCAGCTGAAGGATGCTTTTTGATACTGCAGCTGCTCTGGAAACTGAAGCAAGCAGTTCCTCTGTTATCTGGACAATCTATAGTCACAGCAGAAGAGATTACTGAGATACCCTGGCTAGTATGGCCTTGCTGTAGTTCAAGAAAGTCTGTTAATCCAGTGTAATTTGTAGCCATCGTGTTGCTCTGGCATCAGCCTGCTAAATACCCAACAGACGCAACAGTGATGATTTTGCAACCGCTTCACAAGGACAAACCTTTCCTGAAGGAAGGGCAGGGGAGGCAGCGGACCAGACCTCAGCTGGTGGAGCTCTGCCACGTTCAATAGCCTGGCTTCCTGGCTAACAGAGAACAACGTGAAGCCTTTCCTTACTTTACCATGACCTTTACAATTCAGGTAACTGCTAGATTTATAAGAGATTATGTCATTGAATTTGAAAAGCATATACAGTTGGAGACTTTTGCAATGTTTCCTATATTACATGTCAACTTCTCTGCTTTGTCTAAAGTTCATTTACCTATTTCCCAGTTCCGTGTTCTTGCTTGAATCAACATGCCACATTGATGATAATGTATCTTTTGAATCCATGTAAAGCTCAGCAAATAAGAGTGCAATTTTGCAAACAATGATGCAAACGAGCAGCATTACCCTTTGCAGTAAAAGTGATTATCACAGGCTTAAATGTTTGCCTAATACTCCTAGAGCTGTGATCCTGCAAACACACTCATACAGTTGAAGTTACTCAAATGACGTGTCAGAAATTAATAGGACTACTCACCAGTACTACTGGCATGAGTTGTTAGCAGGAACTATGTGTTTAATCGGTACAGCAAAAAGCATCACACTATCATCTTAACCAGTTTTTTTTGCCCAGTTCCACTTCTAAGCAAAACGCACACATAAAGCCAAGTGCTTTGCAGATTTCTGAGTGCTGATGCAGTACTCCTTCTCTCATCAAAATATCACTATTGGGTTTAGAAATTCTTGTCATATTCAACCAGATACCTGCCTCTGCCAATATGATGAAGGAACGCAACCTGTATTTCAGCAGCAAATGAATCAGTAGATTCAAATCCTTAAGAGCAGAAGCTTTACAATTAACTGGAATATTAAAAATCCATTAATCTCAATAAATAACATTTTTCATAGCTCTTAGATAAACACATCTAGTGTATAGCTGGATTCATGTTGCTGTCATTGAACAGAGCTTTCAAAACATAACAAGCCCAGTGGATCAGATGTGCCTTTGAAATGTGAAGAGTAAGACAAGTTTTCAGATTTTATAAAACAAAATATGATCTATTAGGAAAACTATTAGATTTTCTATCCCTGAAGGATTTGTATGACGGTTTGTCATTTCATTTCAAGTTTCTCAGGAGAAATATCAGTCTAAGGGTTTGTGGCACAACTGAAACACAGTGATGAAATTACTGCTCTCTCCTGCTTCATGTAACAGTCAGCTCTTCTGTCTCATCTTTTTCACATCAAACCTGCCTTCAAATGGTGTGTGAGCAAGAGATCTTTTGATTGGAAAAGCTGATACTGCATCTTTATCAGAAACAAGCACCACGAATGCAAGCCTTAAAAAGCCAAAGCAACCAAGAACGATAATGGTAAATCCTGGAGTGATGATTAGGGAGAGATTTGACATTGTGCCACTGATTGAGTGGTGATCCCAACCCACCACAGAAAAGCAGTTAAGTCAGTTTTAAACAGAGTAATAAAACTCACACTGTGACGGTAGAAGGGGTCAACTTTTGTAGGGTATTTGTCAAACTGCAAAGGGATCAAAGCACAAACTAGTTACTTTATATTTCCTTGCTTTAGTTCTGTTGGTAAAAAAGACGACTACTTCTTTATTATTTGGCAACCAACAGAGAGGAAAAAATATGCAGAAAATTAGTTTCCAATGAAACTTTGGGATTTTTTTTTCTTCAAGGTAAAACAAGGTCTTTCCAAGACAGCAAAAAGGAGGAGGCACCAGAGCGCACCACTCCAAGCACTGGGAAGTCCCACTTACGAGTGCCCCTTCAGCCAGCAGCCTCGTCCTTCAGCCCCTGCGCTGCCACCACCTGAACCTACTGCACACGTGACCATCGCGAGGAAGGGACAGCCCTTCCTCCCCTACCCAGCCACACCTGGGCAGCGGAGTACTCCTTCCCCGCAACCTGGCAAATTCTTGAATTTTTGTAATAAAGAATAGAGTTGTGCTCTACTTATCCTCACATTTCTGCCTGGGGTACGCACCATGGGCGGTGCTGGCGTTGGCATGATGGCAGTGGGTGGGATGGCGTGAGGGAAAGGCGTGAAGGTGTGCTGGTGAGTGTGTTGGTGTGTGTGCTGGTGCTGGTGCTGGTGCTGGTGGAACTCAGTCCTCAGGTACGGCGGCGGGCCCAGGGAGGCCCCGCGATCCGCGCTCTGCGAGGCCAAAAACCGCGTATTTAGTTCCTGACGGAGAAGATCTTGTTCTGAAATACAAACAGCAAAACAACCCACCGTGAACTCAGGGACTTTTCCAGACCTTGTGCCACTTACTTTTTGCTGGCAGTGGTAGCAACGCTGTATTTAAAACTTCCTGGTGGTAAATCACGACACTGTACAGGGTAAGAAAGCTCCCTCAGATCTTCCCCAAAGGCCTCAGAGACAGAAGAAAGTCTCCCTTTCCCCTTTCCTACCAAGCCTGTCTTCACTACAGCATTCCTCTGAGCATCAACCCGAGGGTTCTCCCTGAATTTGTATGGACATGGACGTAGTCCTAAATAGCCGAGGAGGTATGGGTAAGCTGGAGTGAGAGTAAACATCGAGTGGCTGCTGCTGACACGAGTACCCTGCTGTGTGGACACAAAACGATGCTACTCAAATGCTGATAATCCTCCATTTGCTTCCCCCCAGTTCCCTCTCAGTGACCCCGGAGGAAAAGACACTTTACATCTCACCACAGTCAAAGTCTAAAAGAGCACCATTTTTTCCACTGATAAAAATCTCTACATCTCCCCCCCCCAGTCTCGCTCAGGACCGCCGTGTGCACAGCCACTGGAGACCTTCCCTCTCACCAGGGAAGCAACGCTGAGCACAGACCACAACTGCAGCAAAGACGGTCACTAAAGGGGTCACAGGTTCTGTGTGGGCACATGAGGAACTCTAGTGTGTTTTTACCATGGGGAGAAAAAAATAGACATGGAAAAAGCACAACCTTCCAAAAACAGTCATTCCCAGGGCAGAAGAAATGTCATTAGGTATGTCTAGGTGTCTTTTGGCTTTGATATCACTCCAAATCATTCAGCAATGAGTACAGCCTCTACCCAACCAACAGCCCTCATCGAATGGACCAAAAAGCATTATTCTGACTAAAAGTAGAGAATCAGCTTCCTACGCTGCACTAGACATGCTTGAGCCATGATCCGTCTGTCTCTTACCTGAGTAAGTACTACCAGCTGGGTGTCCTGGAACCTGCAGCGTCCCTGACGTCAATGGAGGTGGAGGAGGCAAAGCCGTAGGAGGGGCAAACATATTGGGGTGATGTGGGTGTGCGGGGGGCTGGAGGGTGGGCGTGAAGGTATGCAGTGGGCTGTGGCTGGGTAAAGAGAGGGGGAATGGTGAGGCTGAAGGATGGTGAGATATGTGTGGAGGAGGGGCCTGAGTCTTGGCAGGAGTGCTGCTTCTGCTGCTGCTGTTAAGGGAAAGAAAAGGAATTAAGTGTTGCGTGGAAGAGAGAAAAGCTCCAAATGTACGCATACACAACCCCACCAAGCTATGCGTGGCTCACGTTAAACACCTTACTGATGTGAGTTATATATTACGAATGCAAGTTACTATTCTACTTTTCTCGCACTACCACTGCAGTACTCCTTTCCCCAACCATCTGCTGTACCTTTTCTAGTCTCTTTTACTTCCTGTGGTCTCTCCACACCAAAACCCAAGACATATTCTCCCTCTCTGTAAGAGGCTGATATTCTGTCCTCCAGCAACGCTGGAATGACACACAAAGGAGTAATCAGCCCTGTGCACTCGTTACTCTAATTATCAGGTCCTTTCTACATGACTGCTTCTGATTGGTGTTTTCAGGCAAATGAAGCTCAAAATTAGTGATCACTGCATTAACAGAAGTTTAATTTTTTTTGCTGTGACTTAGTAAGATGAAAGACTGCAGAAAACGTGAATCGAAGTTGAGAAGGCAACAACAGTTATATGCTTACTGTACAGTTAATGCCTCTCTCTACCCCCACAATATAAAGAGATAAGATGAGTCAGTAAAATAAAAATTTGCAATTATATTGGTTGCAATTTTTCAGGTTTCATTTCCCACTAATGAGTATTTAAAATACATTCACATAGTGCTTAATTCTACTTGTCATTATTTCAAGTAATGACATGCTTCTATTGCAGTGACTTTTAAAAACAAGCAATACCAACTTGGTTAAAAATAAATCAAATTCTTAAACACCTCCCAGTCTTCAGTCAAGCCCTGAAGCAACATAATGCTGGCTCACCAGGTCTTGAAGGACACCATCTGCCTGCTGGAAGCTCAGATTTGGGGAAGATGACCTAGTGCTGACAGCATTAGCTTAACATAGGGGAAATCTGAGGTCCCTGACTCACAGAGACGTCACAGGTTCCTGTGAGCATGTTTGTTTAATCTCTCCGTTCATCTTTGTTATTCTCCTATAAAAGGTGAGGTTTATCTCACTGTGGCCGGTGAAGAGAAAAACACTGAAGACTGCAAGGTGTCAGGAGTGCAGAAAAAAATTAAGCTTTAAAAGTCAGTGGTGCAAGACCATTGGTGCTAGGCTGTCAGCAGGGCCAACAGCAGCTGTCCCGCACTTCTTTCTGTAGGGCTTGTCAGTAGCTGGAGAAATCAGAAGACGTTTACAGGGACGGGAGGGTAAAAGAAGTTAGCCTTCAGAGAGCAGCCCAACCTGCAAGAATTGGGATTTTCTTCCCCTGGTCTGTATCACGTAACATCTCCTCCAAAAAGCTCAGTACACAATGACAGGCAGGAAAAGTAAAAGCAAATTAACAAAGTGCTTGAGAATACCTAGCATTTATGGGAACGCTAGATCAGAAATGAAATGATCCTGGCCCATTTCACGGAAGGAATTAAGGTTAAATGCACAAAGTCCCCTTTATTCCCCAGTGATGGGATGGGGCGTGCTGTCACTCCTCTCCTTTAGCTAATTCATCTCCACTCCCTCCAGGCACAGTAAAGCATCACCACCAGGCAGCAAGTCTGCAGAGACACGGGGCTTCAGCGCGCACGCATTTCCGTTCGCCTACCTTAAGCTGTTGAGGCTTAAACTGCTGCTGTTATAGGCAGAGAGTGGCTGCGAGAGGCTCTGAGAGGCCGGATGGGGCTGCACCGGAGGGAGGTTTGGATGGGCCGGCTGCACCGGCGACTGCGGCCGGGGTGGGTGCTGGACGGGCGGCTGTGGTGCAGGCGGGCGGGCGGCTTCTTCTGGGACTGGTGGCAGCTGCGCGGCTTGTGGCGGGGGCGGCTGGGCAGGGGCCTCCGGCCGCGGGGCGAGCACGGGGCTGGGGCAGGGCACCTCGGGCTGCGGCTCCAACTGGGGCTGGGCCAAAGGCTGTGTCACCTGAGGACAAGGGTCTTTAGGCACCACAGGCTCAAGTACTGGGTCTTTACTGCTGTCCTGGCTCTTCTCTTGACTCCTTTCTAATCCTGATATTTTCGGGACAGCTGGGCCCCTAGCACCAGGGTCGTCATTTTCAGCTAGCGTACTGACTCCTAACTCTTTATCTGCAACAACAAAAGAAAGAGATAAAACAGTTAAGTGTGCGATAAAACGGGCAAAACCAAACTAACTGCTGTGCCAGAGTCACGCTCTGGGCAGTTACATTTTGTTTTCATCAAGGACTGTGCCAACGTGAAACCAAATCAAATCCGAAGTCATTTCCAGCAGCATCCCTAACCCTCAAGTCCTTCTCCTAATACTTCTATTTTATCATAAGGAGAAAGTTTCTGGTTGTCTTCATTAATGTATAAAAAAGCAAGCATACAGAAGTTAAGCTGAGTGCAGCGGTTCAAGTGCTCTAAAAATCGTGAGTTGGACCTCCCCAAAAATCCCCACCTCTGCCTTAGGGAAAATACCAGGAGAGGTTGTGCTTTGCTTCCTTCTGCCTCTGTAGCACAACAGACACTGGGTCCTCCATACTTGCCTCCTGGGTCTCGTCTCCTAGGGATTTGTTTCCCAGCTTTCCCGTGCAACAGTGCTAACGTTTCATGGATTTTTAAGAAAAATTGGATGTGCACAATAATTGCATGACTCCAAGATTTGGGGCCATAAAACAGTGCTGATATATTTGTGACTGTAGGCAATATAATCTGTATGCATATTTGGCAAAATCAGTCCCTAAATGATCACACACATAAAAAACACTTAAATTATCTACTGAATCACGTAAGCACAAATTGCCGCAGTGTGAGGGGGAGAGCTCCGCAGGAAGCCAGGCTCCACTGGTTCTCTGCTTGGAGAACTGCTTGTTTTCTAGGCGCATCCCCTTATCCCTAATTACTGTTATATGTTTACTATAGCATCTCTGTTATCTGGGCTGCCAAATGAACAGAAAAAAAAGGTTAAGGGAAATAACGTATTTTTGCCTCGATTTTCCTTTCGCTGACATTCATTTTGGACATTGCTTTTGAGAAGAATGGCCAAAGAAGTCAAGGCGGCAACGTGATTATTCCTGAGTATGTTTTCTTTAAAGACATGAGAGCTGGACAACACACTCTGCACGTGAGTGTGCGCATCTGCCTCTCGTCTTCTTTCTCCGATAACTCTCCCCAAAATAAACCACCTGGTAGAGAACAGAGACCCTGTTTAGTGCTACTATTTTCTATCATTGTTACCCTGTCATCACGCCCTTGCTGATCCGCCGAGGGAACAAACGCGATGTGAGCTCTGCGCCTCATTACACGAGATCTAAACCTTAAAACACGTATGAGGAGGAACCCAGGCTTTTTTGGTTTGGCTGGTCATGGAATGACTTGGTTTTGTTTTCCAGCTCTTTGATAATAACAAATATTGTTATAATTTTAACATTTGCTACAGTGGAGTTTTGCTCACTGGGGCTCTACAGCGTCATTTCCCATTTGAATTGCTCCCCAGACCTTCTGCCAATGAATATTTGACGCACGGCCCTCCTTTGAATAAATCTGGGGGGATGTTGCTGACCCAGGACTGGGAAAGGCAATGCCTGCAGCCAGGCAGGCGGGGGGAATTCGGAGCACCATTTAGGGCAATATTGCACAGCAACTCTGACCTTTGGCAATTACGGAAACGAAGCATAAGGGAAACACGCAAGATTTGAAGGGGTTTGGGACAAGCTTATAATTAAGAAAGTATCCAGTGTTCTAAATAATCTTAGGACAGGGAAACTTTACTCATTCTTCTGCCAGTTTTAAGGGGTAAAATGAATAAATGCATAATAAAACAATATACATTCAGAGAAAACTGCTAACAGCTACGCTGTTCAAACCCTGAGGGAAAGGAGCGCAAATAAAGATGACGAGGAGTGTACTCTGCCAGTCCGTAGCCCGGCCACATGCGTGTTTGCCAGCCTTCGCATCACTAGAGCTGCCAGAGACAGCTGTGTCCAACAGATATCATCATTTGGGTTTAATTTCATGCAGACTTAAAATCTCCCATGTCAGGACCCTGTTACTAAGTGGTTTACGGGCCCTGTGCAATGGTGAGCAGCCTGGTAAAGCAGAGTTCGGATTGTTTCAATAGTTTGTGGACAGGAGATGGGGAAAAAATCTTCTGGGGGCAACAGGGAGGTAAAGAGGAGGAGGAAGAGAGAGATAAAGAGAGGGAAAGAAGTAAACAGACTTTTTTATGAGGACGTACTTTAATCACTTGTGGAGCACACAATCTGTAACAGGCACAGAGGCTCCTCCACAAATTTGGATCAGAACACTACGGGGGCAACAGTGGGACTCTGGAGGAATAAAAACAATTACTCTGCTGTATGCCCGAAGTCTCTCTCATTGCAATTAAATGTGAGGTTCTAAATAAAGGAACCTCC